>JAZKJV010006032.1:0-517229 GCA_037367405.1 Ottelia alismoides
TAATGGTCGCAGTTTTTATACCTCCTCCGATCTTGTCTCTGCCTCCGATGACCACTCATCACCAACTGATCCATCCATCATCTTGCCTCCTTTGATAGTCCATCATTTTTGTCGACCTTTCAAGAAGCCTCTTTGACCATACCGTGGCCTGATGATGACATAGGAGGAGCATGAGATTTGCTAGATCACAACCCTCGTGCCATTGCCTGCGAAGGAGAATCCCCTATACGATGTACAGATACCTTTGGATTAAACCCATTGGCGTTAATCCTATTCTTGAGACTCATTTCGAGTCGTGCTCGGACCATCTTTGTGGATCCTAGTCTTATTTGAGGCACATTAGAGAGCCCGGTGACATGAGCTACACAGCAACTCGAGCCTCCGTCTCACATGCCCCATGTATGTGGTAGAAGAAATTGCAACATTCATATCCAACTTTTGGAGATTTGCAGTTCAGTCCACCATCTCCCCAACACGCGCCTGCCTGAGAATCGTGCGCCCAGACCCCGCTGACATATTTTATTTGCAAGAAGGCTCCGCATGCCTAGACCTTTGTTTATAAGCACATGCAGCTTATTTTTATTATACATAAGTCTATTCTGGACTTTTTTGTTATTTTAGATAGGTTTCAATTAATTTTTGCTTGCAAATAGACCCCTGGACTTCATAATTTATAAAGTTTACATCTTACATCTAAATTTAATGAAATTGATCTCTATGGAACAATATTTTGATGATCTATCCAATGATGCTCTGATTGTTCTGATTTGATGCATTTTTAGAGATTAACTTACAGACAAAGTCATCGTGTATTGGGTCTCATTCAATTTGTCACTAATTATTTCTATCTTAGTAATTCAAATAAAATTGGGTATGTTATTTGTGTTAAATATTTCCTAATTAGTTAAGTTTTGAACGACTTAACATCACTTTTAACTCACATTAAAAAGGAACATATATTCATTCATTTTACGGATTTATATTTTGTGATTGCACATGAAATTTATTAATCGATTCCACATCTTGTTTTCCTTAAAATTGTTTAAATCAAGGGATATTACACCCATAATCTAGAGTAATTTCGTAATTACAATCATAACCCTATGTAATCACGAATTACGTCCAGGACCTTGAATATTGTTTAACTCTTACATCCATAACTCCGTGTTAACTTCCATCCAATTTTCTGTTAATTATAACGATATACGTCAAACATTTTATATTTTATACCCTTTCAATTCCTGTTATTTATAAATGACCACTCCCTTCCTCCCCCAACCAGGCTGCCGACCTCATCAACCACCCCTCCTCCTCCTCCACCCCATGCCGACCACCTCCGCCGACCTCTCCTTCCCCCGCTGACCACCTCATCATCCCCCACTGACTATCTCCTCCTCTCCTCTGCCAGCCTCCACCATCATCGAAGCCCCACTGCCTATTGATGAATATCGCATTCATCATGCTAAAACAATAATTAAATCCCCGACTAAAGGAAACCACTAAAATTCACCAATAATTCATTAATCTCGTATTATATTGTACATTCTTAACCTATAATTAATTGTATTTAATCACTATTATTTGTCGTGTAATTTATTTATTATCAAAATCCTATAAAAATCAAGGGTATCAAATGTCTATAACATCACTAACCCTTAAAATGAATAAAAATACAAAACCAATTCAAAACCAAAAATTCGGTGTTTTTACCCTCTTAAAAATACCCCTAAAAATACTTTTTGTATAAATGACCTCTTTTGGCTTTTCGTCTAACATAAAACTTGTAGATCTCATCAAGACGAACAACTTTCATGTTTTAACTTTTTCCTAATTTTGCCTCTAACTATTTCTTTAATATTTTTCTTTGTTTTTATATTTCTGAATTTTTTGGTTGGACCACGTGACGCTGTCTGGAGCCACCACGTGGTCGCCCCTCCTTCCTCCACTCGTCACGTCTCCTAGCCGTCTGATCTCCTTTTCCAGCCACCTCCATCATAGTCGTTGATCCCCGCCTTCAAATCTCACCGTTGGATCTGATTGAGATCCGATCTGAACTGCCCACTCGCCCCTTCACTTCAGCCGCCCGATCCCACTTGTATCCTACGATCCCCCGCGCTCCACATCACTCAATCTTTCCCAGCCATTCGATCATGCTAAACTTTCCATCTGGGTACTCTTTAGCGCCCACCTCTCCACCGTAGGATCATATTCTATGATCTGATCCCCACTCTCCGTCCGCACCTCCATATGGACTGTTGGATCACATGATCCAACGACCCAAGCCTTGTCTTCCTCCTCCGTAACCCACCCTTCTCTTTAGATGTTACTCCACCCGCTGCCCTGCCCCTTTCTATTTTCATACTACTCTCCGATCACCCCTTCCTCTGGTAACGCCACCATTATTTCGACCGTTCATTCGCCATTTCATGCACCTCATTACGATATCCCCTCATCACTCCATGTCCTCATCCATGGCGTTCAACCTTCGCCTGAAACCGTCACCTCCTCCTGTAAAAGCCCCTCCTCTGCCGCACTTCCAAGCCATCCACCATTCCAAGGGGCTTTCGCCCAGCCTCTGGCCCTCTGGTGACAACGGAGGGGCCATATATCGAGGCAAGAAAGACCCCAGCCCCGATGTGATCCATGGAGCTCCGCCATCTCTGGCGGTAGCTGAGCTCTCTGGCGTGGCTGACCAGACCGAGCGACGACCACGGGCTTCCTCGAAGCCCAACACAAGCTCCTCCTCCACCGGATTCCCCTCTCCGACGCTCCTATCTTCTTTTTCTTGATTTTTTCATAATTGTTCCGTCACCTGCACCCTTCTCCACCTCCGTCAGACCATCCGCTTAGCTTTGCCAACTAATCCACGCCAACACCTCCGCTCACCCTTCCCCTTTCTCCACATACTCCTCCGCCCTGACCCACTACTTCCCCTGCTCCACCGGAGAAGATCACCCAGGCCCCCGCCTCCCCGTCGCCCCATGGCCTTCGCTCACTCACCAATCACTCGCATTCACTTGCACTTCGCTTCGGCTATTATCTAACGCATGTAGGAACTTCAATGGCTGGAAGTCGCACCTGAGCTCCAACTCCAACCTCCGCCATGGTGGAGCTCCATCGTTCAGTCGCTCTTGACACCCTCGGAGCTTCATGCACTTCCCGCACCTTCGTGGACCTCACAGTATTCTTCTCCGACCTTCAAGTGAGCGTGTGGCGCGTGGAGGAGCTTCCAGCAGGTCGTCGGAGCCCTGCCTTCTCCGGTGGCCAGCATAGGAGCAAGACGGTACAGATGTTGTCCGATCATATGGATCGAACGGCTATGATGATGACACGTGACGTAACCAAGCCTCCGGATGAACCTCCAGGCTCGGATCTTCCAAGCCTAATCCTGAACCTCCACTTGACGCCGCGTCTCCCGAAGCAGCGATGCCTCCCGAGCCTAGGCCTCTCACGTGCACCCCACGTGAGGTCTTAGGTAAATTACAACGAAGACCCTGAAAGTTCTGGTATTTACATTTCGGTCCATGGCATGCATGCCTAGGTATTTTTCAGGGATGCCCCCGCAACTTATGGAATTTGCAAAAATACCCTCGTGCATATGGAAAATTTATAATGGGGCCCAGGTGGTTTTAGCTTATTGCAAATAGGTCCCTCCCCGAACCTATTTTGTAATTATTTATCATTTTATTTCCTGTATTTTTATTACGTTTATGCCTCAACATTGTTTTTAGCATAGCTTGAGCATCGTAGATCCAAATTGCATGATGTTAGTGTCATTTGGTTCACTATTTCATCCTCTATATTATGGCATGTTTAATTTTCTCATCTGACACTATTTTAAATGAAGTAAATTTTTAATGTTAGATGATATCCCTTGCTCTAGTGTCTTGTCTTAAAATAGATGTTTTCTCATGATGTTATGCTCAAAATGACCCTGATTTCGATCTACTTTCTGTTGCTCAATTTCTTGATCCTTCTAGGGTATATTTGTAATAGTCAATTGCATACATTTAACCTTGCATTATTTTCATGCACACTCCTACATTTGCATTGAAAATTAACTAAAAAATTTCATCTATCATTTATCTGCATTGTACCTTGAGCATCTGCATGAAGACCTGAAATTGAGAAATATTTCACACATGCTCTTAATGATCGAAATTCCATAAATAGATAGAGTAGCATGTATCCCTGTGTTCAACCTTAGTAGACTTGCCAAGTATAAATACTCCACAATATTCAAAGATTGTGATTTTATCAACCATTTTTCACCTCCTATACTACAATTTAAGATAATTAAAGAGGTGGATTTCATGTTCATCACCTACAAGGGCCCACTCCCACAAGCCCCTGTCGAAGCCAGCCTCCCTCCCCTTGTGGAAGTGACCCCCCCCCCCCCCCCCCACCCCTACCCGCTCAACAAGAACCCCACCAGCTTCACACACCACCTCATGCACGAAGCGTGCCCCCCCACCAACCTAGAATGAAGCCCCCCCAGCAAGAACCCTGCCAACTTGCACCACCACCTCTTGCACGAAGCCCGCCTCCCCCCACTGACCTGCAACGAAGTCCCCTATCGCCTCTAGCTTCTAGCACGATGCACCCCCACCAGCAAGAACTCAGTCCCCTGCTTCCCCGGCAGCTTCCGCCACTACTTCCTGCACGAAGCCCCCTTCCCTTGCCACCAGCAAGAACTCAAGCCCCCCTCCCTCCCCCCCCCCCCCCCCCGCCTCTAGCACAATGCCCTCCACCAACAAGAACCCAACCCTCTACCTCCCCTAATAGCTTCCATCACCACCTCCTGCACAAAGCCCCCCTCCCCCCCACTGACCTGCGATGAAGCCCCCCCAGCAAGAACCCCTACCGTCGCTGCACTTGCCAGCAAGAACTCCCACCGCTACCGCACCCGCCAGCAAGAACCCCCACCACAACTGCCTCCTTGCAAGCCTGCCTCCGCCTTGCAAGAAATTGTTTTCTTTTTCTTTTTAAAATTTTGGCTAATCCTAACTGTTAGATCGTAGATTGGTTAGATTAACTCACTCAGATGAGTGAGTTAACTAAACTAAAGGAGGGTTATGGACGTCAGACGGAGTGACTATCCGAGGTTTCTCATGTAATTCACGACTACGTGGGGTTATTATTGTAATTATGAAATTACTCAGGGTTATAGGTGTAAATATCCCTTAAATCAATTCATGCCTATAAATGAAGTGATTTGGGTAACTTACTTTAGGAGTCCTGTTGTATTTATCTAGTATGTTTGATTTGTATTTTGTATCATCCATACCATTTAACTATATTTTGCATATAAAAAGATTAAAAAAATCATGCATATATTTATCTTTACTTAAACCACATTAAATTGAATAATTTAGATATTTAAACCCTTGATTGAGTAGCTTAGATCGTTTGTGTCCTTGTGTTCGACTCTAGACTTATCCATATAAAAACTAAAGCCACACTCTCTTCAGAAAGATATTTTAAATGCAGTTTTGATCAATTTCATTAGATCCTTATTACAACGATACAATTTTAACATAGCTAAATAGCAATTCATCATGCACTATTATATATGATTAGTCATATATAATCATTTGTGGGAAGATAAGTTGTCTCTGCATATATTGGATGGAGGGGAGGGAGGATGAGTTTGATCTCCTTATCACTTCCAGTCAAAACTATAAGAAATGCTTAGCTTGAGGTTAGCTCTACCGTTTGTAGAACGAGAGAAATCATTGAGCTAAGATTAATCAGATATTCAGTCTTTCTTTTCCAATGAACTCAAGGCTAAGATGCTTTGTATATTCCTTGTTGATAAATTTAAGTTAAGAAATAATTTGATGACTTCAAGTACTTACGTATATTTTGTCCATAATGAAAATACTTAAAAGGAATCTTGAGGGTGGATATTTCAACAAACTCCCTTTTTTATAATGAAAAAATCATACAAAAAGTTAAACAAAGTTAAATAAATGAAGATATAATAAAACAAATCTCCCTCTAAAACTATCAGTTTCTACACACTTGCAGGGAGTTAAGGAAAAGCTAAATTCTCCCCCTAACTATATGCACTTCCTACAATACCTGCAAGCACTTGAGAGATATTCAAGTGTTTTTCTTTCCACTTGATAAAACAAGTAGAGACAAACTCCACAACTTCTAACATATAATAAATTTAATTTTCTTAACTTTCACAACTCATAATCATAATAGCTCTCCTCCTTTTTTTCATGAGCAAAAAGCAGAAAACAATAAAGTAGATAAATAGTCTGATACAAGATTCAAAAAAGAAACTAAAATAAGAGAAAATGCACATATTTGTATTATACATAACTTATTATTGGAGAGAAAATAACAAACTAAAGTTATATTCAAAGTCGCAGGTTGCTTGGGCCAATGTCAAACAAGCAAGGGTCTTTAGAATGATCTCTTTCTTGAAAATCCTGCTTCATTGCTGCCAAGGTTGAAATAATACATGAATCTTCGTCAAGTCTCTTCTAAATAGTAGAGATGTTGGGTCACTTGTTCTTCAAAGATTTTTCTTTCAATGTGGTCTTCCTCGTATCTTTGGTACAATTCATGATGGCAATCAGAATAAATGACAAGATTTAATACCAAAACTAAGAAAACAAGGTTTTCTTTCAATAAACAAACTCGATCTTGAAAAAAAGATTAGAAGGATGGTTATCTATGATCCAGAAGGGTGCGAAACCAATCTAAAAGAGAGAGATCCAAAGTTAGAAGTTAGATTTGGGGAGGCTTAGATGTGACAGAGATGGGTTTTCTTGGAGATAGTTTCTTATTCTCTTGGGTAGAAGAAACATAAAAAAGATGACTTTTGGTCAAGTTTTAAGAGAGGGTTTTGGGTGAGGGTTCAATAAAACATATATAAATAATTATATGAAAATATTTTTAAAAAAATTATTTTGATAGAGTAATAGATGAATGTGCTAATGCAATTTTTGAGAAATGGAGATGAAAATGAAGAATGTTCGTCGGTATCAAGCCATACTGGTGTTGTACATGTATGCATGAGACAATCCATGTTAGATTGTGAGATAACATTAAATGATTGATTGAGTAAAGAAAATTAAATGTGGCTTGATTTATTTTTTGAAATGATTATTACTCTTATCGTAACTATAATCCTTAGAAATTTCCTTTGTAATGATAAGGGTGGTCCGTTAATTAAGATTGATATTACTAGAAGTGATAACTGGATTTTCGTTAAGATTGTCACCACCACTACAACAACATGGGTGTTGAATCGGATTTTGCGGAGGTCTAGGAATCCCAAAAGTCGAGAAATCCAGTCGTCGAGTTGACCTCGCACGAAACCTGAATTCAAGTAACAATTAACCCACAACGGATATTCAAGGCCCAAAATGTCGGTTTCGATCAGCATTTCGGTATCGAGCAAAATAGAATTTCGGTGGAATTTCGTTGAAATTCTGACCGGAATTTCGATCATTTCGGTCATTGTCTGTACCAAGACCCCCATATTTCGATCATTTCGGTCGAATTTCGATTTCGACTGGATATCGATATTCGACAGAAATTCGACCGAATTTCGCTGAAATTTGAGGCCATGCAGATAATCAAGAAATGAAAAGAAAGTGCGGAGCTAAATTTATTATAACTCTACAACAAAGATGTTTATAGGTTCAAGTATGTGTAGAGTGCCGAACACATGGGGTTTTAATTTTATACCTTTTTTATTTTTTATTTTTTATTTTCTGATTTTGTATTTTCTTTTATATTTTATATTTTTATATTATCTTTTTCTTTTAAGATATATATAAAGCTATGTATAAGATACATATACAATATAAGTAAGAGAGAGATAGTATATATATAACTAGGTAAAAATAGTTAACATACAAGAAATAAAATATTATTGGGTTTTTTGATATTTTTTATTATTTTTGTGATTTTTCAAGAAATTTTGCTAATTATTTCTAGATTTTTAAAGACAAAAATTCTAAAACTGCGTTTAAAATGAACACCTGAAATTAAATTGGAGATTAATGATATCAAATAGAGTCAAAAAATCTCCAAATTAATTTATATATATATCTAATAATAAAGGTTTGAGGGGGGTTTTCTATTTTTAGAGTTTTATTTTATATTTTTTTAGGAATTTTTCATCTGAAAGTTAAACATACATAAATAAGAAAAATATATTTTGTGGGGAATTTTCAAAGACTTTTTATAATTTTTATGTATTTTCTTTTGCAAACAGGGAAAAAAATTTTAATTTGATTTTTTAAATAATAAAAAGAATCAAAATGCAAAATAAAAATATGTGCGTGAAAGTACAATGCAGCAAGAACACAATCCATATTTTTAGGATTTTTCGATTAATATAGATACATGAAATAAATAGAGACAATAAAGATAAAATGCAACATTAGCAGAGGCATTTCTGTAAATAAATAAAAGAGCAAGGGCCAAGCTACAAATTCACCAAAATTATATAACTTGAATAAAGTATTACATGACCAATCAGAAATAAGTAAACGAGGGGCTTCGTGCAAAATGTGCTACTCACGTGTACGAACACGTGAGCAACACAAGCGGGGACCAAAACGTAATTATCTGAAATTTCAGGGGCTTGATTGCAAAGAGTCCAAAACTATATAACTGAATCAAAAAGTAACTGAACTAATTAGAAATAAAAACTGTGCAAGGATTTCCACCACAAAATCGCCACCTCACGTAATATGTCACGTGAGGTAACGTGGCGAGGACCGAAATGTAATTACAGGAAAGATAAGGGCCTAAGTACAAATTTTATGAAATAAATATAACTACAAATGAAAGATTAAGTCTTAGTCTTTAAATACAAAACTTATGGGGGTAGAACTGCAAAATATCCACACAATAGGTGTGATCCGGCAGCTGTAGACGATGAACTTGACACGTATCGCGCAACGGACAACCGATACTGCTTCACCATCGTCAGCTAGGATTAGATCATGTCTGAGGATCCAACGGTCGAAGCTCGCAAAATCTGACGGTGGCTGCGCGCATGGAGGAACTGAGGGAGATTCAACGGCTCGGAGATGATATGCAAGAACACGCTATGAATACGAGCATGACGAGTTTGAATCGCCACACACTCCCTCCTCTGGTGTGTTCCGTTGCTGCAATGTGGTCCAGGAGCTCGCTGGTGGTTCCCTGTATCAGCCTGGGGGAGTCAAAATTTCACGAGGCACCCCAGAGCTCCTCCACGTCATCGAGGATGAGAAGGAAGCCCTGGAGCCTCCGGCAAGAGGCTAAAATTGCCCCCCAGGTGCATTTCTTGCTCCAGGTACCTACCAAAAGATTAAGACCAAAAACGCGGAGCATGGAGGGGCTCCTGGAGGTGGAATGGGCGTAGAAGGTATGAGGTGGAGTGTGGCGGAGGTTCGCCGGACCCGAGCTTCGATGAACTTCAAATGGGGGAGAACTAGGGTATTCACGCGATCAAATGCTAAGATAAAACCATAAATTAAATGAAGTAGTTGAAACGCAAAAGATAAGCAATAAAAGGTGGACCTCAACCAGCCAGAAGGCAGGGAGATAGGACCGCACGACCACCTAAGTTGGAGATGATGGAAGCACGCCTCTGGCCGTGCCTGACGCCGCCCCAACCGGTTGGAGGCGATCCTGTCACCATCGTCGGTCCATAGCACAAGATCGGAGGGGTTAAACAGGTCTAAGGGTGTTCCAAATGGGGAAGAAGGATCTGGAGAGGCTTTGTACATGTGGTCACGACGTGCCCTTAGAGGAGCGATCACTAGCGAACGAGGGAAACCTTGGAATATCCAAGTACCCAGTGTGGATCACGGATGTACAAGGATAAAAATCCAAGAAGAAGTCAATGTCCAAGGATGAAGGGTGTGGGCCCAAAAATTAAGAGAAACAAGGCAAGAATGCATTTCTAACATGCAGCAAAGGTAGGTCGGAGAGTTGACCGAGGTCAACTCTCGGACGCTCCTTGTTGGTCCACATGGACCAACCAGGAAAATGCCCAGGAAAAAAATAAAAAATTCATTTAAAAATAATAAATGATTTTATTAATTTTAGGTTATAAAATAAAAAATATTTTTTATTTTTTGAACTATTTTATTATGGTTTTTATTTATTTTTTCGAGGTGTGTAATTACAAATTACTTTTTGAAGGCTATATATAGGTATATTTATCTATGTATTTTATTTTTATCTTGTATTTTTAATTTTATTAATTTGGTTTATTATTTTATATATTTATAGCTTAATTTTATTAACTTAAATCTATTTTTATTTTATTTTTTGATGTATTTTATAAAATTAAATGAATAGATGTATAATCTGTATAGGTATAGATATAGGTATTTTACCTATGTTTTTATGTAAGTATTTTTTATTGAGGTTCTCTTTAGTATTTTATTCCAATTTTAATATGCACATATATTATAAATAATATTTATAAAATTATAAAAATATAAAATTATAAAAATAATGAATAATAAATAAAATGAATATTTTAATCGGTACAAGTATACAATAGAGGTCCAAAACCTAACTTTCAAACCGTAACTCCAAAAAAATATAAAACCACTTCATTAAATAGTTTATTAAAAGATTTACAAGTAAAAGTGATTTCGATGTATTTTGACTTTTTATTTGAGAGATATGGTCTGGGAAGTTAAGATTTTGGAATCTTATTTAGAGTATATCTTTTTATCTGTACATTATTTTTATGTGAAATCAATTTTGTATTTTTCTATAATTTATTATATACAACTTTCACATACAATGTTTCTTTGTTTGAGGTGTAAAAAGTGTAACTAAAAATAGGTCCTAAAAATGAATAAGAATGAATTAAATAAATAAGGATTTTGTTGTATTTTTTATCCTTATCTCCCCCTACTTTATTCCTTGTCGACCTAGTCTTAGCGTTTTGGATCATAAAATATTTTCAATATTTTATTCTTTCTCTTTTATTTTCTTTATTGTATAATTTTGACTTAAAAACCGTATTTTATACAGTATTTACATCATGATGCATGAATGATAAAATGCATGAATTAAGCCTATTTACACGCATTTACTAGGATTTTTAAGGCCAAAATGATAGAATAAAGATGATGAAACGGATATTCATCATCTCCCTATACTTACCTTTGCTAGTCCCTAGTAAACACTTATGCAATAAGTGCAGCAAAAGAAAACAAAGAAAAGAAAAAAAAGAACGGTGGACTTAATTTAATTATCAAACTTGTCTTCACAAACTCAAAGTTTGGAGCTTAAGTCAGACCTTTGGAATTTTAGTGCCGGCAGAACCTTAATGGGAATCAGATTTGAAATCCAATAGCCTTCAAGAATTCCAAAACTTTGCTCAAGTCTCCTCAATAGCCAGGTCAGAATACTTCAACTCATACGCAAACCCTTATGACTATGAATCTGACTCGTACAATGTAAGTGATGGTGGCTCTTCCCAACTGAAATGACAAAGAGATTGACTTCTCCAGCATGACAACCCAATGATTCCCCAATACAATAACTCCTTCCTCGAGGAGCGGGGTATTCTCTTCTAAGTTCAAGTGACAACCAGCTCAAGAGGAGGGGTGAAAAGAAAAATGGACGGTAGCCAGTGTAGCTACCTATCTTAGGATGCAAGACTGGTGTAGTCAAGTCATCCAGCTACAGGCTCACATGATTTGACTTTGAAGCTCAAGCTTGCTTATTGATTATGCAAATACATACACTCCGGTAGGCATTTTATTTTTATACATGCATGTCCACTTTTTTTGGAGTTTTTGTTTGTTTTTGAAATACTATTTACAACAGCATTTACATAAGGAGTTTTTCCTCTTGAGCCAGTAGACTATCCCTCTTTGAAGCTTTATTGCAACCTAGACTCTCCTGTCTTCAAAACTCATCATCACCTGAGGGGATGGGGTGTACTTCCCTCCCTGGAGGAGGACAAATGTTTCCACTTGTGTGCGTCTCATACCGGCAAATCTAATGCCCTCACCACTCCAACAGAGTTGCCTTAGAAGAATTTATATGGTCACCAATGAGGAAGGGGTAGAGATCACGACATGAGTACCCACGATGTGGCATGTCTTTGTGGTTTATATATGCCTAAATGTCATTATCAATAAAGAACACTTTCTTTTACTGTTTATCGATCAAATTTTGGAGAGATTAGCATGGAAAAATATATTTTGTTTCATTGGTGGGTACTTGATCTACAATCAAGTGCTCAGATTGTCACATATGCATTCAAGCATATGTCATTCGGCTCTGCAATACCTCATGCTCTTTTCAGTGATGCATGCTTGTTGTATTTGTCGATATGGTGGGAGATTTTTTAGAGGTATTTGATGAATCTGTGATTCATCACTCTAAAAGTTAAAAATAAAGCTTCGTTCCTGAGTAATTATATGCATTTTCCCACTTATATTGCATAAATTCTCATTCATGCATGTATAAATAATATAAGCATTTTAGCATTCATATTTGCATTAAATAAAGGAGACAAATTCACTTGTAAATATTCACATGTATATTAGCCAAAATCACATATTTGTATATATTTATCCTAACTTCAAATCCAATAAAATTAACTCTATAGTGTATATATTACTAACACTAATTAAAGAAAAATATCAAAAAAATACTAACTTGTAAAATTGTCCAATAAAACCTAAATCCGAGTTTGAGACTATGAACCTTAAAATGCACATATATGTCTCATACAGTGTCTGATTTAGGTCTTCTTTTAAAGTAATATGCAATCAAAGACTTTCAAAACAAGACTAATTTCATTAAAATCGGAGATCGTATGTGAAACTAGGGTTTGGGGCCCCTATTGTATATTGTACATATTAACTAAAATACCCTTCATTTTTTCTTTTTATTTTCTTAATTATTAAAAATACAAAAAATAGATTAAGTTGTAAATATTTCTTTCATATTTTTATAACTTTATTTTGATTTTTCTCTTATTTAAAAATGACAAAAATGTAGAAGACAAAAATGTGGTATTTTATACTAATGAGGTACCACCCAAAAATACACTTTGTACAAATGATTTCATTTGATTTTCGGGTCTTCACAAAAGTTGTAGACCTTGTCGAGATGAGCGTCTTTTGTGTTGACCACTTTTTTATTTAACCCTTTTGTTTTTTCTTTTTGGTTTTTCGTTACATTTAATTTTTGAATTTTCTGGGAGGGATACGTGGCACCTCATAGAGCCGCCACGTGTCACCCCCATTTTAGTTACTTATTTATTTATTTTTGTAATTTTAATTAATTATTTTATTTTAAATTTAACATGTTTTTCTTCCCTACCACGTGGTCGCCCCCACACATGCCATGTGGCGACCCCATCTTCATCCCTTCTGCACCTGTTCTCCCGCAAGACTCGCACCTCCGCCCTTCGAGGCGGAGCACCACTTCCACTTCCACCCGCTTCCTCCGCGTAACCACCTGCCCCGCTTTGCGCAGTGCGACCACTCGTCCCAACCTCCTCTGCCCTTTTTGTGGCGACCCTCTCCTCTACTTCTCACACCTTCCCCCCGCTTCTTCCTCATCTCCAACAACACGCAACCGTCGCGCCCCACAACCACCTACGCATGACCCGTACTCTCAATATCCCATCTCTCCCCCGTGCATGTCGACCACCTCCTCCTTGCACAGCCACCTGTTGCATGCATTCTCTCCCCTTCTCCTACGTAAGACACGAACCTCCTCTCTAGCTCTCCCTCCTACTCTCGCATCAGCCGCCCACACCCATCTCGTGCACCAACCACCCATAAAAGGGTCCCCCACCCTCCATCATTCCATCATCCGCCACTAATGCGAGGTGAGAAGAGAGTTCTAGAATTAGGGTCGTCGGTGACAACGAAAGCTCTTCCATCGAGCGACGACGTCTCTTCCTTGCGGTGAGATCCAGAGGTGGTTTCACCTTCGTTGCAGCCAAGATCCTTGAGTTGCTCGAGCTCGGCCCCCTGTCGGTGCCTTGAGCGACAACCATAGAGGTGAACATCTCTTTCTCCCTAGGCATCTACTTTCATCCACATTAGGTAAACTTTTTTCTCTCTTCGTTTCTTCTTCCCTCGTTCTCTCCCATTCATCTATTTTTATTCCTTCCTCTGTTCCTCCATTCTTCTTTAAGCCCCTCCGTCCATCGTCTTCTTCCAAGCATCTTCGTCTTCCCCCAAGTTCTTCGATCCACCTCATCCCTTGCAAAGGACCGGGTTCGTCGATCATGCACCGTCTTCGCTAATACACGGGATCTCCATTCACCCTCCACCTGATCATACAGTCAAGTTATGTACTCAAATCGAGTCCGTCATTTACAGGTCATCATTGTAGCTAGAACCTTCATTTATCAGCCCAAGCCATAGCTCCATCGACGATGCAGTCTGAAAATTATGAAGTTCCAGAGCACCTACAACATAGCAGCACTCCAACCCTCCCCCGTTGCCTCAGCCATGCGAGTCCGCCAGTTGTGCACCGTCAACAACATAGAGTACTTCGCGCCCTTCACCCCAGTAGCCGGATCGCCATCACCGACGACCATGTGCTCCTGCTGCACCACTGGTCGTGTGTAGACCGGTCATCGTCTCCACCATAAAGGTACAAGTTCCGCCCCGCTCGCACATCGCCATCGATTTTCAAGCGTGAGCCACCTCATCCTTGTCGTGGTCCTCTTCCGAGCGCAGTCTCAACCACCAGACCAACCATAGCGCGCGGAGGAGCCTTCAATCCCCAGTCACACACACACCCTCTTTCCCCCCTCATGTACTAAGAGACCCACCTCACGTGCTTAGCACGTGAGGGCTGGATCAATTGCAGAAAACTCCCCAAGGTTCTTGGGAACCCCAGCTACATCCCTGCCAGTCATCCACGTGTGGAGCACGTGCGCAATGCGGAAAACTTGCAAAAATGCCCCTCCTCTTCTGAGCTTTCACGCCAAGACCCTCATTGATCAGAGCACGTGCCACTGGAAAATTGCATCCATACCTTCCCGAGTCTAGGTAATTGCATACAAGTCCCTGTCAGTCTATTTTATCTTTAGCAATTTTATTCATGTATTGCATATATACCCCTATGTTCGCATATTTATTTAAACATGCATTTCGCATCATTGTCAATCTAAAAATTACATTTTGTAGGAAAACACATATTTTATCATTGTGAATGTTGGTTGGATTTTTGTGAGCTTTTGATTATTTAATATAATTTTTATGGAAAATTGAATATTTTACCCACTATTCGCTATTAATTGACTATTAAATTAATTATTGCTCTCAAAATTATGAAATATTCACAGTAGGTAGAGCTTGAGTGGTTCTATTTTGTGCCCAAAAATCATCACATTTGCATGTACATCGGTGTCTAAATAAATTAATTGGTGTTTCGATTAATTGATTTTTAATAAGTCAGAAATTAATTATTTTGAAATCTAGTAATTTTCCTAGATTCATCTCACATAGAAGTATCTAGGATAATTTTTATCTCTGAAATAATTCAATATGATATTCATTAAAATTAAATTTGCGAAAATTACTCATGCATTCATATTTAATTCATAGTTAATTCATATTGAGTCTAAAAATTCCAAAAAAAATTGCAGTAGCTTAATTTCATTGCATTTAACATTCTACCAAGTTTCATAATTTTCATACTTGAATTGATTGAAAATTGCATTTTTGGTCCTTAAATTAATCCAGAATTGCATTGGATTTTTAATTGCATAAAAACCATAAAAAGTTCTCCTAAAAACAAAGCATCTAGATCTACTTTAATTTAATCTAAGGAGAAAGTTGCCTCCTTGAGTTCGACCTTGGGATTTCCCAAGTAAAATAAAAATTACCGCTTGTGTTTAATTGATAAATTAATTAAAGTGGTTTTTTTGATAAATCTGATTTTGTCCTACGCAACGAACACATTAAATTTAGTCGTTAATCCGGTTGAATTAAAAGGGTGAAAATAGGGGTTTTCAGTACTCATGGATGATTTCTTGATTCATGATGATTAATTTGATTCATGTATTGCACACTTGGATTGAGTGCTTTACAGATGTAGAGAGGCGAATATGATGCTCTCTTGGAAAAGATTATTTTATGGTCCAGGAGGGTAACATGTTGGGGCATGCCATCTCCAAAGAGAGAATGGACGTTGGCTATACCAAGGTATATGTGATTAAGAAACTTGATCCACTAACCAATACCAAGTCAGTAGGTCATTTTTAGGGCATGTTGGATTTTATTGAAGATTCATTCAAGAATTTTCAAAGATTTCCCTACCACTCTTGGGAATAGGCGAAGTGTTCATTGCATATCACAGGTGTATTGGGGCCTTTGATCTCTTGAAAATAAGGATCATTGACTCGTCTGTCTTACAAGATCCCGACTGCTCTCTTCCCTTTTAGATCATGACTAATGCTTTGGATTTTTCGATAGGAGTTATGTTAGGACATAGGCGAGAAGGGATACCATTTGCATTACACTATGCAAGTAAAGTTTTAGACCCTGCACAAAAAATTATACAATTACTGAAAAGGAAATGCTCACGGTAGTATGGGACCTAGAGAAGTTCATATCCTATGTTTTGAACTCTAAGGTGACAATTTACATTGATCACACAATTATTTGTTACTTAATGGAAAATAAGGGCGTGAAATCACATCTTCTCATGTGGGTTTTATAACCCTAGGAATTTGATTTGGAGATTAAAGATAAACTTGTAGTCAAGAATGTTGTGGTTGATCATCTATCTAGGATTGAACATAAGGTTTCCTCCTAAGACTAAGCCAATTAGAGAGTCTTTCTTGGATGAGTCAATTTGTGTTATTGACTCACTCCCTTGGTATGCCAACATGGTGAACAACCTTGTCTCCAAGTAAGTTCCACGAGGTTGGACTAGGAGCAATATTGACCGACTGAAGTCGGATTCAAGGAGATACCATTGGGAGGATTCGTTCCTTTTCTTTGAAGGACCGGATTGTATATGAAGAAGGTGTATTCCAAAGGAGGAATATCATAGTGTTCTGGCTCATTGTCATACTACGAAGGCAGGAGGACACTACTCCGGAAAGTGAAGCATACACAAGGTTCTCCAATGTGGATTCTACTGGCCGACCTTGTGATGAAACGCTAAATGCATGTATTAATAAGGATCTGTTGTAGCACATCACTTAGCTTTCCATACAAAATCGAGAGTAAACTCGGTGACGATGTCTCATCTTTAATTTATAACCTAGGAAGTCAAGGGTCGAACACAAGGACATGAGCCATAATATGATTATTTCAATGTTTAGTATAAAGGTTAAGTCAGTGACAAATCAATCTAGGTCAACACTTACCAAACAATGTGAGCAAGCAATCAAAGTGATGCACATTACAAATGCATGCATGAGATGAAATGTGATTTTTTAAACAATTAATGCATGTTAGAAATAATGACATAGTGAACATAATAATAAATCACGAAAAATGCAAGTAGACTCACAAATATGCCCTAAATAATTATTCAATCTTCAGAAATTATGCAATTTAGATCTAAGTCAAATTAAGCACTTAATCAGAAATCCAGTTTCATTTCATGTGATTTGTAGTACCAATAATATCTCTAATTAATGAACCAATAAATGAGCATCAAATCAGAGAATAAATTAAACCATATGAAAGATAATGAAACATGGATTAAAACGCAACTGAAATTACTTCATTTGGACATAAGAAGTTTAAGATATTCAAGTTTGAATCCAGGGGCCTAAATGCAAATAAAACATAATAGGAAACTTAACAAACAGGTCCCTGGAGTGACTGATATGCAAATATTAAAAATCGGATAAAGAAATTATAAAATACCCCATGGCAGGGGTCTTTTTGCAATAATAGAAAACCATCAAGGTGGTTTTGCCATTTTCCCAGGCCCGTACGCACGGGGCGCATGCAATCTAGCCTCGGACGGAGTTGCTTGACTCGGGTCACGTGTCTTGGTGCAGTGTTTCGGCAGGCGACCCTGATCATCCAAGGCTACAGGTTCGGTGGAGAAGACGTGGCTCAAATTGGATCGTCAGATCGCGCCCAATTTAGCACGATCTGAAAGCATCTGTAGGTCATTCTCCTCTCCTCTGTCCTGCAAGGTTACGGAAAAGGTGGGGCTCTGACAAGCTCCTCCTTCCTCTGCCGAACTCCTAGAAGCTCACTGAAGCTTAATGAACGTCCGTGTAGGTCCCCCGAAGATGGAACAAGGTTGGTGAATGTCCTCAAGCGGTATGAAGATGATGGCGATGAAATTATATCGGGAACAAAGTTCCAGATTGGAGCTTCATTTTCATGGCCATTGGCGAGAGTGATCACCTGCATACATTAGAAATGCAAATAGCCGAAGCATCATTGAAGTGGGTGTGTACGCATGAGCGAAATGGAGTGGATTGCAGGCTATATCGGATGAAGAAGGTGAAGCGTGTAGTGGGTTCTTCCACCATGATCGGAGGAAGGTGAATCATGTGGGAGGTTGTCATAGAACGAAGATCACGGAGGACAAAGTCTCCTGTGTGGATCAAAGACCCATGATGAAGGTCGAAACCATGTCTGAGGATGTTAATCTTCCTACACAACTGAATAAATAGAAGAAGTGAAGAGAAAACCTAATTAGCTAACCTATACATGAAGACTTTGTATTTGAAAGGAGGAATGGCTTGGGATGAAGGTCGACTTGGCCTTCGGGTCTTCGCTGGAACTCCCTCAGCTGTGGGGAGCGGCTCAAATGGCCGTAGATGGCCTTAGCTTGGCCGGGCGGTCAAGGTTCTCACCAGACCATAGGTCATCGTGGCCACCTTGATTCCTCCTTATCCTGTCACAAGAGGAGGAAGAAGGGCTAGGCCTCGGCCTTAGTAACGGTGGACAACGTCGCATCAGGTGGCAGTGGGCTTTTTTGAAGCAGAGGTTGGCAACCTCCCATGTGGTTATGGCAGATGTTTCAACTATTGTTCTTAAGGGAAGTTAGGTTAAGAGGAGGTTAGGGTGTCGACACGGGGAGGTGGTTGATAGGAGGATGTGAGAGTAGTGGCGGTTGGATTAGAGGGTAGTTATTGTCCGCGAGATAAAGGGGAGAAGAAGGGTGGTTCAGACAAGGCAGTAGAATGCATGGAGGTTGAAGAAGGACCTTGACCATCTGATCATGAGATCAGACATCATGCTTGAGGCGCCAATGAACGGGCACGATTTGTCTGATCAAGAATTTAGAAGAGTGGCGGGTGGCTGCACATGAGGAGGCCACATGACATGATTTGAAGGCGTCACGTGGCCGAATCAGAATTAAGTTAATTCAGAAAATCAGTTTTAATTAAGAAATAAATAATTAGAGGGTGAATTAGGAAAAGTGATAAACATAAAAATTGTAGATCTCGATGAGATATACAACTTTCATATAGAAGTCAAAGAGGTCAGAGGTCATACGTGCATAGATAAAGATTCAATACCATATAAAACAAATTTCTTTAATTTTTTATTTTGCTTTTTTTGTATTTATTTAATATTAATTTATTTATGCCGAATTTTATTCTAATTTTTATTTGATTTCTAATAGGAAATAAATACATAATATATTACACCATATTAATATATAATAATTAGTGTCAATTAATTACAACACAACAGTTAGTAATTAGCGTTAGTTAATATTGAATCTTGTGATTTAACTTAAATAAGGGAGTTAATAATGGAGATTAATGATGATAAATCTAGGATTTACCCCCCCCCCCCCCCCCACCCTCTCATACTTAAGCTAAGCTCGTCCTCAAGCTAATAAAAGAAGTTGGAATCGTCTGCATTTGTTTTCTTGGGAGTACACCAGGGTGTGCCTTTTTTTAGTATCTAATATACCTTCTTCACCTAGACTTGTAGCATTTACGATGTAGAGCCCTTTTTGGGTGCTATCCCAATTCCTGGTCCTAATAGCGGTGGTCCAAATGGACACTTTGAAATTGGTTGGGAGTGCTTGCCTTTGGTGGAAGCTCTTTGATTTTTGAATTTGTATGGTGATAGCTTTTCTTTCATTATTTCTTTCTTTTCTATGGCTAGCTCCACTACTTTTACAAAAATATTGGTGCACACTGATTAACTTATTAATTAATGTCATCACACCTTGGCACTTTAGGTTAAATTCAAGAGATAGCATGAGAACATGTCCCATACTTGCTAAGATGTTGACACTCAGGTTTCATGGAGCCATCATTAATTTTATCCCATCCTCGAGCATCATAGAAATCAAGTCCAAACTCAAACTTGCAATCCTAGTTTCCTCAGTGATACCTTAATTCATCTCAATCTTGAATACAGTCGTGCATTGATGATGCGTTAAATGCATGTATTAAAATCAATATGTTGTAGTATGTGCACTTAGCTTCTCATATGCAACCGAGATGAATCTCAGTGACGAGGTTCTCAACTTTAATTTATAACCTGGGAAGTTCAGAGTCGAACACAAGGATGCAAGCACTTTAGAGATCAAATTTAGAGAAAAATAGTTTAAGCATTAATTTAGAGATTTATTACTTCAAGATGATACACACTACACAATCAAGAAAGAATTTGATTCCTTATCATTTGATTATCAGACAGGGATGATGAAGTTCAATTCTCCAGGCGGAGAAGTGGAACTACAGATGAAGCAAACAAAATGGCAGTGACCTGACTCCGAGTCAAGCACAGATTTCTCTACTTCTATGGCAGTTTCTAGTTCTTGAGACAAAACGTAGTGGTCACCTAAAGAATAGTGTCTTGATGTAACTGTTCGATTTTTCCCTGTTGACTCTGCTTGGTGTGCATATCACCTTCAGATATTTCTGAAATGCAGTGTGACAAGCCACATACTCATCAAATGGCACTTTTACTATGATATTATCTTTACGAAATCGTATCATATCTGGATCATCTTACTGAATCTTATTAATGATGTGCTTTCCAACCGTAAGAGCACGGGGGAAGGGGTAGACAAAGAATGAAGTGAAGACTCAGATTCATAAACAAAAACATGCTCTTGATTATCATTAGAAATTGAGTTTTTCAAACATGAATATTTTACAATTGGAATAATAATTGGATTGTCTACTTTAGGACAGGTAATGTCTGTTGAATGTGCATTCTCCTTGTCCGAAGGCACAAGGACCTTCATAGACTCTGAATATGACGTGTGTTGCTCCGCTCTTGTACTCCTTCTCAATCTTCTTCTAGAAGTGCCTGCTCTCTGGTGAACATGACTGGCATCATCATCCTCTAAAGTCTCCTCAGGCTGAGCTTCAGGATCGATCCTATCCATGTCCTTAGCCCGATCAGGTACGACCATGGTATGTCCGCTCCTGAGAGACATATGGTGGATATAATCGAATGGAGAGATCTCGTGTTCATATTTGTGAAAATCTGAATAGTATACCTGATCCATAGAAGGATGTTGATGTGTCTTGTTCAGGCTATTGGGATTAGCCTGAACCTGGGCTGGAATGCATGTAGAGGGAATATTGCACTCATCATGCAGACGAGAAAGATGGTTGAGATCAACCCTCAAATCCTTACTTCGTTTTTGTAGGAACGCAACTCATCCGAAATTCATCGTTGAAAATCTACTGAACCCGATGATGAATGCTGTTGTTGGGAAGAGGAAGGATATGGAGAATGTGAAAATTGTCCCTGATGTCCATAAGAATGTTGTTGTTGGATATGATTCTGAAAATACGGACACTGTTGGCCCGCTTGATATGTTTGATGGCGCCCGAACTGTTGTTGCTGCCTTGATGCTTGATAAGGAATGGCTCTCGAGCTCGTTGGTGTTGGAAGAGGTGTAGGAGTAAATGATATGTTGTAGAATGTCTGGAGCATTGATAGGAGAATCAGTCCCCATAACCTCCCTGCTTGGCAGGGTCATTGGTGTACCACACACCATTTACTTCCCACACTTGGGAAGGTTTCTCAGTAGTAGTCTCTACAGATGGTGGTTGTTGCTGACAAGGATGGGCTAAAGGCTGCCTCAGCCCATTGATGGAATGGTCCTGACATCTGCTTCTCTTGAATGTGATGGACACGGTATACTGGAGCAGCAGATGCAGTCACGACAAGTACCCTCATTTTGGATACCTTCTCATAAAGCTCCGCCATCTGCTTAGGTAGTTTGGACAAATTATTGTCCAAGCCATTCATTTGCTTATCTATCCTTTCGACCAATGTAAGTTTATTTGCAATTAAACCCATGTAAAAAGGATCTATTGTGTTTTCGTTCCTCCACCGGATAAGAGTGGATTGGGGGTCTCTAACTGAGCTCTACTAGTGGTATGTGCTCTACCATAAGTTTGGCGGTACTCATACAAGATCTTAAAAGAAGTAGCTCAATTTGTGGATCATCCAACTGGGGAAGTAAATGCATTAAGTAAACAGCTTTGGTGGCCCTCAACATAGCCAAGTCTTCAATAAATTCTTTATCCATTGTCATTGTTCCTCTAAGTAACTTCACACCTAGCACCGACCTCCCAATCATGGAAGGACATATCGATATCGGTATCGATATCGGTACCATATCGATACAGATATATCGCAGATATATCGACGATATATCGACGCCATATCGCCGACATCGGGATTCAGCATGCCTTTTTTGCGTGTCGATACCCGATATCGGACATATCGGCGATATATCGGTGACCTGTCGATACCGATATATCACCGATATATCGGGATACGGCCTTCCATGCTCCCAATATCTACGGGAAACAACCCTTTACGGATCTTCTGACCATTACATGAAGGCCAGAAAAGCTTTGTTTTCATTATATTCAGAACCCCATCTCTGAACCCCTGCATTGAATAATGTCAAGTGCCTTAGCCACTTCTAAGGTGTCCCCAATGATCGTCCCATCATCAAGATACCAAGCATGGAGTAGGAGTTTACAATTATTTCTGATCTCATGGATAAGTGGGTGCAATGCCAGAGGAAAAAGAAGTGGGTCTAAAGGATCACTTGCTGCACTCTTGACGATGACCGCATATAATTGTCTCTAATATATAATCTGATGGCTTGAGCATATATAAATTCTACTCATGAAGAAATCGATGGACATCTCCTCCTAACTTCAGCAAGAGTCAAAGATCTATCTATCAAGTTGAAAGCACTAAAGAAATCTACCGTAAGCATAGAGAGAGACCCGTTCCTGTGAAGCTTGCTCAAAAGACGATTGGTGTTGTGTAAGATGGTTTCTACTCCTCCAGATATGCCAACTCCAAATTGAAAATCATTAAGGTACTTAGATGTCTCCTTGCTCACTCCTACCATAGCAACTTTAGATACATGATACCTCCAGATAGTGCCTACGGCAATAGGATGTATGTCGTTGTCCGGTTTGAGCAGTGGAGTAAGAGGTGTAGAGGCTACAAACTCAGCCAAACTCAAGGGACATCTCCCACATAGCCACAAATTAACTACCAAGGAGATAGCATGCAAGAGATCCTTCTCAATCGCTGACCCCTCCCCACAGAGGGCATCTAAAATGTGTTGAGCTCTCAGGTCATCTCTTCCACAAGATGTCCCTTTAGGAAAGGATTTGATAGCCCGCAAAATAGCATCCGCATCAGCTGTAAGAGGAGTCTCTGAAAACACAATGTCTAATATGGAAAGGCGACTTATAAGGATGTTTAGCCTCTAAGGCCTTCAAGGTGTCCTCATTATAAGGAGCAACTCCTGAAGAGCATGAAACCTTTATGGCTGTTGTAAAGTGTGCATATGACACTTTGCGAAGACATTGTCTGATGTTAGAGCTTTGATATTTATTATCCTCCAAAGATTTATTCTGATTAAGATCTGAACTCCCAGATCCATCCCATCTCAAAAAATCACCTATCCAATTGGTGAAGCCATCTGTACTGCCCCACGTAGTGAGTGAGCTCAGAATAAGTCGTTGTTGCAAGGATCTTCTATTACCAGATCTTTTATCCCTCATGACCATGTGTCTAAAAACCTGTAGGGTGCAATGGGGGAGAAGCAACAATCTCACCCAATCATATAAAGACCCCGGCCCAGTGATAACTTGATGCAGAGCTGCTTTCAAAGCATGAGAGAAAGCGAGACGACAACTTGAAGGAATACTCTTTACTGTGGTGATCGAATGCTTGAACATAAAATCAAGGAGCGTAGCATCGATATAACCCCATCTATGACATCAGATGCAACAGGTAGTATGTATCTCAGGATGTCGATAATGTGCCCTTGGACTATATCCCCGCATCATTTGTGACCCGAACAAGACCATCATCATGATGGCAAGCATGACATACAGCTTGTATCTCCATGCACTTCCCACACAACCACTGATCCAGGACCCTCAATGTCCATTCTACGACAAGATATAGATCAAGATCACTCGTGATGGCATCCCGCAAAACAAAAGCCTGATCATCAGTGGAAAGGTGCAACCTCGTAATATGAGAAATTAAGTGTGTAATCCCTTTGCTCCCTTCCATTCGGGCAACAATGGAAGTTTCAAAAAGGACATACTAATATGTACCTGGATGAAGTGATGCACAAGAAATCTCAATAAGTAGAGGAGGCATATAAGAAGGCGGAGGAAATATCGGAGGCGGAGAAGAGGGGCTGTCGCAGATGCAGGGACGTCCAGGACGAATCTGATATGCTGGACGCAGGGCCTGAGCGTAAGAGAGGGCGCCAAGTGAGGGGTTGGAGCGTTGTTGGCGGGCGGGGTAGGACTGGGCAGGGGCTGGGGCGCTGGTGGCAAGGGGTAGGAGCACAGGTAGCAGGGCAGGGCAGGTGGAGGTTGTTGGGGCGCAGGGCAGGGCGGTGGGGGTGGGGGCGGGGAGGGCGTTGGGTCGGGGTGGGGCGCTGGGTCGGAGTAGGGTGTGCTGGTGGCGGGGCGAGGCGCTGGGGTGGTGTGTTGGGTCGAGGGCGCTAGGTTCGGGGGCGGGTCGCTAGGTCGGGGATCGCTGGGGTGGGGCGCAGGGGTCGAGGACGCTGGGGCGGGGCGAGTTCGGGGCGGGGCGCTGGGATCGGGGGCGCCGGGGTGGGGGCGGGTCGCTAGGGTGGGGCGTAGGGGTCGGGGCAGGGCGCTGGGGTTGGGCGCAGGGGTCGAGGACGCTAATTTTTATCTATTTAACAATAAGGTGCGCAAAATAAATATTGATGTCTAATGCACTTCAAATTCTCCATCTCGAATGTCACAATTATTATAATATTCTAATATGTTTACCTATTTCTTGATGCCGCTGGATTGTCAAGATTCCACTTGCTATTAAAATGGTGACTTCATTACGGGGAACTTTTGCTAAATAAATTTACATCGTTAGTTTTTTTTTCACGTACAACTTTTCATAATATAGTTGCTTGGAATCGGATCATATTTAATAAACAAAATCCCCTGTAATTATAAGTATTATGATTTCTATCAGTTGTGCCCCTATGAGATATTGTAATTTCAGTTATATCCCTTTTTTTTGGGAATATCAGTTGTCCTTGACTTCTTGCCGTTCTATCACTTGTAGCTCTCCGTAACTTCAACCGTCAATAATTTAAACTTAACCATGATTTTCTCAAACCATGGTGAAGTGAAGAGGGGTATATCCGAAAAAAAGCATGCATCCCTCTTTCGTTGTTGTAACGAGGTGGACCAACGATCATGGGTTGAATCCACGGCTTCCAGGTCGTTGCCGACCTCGCAAACCTGCTACTGCTTTCGTTGTTGTAACGACGTGGACCAACGATCTGCACCATACCCTCCTTTGTTGGATGAATTTGACAAATTTAGGGCTCGACTATGAGGAGTCTGGAGGAGGTGGGAGGTAGAGGCGATGGGGGATTGAGGGCTCGGGGCGAATGAGGAGGGGGTTGGAGGGCTCGAGGTAGAGGTCGCTTATTCTTGCAGGGGGTAGGGGCGACCTAGGGGTGGGGGGAGGAGCCGGGGCATGGGGAGGCGCAAGGGGAGGAGGCGGGGGGAGGATGAGGTGTGGGGGTGATGGGCCGAGGGGCTACTTGGGGGTGGGGGGAGGCACAAGGGTTGGGGGGAGGTTAGGAGGCAGGGCAGGGGGAGGCACGAGGGCGACCTAACGGTGGGGAAGGACGCGCTGGGGGAGGAGACATCAGGAGGAGTGGGGCGACGAGGCAGGGGGACGACCTGGGCTGGGGGGAGGAGGCAGGGAAAGGGGAGACGTGCCAAGGAAGGAGGTAGGGGGAGGGAGAGGTGGGGGGGATAGGGGGAGAAGCTCGGGGCCGGGGGGTGCGGGGGGGAGGGGCGACCTGGTGGCAGCGGGAGGAGGCGGGGGGCGGCAGGGGTAGGGGGATGACCTAGGGGCAAGGGGAGGAGGGGGGCAAGGGGGAGGCGCATGGGCAGCAAGGGGCAGAGAGGAGAAGCTTGGGGCGGGGGAGACAGCGCAAGGGCAGGGGACGGAGCTCGGGGTGGAGGGAGCACCTGGGGGTGAGGGAGGAGGAGGTAGAGGAGCAGGAGGTTGGGGAGGAGGAAGAGAATGAGAGGAAGAAAAAGAAGATGGGGAAGGAGGAAGAAGAGGGTGTAAAATGACATTTTCAGACGTTTTTAATTTACTTCTCGTTATGTCCCAAAGTTAACGTCCGTTTGCATTGGGAATGGACGACAACTAACACAAGGGACACAAGTGATAGAAAGGCAAGAAGTTTAGGAGCACAACGGATAATCTTAAAAAGAGAGGGGCACAACTGATAAAAACCCTTAGTATTGATATTGAAACTTTGAAAATCATTACTTATGTTCGTATTCGAAGCAGTTTTACCGCATATTCTTACACGTAAGGTTGTCTATCGAGCCAAATGAGTCGAGACTAACTTGAGGTGGAGAGCAAGTTCTTGACTAGAGCACAACCCCGGCTCATGAGCTTATTAATGATCAAACTCAAATTCGAAGAAGCAAGTTTTGAACACTTAAACAACCACACAAGTTAAGAAACAGTCACATCAATCTATTGATTCGAGCTAGCTAACGAGCTATCAAGCCAAGATACCGAGTCGAACAAGGATATCAAGTGATCTACTTAACAAAGAGGAGAGCACAGGCATTTAGTCGAGCCACCGGGTTAAACTTGAAGGATATGGTTAGACCCTCAAGCGCATCACGGAAGCGTGATCGTCGTATCGAATACGACGAAGAACGACTAGTCGCACTAGTTGTTCTATGCAGCGGAAATTAAAAAATTTTTCATGTGACGAAACCACATGATCCAAAAACACTTCTCAGATCGTTTCGTCTAAACCACAACCAAGTATTAGGTTTACCTCTTGAAGCGTGGTTGCGATCAAGTCTCTAAACGAAGAGACCTCCTGTCTCAAGTCCGATCCGTCGGAGGAGACGCTTGCGAGCGCGGGGATGAACCGCGTGCTTCTCGCAATCCATGTTGATGATCCAAGCGGTGGATCTCCTGATCTCGACACACGAGATCCGACGTCTTCTTCACGAGCAAGGCATGCCGAAGTAGACGGAGTTCCACAAGCAAAACATCGGGCAGCATAATGACGGTGCTGCGGCGATGGAGAGCCTCTCTAGGGCATCCATGGTGGACGGCCATGAGAGGGAGAGAAAGAGAAAAGAAAGAGAGAGAGACTTGTTGTCTCACTTATGTGCAAAGAAGAGCAATGGGGTGCCTCTCCTTTTATAGGGTTTTGGGATCCATGGATCTCAATCCATGTGTCAACACAAATCCAATGGTCCACATTAATTTGTGTTTCTTTCAATGGTCATGATTTGTTGCTAAAAACACAACAACAATTAATTTAATAAAAATCAAATATATATAAAATATAATTTGATTTATATCAAATCAATCTCCATTGGAGAGAGAGGAAAGGAGGCAAGCCTCCTTCCATAAGGAGGGTGGACGGCCACCACATTCCTTATGGAATTGTGGCCGTCCCCTCTCCTCATTAGGAATGGAGCTTCCTTTTTCCTATTACATGAGATTACATTATCTAATGATTCTCTCCAATATTTGCAACAACATTTGTTGCAAATTATTTCACAAAAATAAATCCAATTTATTTTGTGAACATTGCAATCATGCCATTGGAAATTTGTAAATCATATTCACAACCCAAAACAAAATGTAAATTACATTTTCAATTCAATGTCCAATGTGAATCCAATTCACATTAACATTTAATTAACAAATGTAAATCACAAATAGCTCTCTCTTATATATTATAAATCACATTTATAATATATATGACTAATATGGATATTGCTATCCACATTATTCATATCCATGATAATTAAATCACATTTAATCATCTTGGATCTTTATTCTCTTGTTCTCAAATAATATGAATCACATTCACATTATTCACATCTTTGATAATCAAATCACATTTAATTATCTCAGATAACTCTCTTTATAATATGAATCAAATTCATATTACTCATGATAATTAAATCACATTTAATTATCCATTTTCTCAATGCTCGGATACATAAATCAACAATAGAATTATCCATGAACTCCTTCAAGGATAATGCGCTTTCTCCGCAGATACTTGGAGATAAGGACAGGGCGATTGTATTGTTCCACGTATAGTGACATGGATATTGAGATCGTATCTCAAATCCAGATCGCGGACCTCCCATAGATGCTTGATTAAATCAAGACCGTAAATCTAATCTTCTCATTGTATCTGAATCACATTCAGATCAATGTCCAACACTTGGACCAAGATCAGATCACTTCTCTACTGAGAGGAGTCACTAAAATCCAGACCCGTTTCATCACTCCCTAGGAATGGAAGCGTCATGGTTATACAATCGTTTATGATCACATCACCCTCAGGTATTCCCAATACCTGTACATCCTGCATACTGGAAGACTCAGACTAAACCCGAAGTATTCGATCAACTTTATATTGTCTACTTCATGGTTTTATCAATAAGTTTCTCATTCGATCATTGGGAGTCGGTATCGATCATATACTTTCCAAAAGCATATATCATACCTAGGTTTTGATCATATACTTTCCAAAAGTATATATCAAACCTACAAATTCAGTCAAGCTTCCAAAGCGAGACGACCGTGCGCACGGAATTTGATTCTTCCCAATATCTCATGAGTGAGCTCATGTCTTCCGGTTCAGTAACTGAACTTGTATGATCCCTTTGTGAGATCGTATTACTCATATACCCTTATATGCACACCAGCGCGCCGGTGTATAGACCTTGATTAGGTCATCAACCTATTGGTCTGCCAAATGTACATACTCAGACATATAGTAACACATCTGTCTCCGGTCAGAGGATGTGTGCCTATATCATGACAGCATACGATATAAGACTTTGGTTATCTCGATCTCGTTAAGTCAACTCTTTGACCTAACTAATCTGACACCTCCGAATCTCTATTCCTATGCAGAGGACCTGTATCAAGAGGTCGGTCAGATATCAGCCTTTAAAGAAAGGATTGCCATCTCCTTCTCAGGCTGGAGATCATCTCTTAACGAACATTTGACGGTGCTCGATGAGTCCTCAATCTAACTCATTAGATATTCATCTAAGCACCCGCCTCTATGATTCAATAACTGAATCAACAGTTGTATGATCATCAAGATGGCCATGGTACATAACCCTAATTGTACTAAGGGACCTATTATGCAAATTATGTATTCTTTATTTCAGATTAAGGAGTGAATTGCAATAACATTTATTGCATAATGGCTCGCCGTGGGCTCGCATTTCCAACAATCTCCCACTAGCCCAAAGAGCCATTAATGGGCTAATCATTTAAACCCGCACTCATGTGACAATCATAGGCTATTTAGAAAATAGCTAGGTAAGCTGATCAGTCACTCTGTTCCCGCGAGACTATGCCAAGTCCTTTTACGGCACTTGCATATCCCCAGTAACAGTGCTCGCATCTAATGCGAATGTTGCATCTCATGCAACCAATACTCAATCTAGTTGGTTACAGTGTCCCTGACATCATAACCAGTATCCCCATAATCCTTATTAGAATACCTTCATTCCCGGAGATCTCTATCTCCTAAGGTATCTAAAGTTTAGACCTTTATAGATCACTATCTATATGGTCTTAAACTTTTGAAGATAAGACTTTGAGATCACTATCTCAAAAATCTCCTCATCTATGAAGATTTTATTATTACTGCAATCAAGTGTTTTATCTCTACAGTGGGATTAGTAACAATTTACTACTCCCACTGCATGACAGACATCTGGTATTTGTACACTCTAGCATACACTCAGCTTCTCGTAACTAATGCACAAGTGCAAGTAGTTGTAGCATTTACTTCCTCAACTCTTTGAGGTGCTATCCCTTAAGATAGGTCAGTACCATATCTTAAGGGTTAGAAGCCTTTCTTGGAATTTCTATGAATAGAATATGTCCAAGGTATACTACAAATGTGACCGTCCAATTATCCTCTTCTCTTGGCTTCTGAACAACTTCAGAACTAAGATCTAAGAGGTATCTTTGAAATCATATTTCAAGATATGGAATATCCAGTCTATAAAACACTTATTATCATCCTTATATCATTCTAAATGATTAGGATATTATCTACATTTAGCATGATGAACACAAAGGCACTCCCCCTAAGCTTCACATGGCTCATCCAGATTCTATCTGAAATCATAACATTTATAATTTCATCAAATCTTATGATCTAACTTCAAGAAACTTCTTTGAGTCCATAGATGGATTCCTTAGCTTCTACACCTTGCTTTCCTCAACCATGAAGCCCTGGGGCTACTTCATGTGAATATCCTCAGAGAGGTATTCATAGAGGAATGCAATATTGACTTACATCTTGAAGATGCAATACTCAAGTTGTGTAGCTAAGGTTAGCAATATTCTGATGGTTTTAAGCATGGTCACCGAAGAGTAAGTCTCATTGCAAGCAATGTCTTCTCTTCCAGTATGTAGCTCATGGCTACAAACCGTGCTTTGAAGGTCTCTACCTTCTCATCAGGTTCCCTTTCTCTTGAAGATCCATTTACACCTTTACAGGTTTTACCCATATAGGTGGATCCACGAGGGTCCATATACAACACTTGCATATGAAGTCTACATTAGACTTTTATTACTAACATCCATCTATCCATGCTATGATCTTCAGAAGCTTCATCACATGAAGTTCAATCATTGTCAGATTCTCTGACACATGGAATCCATCCTCAAACTCATTTGAAGAGGTATTAGTGTTTCATTTTTCATTGTCCTCTTAGTTTCCAATTTCAGGAGCCTCATTATCTTCTCAAGATTAAATGAGTTCCTACACTTCATTTTTATCTTGATTCTCAAGAGTCTCAACCTCTAAGAATCACATTCTCAGAGATGAGATACTTTAAGAATCTCAAGGTCATAAAGTAGGTATCCAATACCCTCCTTTATTTTCCTAATGAAGCAGCACTCTCAAGTGCTAGATTCCAACATACATGGAACCTTATTAAGGATATACATTGTAGTCTCTACTACACATACATACCTGGAAACTAAGGGATAATTATGCTAAAATTCATCATTGATAAGATCATGTCACACATGATCCAATTGTATCTCCCTATAACTCTATTGAGTTAAGATGTGTTAGGAGGATTGAGATAGAAATGATATTCATATCTCTATAAGGTATTCTTTGAATTTATCTAATAGGTACTTGCTACCTAGATTAGATCAAATTCATTTTATCTCCCTTCAAGCTTTGGTTCTAAACCAAAAATAATGAAATCTTTAAACATTTTAAAGGTTTCTAAGGTGAAGAGAAGAAATCTCATATCATACATAATCATCGATAGATATCACATATCCACAATGTTTACTATGATATAGATGATCCACATACATCAATATGTATGAGATCATGAATACCTTGACATCTTACACCTTTCTCTAAGAAGGGTGTATTGGACATTTTTCTTTGAATACAATATTCATAAGTATGTAAGTTTTGAAATTTTAGACATTCTAAAGTTTCATCTCTTACTAGTCTATTGATCAAATCAATAGACAAATGTCCAAGGCTAGATGCTAGATTATTGTCAAATGATCTTCATCCTCCTATTGATCTTAAGGTTTAATTTCAGTATTTAGAAATGTTAATGAACCATTCATTAATTTTCGAATTTAGTGAAGTCCACTAGATTATTAGATTACTATCTGAAATATATACATCATAACTCTTTATGATAGTTCTATCTCAGATTCATGTTCATTTCTAACATTTAGAAACAAACAATGAGTGTATTCTTATATCTAGGTCATAGAGACATTCTCTAAGACTAAGGACTCTCCTACTGAAATTAACAAGTCTATCAATCCAACAGAGATTGTTGCAACAATTGCATCAATATCCATGTGGATAACTATAAACCTTTAAGATCAAATTTTCCAGTCTTCTAAAACATATGCAACCTATTGCAAATGTCATCAGAAGATTGAGATACAATTATTTGACTTTATCTTATCAATGATTTATGTAGATTAATCCGATGCTCCATCCGAGTCCTTCTCTAAGGATTCTAGATAGACTTGACAGTCATACTATCAACACATCAACTTATTGCAGTATTGGCATTCATCCAACTCTTCGGATGACATATGGAAGTCATAGATGTATAGTCAACTCTTTGACCATACTTCTTACTCGGGTCCAACCCATGCTTCCACTGCGCTCCCTTTATCTATAAGCAACCATTGCTTAAGACTAAGGATCTCTTATGTAAGAGTATTTCAACATTTATAAATGCTTCATTAAATTCATACAATATGAATATTATGAAGCTTCATGAATGACCAGAGTATAGATAGTAGAATGATGACACTCATCATCTACATCCATCTACTCTTAAAACATAGGTTCAGGTAGGTACTCAAACAATTTGAATACATCATCTCTCATAGAGCCACCATTCTGCATGATGCAGTGAACCATCTCATTCATGTTAAATGTCAAGAGCACATATGTATGCCAGAATATCTTCAGTAATTTTATAAGGATTATTTGACAATTGCGATCATCATCGACATGTCACTTCCAAAGTACATCCGATGAGAGATCAAGACTATAGAGACATACAAACCCTAGGGTTGTTGTCCTATTATTTATTTAATTGTCATTCCTCAATATTATGAGGAAACTTGCACATTTCAACCACATACATTATGTGTCCAATTGCAAGTACAATATCTGGATCATGAGTCCAATCCATGATATTTTACTGGTTATTATTGAGTATATCATTGAGTGGGTTTTAATGAAGGATTATCTGAAATAAGAAATTTGCATAATTATATATATATATTACTTTGATTTAGGATTTTTATATCAAAATTGTCTTGTCTTGTCAACACTGAAAGTTCATTCCCTTAATCACTTTCAATGTAAGAGATATACTTACCATTATATCTCAACAAGATCTGGGATCTCCTTCCTTATCTTTGTTACATCCCAATAATATGAGAATCTGCAACTCGGATAAAAAGAAGCGGGAACACATTCCGTATTGCAAGTCCAACTTGCATTCCCAATTCGGTCTTTAACACCCGGGCCCACCACCCCTAAGGCGATGTTGACCCGTCGTTAATTGAACCAACCGTCAACATGAATAGTACTCGCTATACGCAATCCAATATCGCCCCAATAATATGAGGATCCGATATTGGGGTCACTACGTATACGGCCTTACTCTTTCGAGAAGCAAAGAGCCAGATCCAGATGCGCTTGCATACAGGAGCTGTCACTTCGGACAGGCGTCTCCTACATACAATCCCTGGCGACGGAACCCTCCGCCTTGACGGGAGACCATGGATGTCACTTATGTGATCCTTCATATCATATTCAAATTCTAATTAATCATTATGAATCATATTCACTATGATTAATTCTTCCAAGGGAAATAACATCTCTATTCATAGAGTGTTTTAATTTTAATTGGATTCCAATTAATCTAATCATATTAAATTAATGATCCAATTAATATCCAACAAACAATTTTAATTGTTACTTGAATTATGGTATTATCTCAAATACGTATTATTTCGAATTTTAATAATTAGAAATACATCATGATTTCTTAAGCATTATACTAACCCTACCCGCTGTCATGGCCAGTACCGACGAGAGTGGGACGGACCACATACATTGCAACCCGCAACCCCAATGCTCTCCGACTAGACACCATATCCACCTCGGGAAAGGATAATGCAAAATAGATCATTTTGTACTTGAGATGATCATCGGTTCTTCAACCGAAATTATACCATATAGTAATAATCAAAACAGTTTTGATTAACATTATAATGAGATTTGCTAAACAAATCCCAAGTCCTATTCAAGCAACATGTTTGTTGGTATGTTGATCATGTAGATCATGTAACCAATCTTGATCTAGATCACATCTAATCATTTGTTGGTTTGGGCAAAGTCATTTAAGGACATAATTATCATTAAATATTTCACAAATATTTATGCATAATTATTCCAGGAAATTAAACAATTTAATTTCACTAATTAATTAAATGACAATCACTAGGTTCTTGATTAGGAAAGTATTTTCAGCAGTGACCCTCACTTACTAAAAATACCATATCTCAATCAATTTAAATCCAAATTAAGCAAAGTAAATTTCTAAAGTTTGCTAACTTGATTTACAACAGAACCCAAGTGATTTGCACGCATTTCAAGGCGTTTCAAATCCGCAATTAACATCTTAATTACGTCATGATCCGCAGTCCCCGAAACAGTGGATACATGTTCACTAAAATGAGCATATCTAGAGTAAACGGAATCGAAATCACGCAAACTCAGATCCTACGGTTTCCTTATTTAATGGGGAATAAAATCCAAATATTATTTTCGTGTTTAAACAATTTAAACAGTGCCGAAAATAATATCAAAATAGAGATGCGAAATTGAAATGCAAGAAAACTTTCGCAAACCCTAATGAACCCAAGTCGTCCTCGATTTATGGATCGTATCCAAAACCACCAACCTGGCTCTGATACCACTTGAAGGATATGGTTAAATCCTCAAGCGCATCACGGAAGCGTGATCGTCGTATCGAATACGACGAAGAACGACTAGTCGCACTAGTTGTTCTAAGCAACGGAAATTAAAAAATTTTTCATGTGACGAAACCACATGATCCAAGAACACTTCTCGGATCATTTCGTCTAAACCACAACCAAGTATTAGGTTTACCTCTTGAAGCGTGGTTGCGATCAAGTCTCTAAACGAAGAGACCTCCTGTCTCAAGTCCGATCCGTCGGAGGAGACGCTTGCGAGCGCGGGGATGAACCGCGTGCTTCTCGCAATCCATGTTGATGATCCAAGCGGTGGATCTCCTGATCTCGACACACGAGATCCGACGTCTTCTTCACGAGCAAGGCATGCCGAAGTAGACGGAGTTCCACAAGCAAAACATCGGGCAGCATAATGACGGTGCTGCGGCGATGGAGAGCCTCTCTAGGGCATCCATGGTGGACGGCCATGAGAGGGAGAGAAAGAGAAAAGAAAGAGAGAGAGACTTGTTGTCTCACTTATGTGCAAAGAAGAGCAATGGGGTGCCTCTCCTTTTATAGGGTTTTGGGATCCATGGATCTCAATCCATGTGTCAACACAAATCCAATGGTCCACATTAATTTGTGTTTCTTTCAATGGTCATGATTTGTTGCTAAAAACACAACAACAATTAATTTAATAAAAATCAAATATATATAAAATATAATTTGATTTATATCAAATCAATCTCCATTGGAGAGATAGGAAAGGAGGCAGGCCTCCTTCCATAAGGAGGGTGGACGGCCACCACATTCCTTATGGAATTGTGGCCGTCCCCTCTCTTCATTAGGAAGGGAGCTTCCTTTTTCCTATTACATGAGATTACATTATCTCATGATTCTCTCCAATATTTGCAACAACATTTGTTGCAAATTATTTCACAAAAATAAATCCAATTTATTTTGTGAACATTGCAATCATACCATTGGAAATTTGTGAATCATATTCACAACCCAAAACAAAATGTAAATTACATTTTCAATTCAATGTCCAATGTGAATCCAATTCACATTAACATTTAATTAACAAATGTAAATCACAAATAGCTCTCTCTTATATATTATAAATCACATTTATAATATATATGACTAATATGGATATTGCTATCCACATTATTTATATCCATGATAATTAAATCACATTTAATCATCTTGGATCTTTATTCTCTTGTTCTCAAATAATATGAATCACATTCACATTATTCACATCTTTGATAATCAAATCACATTTAATTATCTCAGATAACTCTCTTTATAATATGAATCAAATTCATATTACTCATGATAATTAAATCACATTTAATTATCCATTTTCTCAATGCTCGGATACATAAATCAACAATAGAATTATCCATGAACTCCTTCAAGGATAATGCGCTTTCTCCGCAGATACTTGGAGATAAGGACAGGGCGATTGTATTGTTCCACGTATAGTGACATGGATATTGAGATCGTATCTCAAATCCAGATCGCGGGCCTCCCATAGATGCTTGATTAAATCAAGACTGTAAATCTAATCTTCTCATTGTATCTGAATCACATTCAGATCAATGTCCAACACTTGGACCAAGATCAGATCACTTCTCTACTGAGAGGAGTCACTAAAATCCAGACCCGTTTCATCACTTCCTAGGAATGGAAGTGTCATGGTTATACAATCGTTTATGATCACATCACCCTCAGGTATTCTCAATACCTGTACATCCTGCATACTGGAAGACTCAGACTAAACCCAAAGTATTCGATCAACTTTATACTGTCTACTTCGTGATTTTATCAGTAAGTTTCTCATTCGATCATTGGGAGTCTGTATCGATCATATACTTTCCAAAAGCATATATGATACCTAGGTTTTGATCATATACTTTCCAAAAGTATATATCAAACCTACAAATTCAGTCAAGCTTCCAAAGCGAGACGACCGTGCGCACGGAATTTGATTCTTCCCAATATCTCATGAGTGAGCTCATGTCTTCCGGTTCAGTAACTGAACTTGTATGATCCCTTTGTGAGATCGTATTACTCATATGCCCTTATATGCACACCAGTGCGCCGGTGTATAGACCTTGATTAGGTCATCAACCTATTGGTCTGCCAAATGTACATACTCAGACATATAGTAACACATCTGTCTCCGGTCAGAGGATGCGTGCCTATATCATGACAGCATACGATATAGGACTTTGGTTATCTCGATCTCGTTAAGTCAACTCTTTGACCTAACTAATCTGACACCTCCGAATCTCTATTCCTATGCAGAGGACCTGCATCAAGAGGTCGGTCAGATATCAGCCTTTAGAGAAAGGATTGCCATCTCCTTCTCAGGCTGGAGATCATCTCTTAACGAACATTTGACGGTGCTCGATGAGTCCTCAATCTAACTCATTAGATATTCATCTAAGCACCAGCCTCTATGATTCAATAATTGAATCAACAGCTGTATGATCATCAAGATGGTCATGGTACATAACCCTAATTGTACTAAGGGACCTATTATGCAAATTATGTATTCTTTATTTCAGATTAAGGAGTGAATTGCAATAACATTTATTGCATAATGGCTCGTCGTGGGCTCGCATTTCCAACAAAACTATCAAGCTGATCATGGTTATCAAGCTTCCTTCCAAGGATCATTTGGCAAAGATTGGACTTCGCTCCAACCAAACCCGCCTCCTCTATGACAATCTTCTAAAATCAAGAGACCGCCTCTTTACAGAGAGTGATTTCACTAGCCACGTTTGGGACGGTGTACGTGACGCTTTGCAGCTCTCCTCGTCGTGGAAGAAGGATCAGCTGCCGGATATGCTGGGTTGAAAAAGGCATCTCCACGCCCTTGATGCTCCTCAATGTGCGTGTATGCAGTGATGGAAAGGAGTGGCAATATAAATCAGAGAAGCCATAGAGGGTAAGAACTAAGGTAGAAAAACAAACTTAATTAAGCTAGCTTAATAGAAGATCAAACACGTATCGAGCAATCCTTAGCCCCATAACCCTGGTGTTAAGATTAACACATTCTCTTGGATCAATGTGCAGTATCTATGTTTCTACCCGTTGTAATTACCACATATTTACATCAGTCACCATGCAGAAAAAAAACTTGAAAAATAATTCTCATAGAAAAACTGTGGAACTTTAAAATTTGGACAGATTACAGATAACCTTAATACAGCCAGTATTACACAAAAAACATGCATGTTACATCATTTTAATGTTCTTGTGAGTGTGGGTCACCTCCCTTGTAGATCCTAATCGGTTTCCATAGAAGCAGATATGGAATCTAGCAAGATATCGCGGAGCTCCTCGGCCCTTCTCTTTGCAATTCCAATACAATCCTGTATCCATAGGTAATTATTTGGAATCAAATATACAGGTAAATCCCTTTGGATGGGCTAAAACGAATAGAAATCTTCATGTTAAAGCATCCAGTTTACAAACAGACAGCAGGAGAATGTTCGAAGGAAGAAAAGGATATGTTCATGCAAGTTTCAGTTCTCTATCATACCAACCGCACAACCTAAGCTTACTTATGGCAAGGGGATATCCTTAACATCACATGCCTATCTACTGAAGCCCTCCGACAGCATAAACAAGATAAAAGGCCTGGTTACGGATAAATAACTGCCATATATTTCCTATTTATTTGGCAATGAGACCTCAAATAACACTATCGGACACCTGGTATACACGACTCACTGTTAATATCAAAATTATATCTATATCTGCCATCTCTTTAGGTTTTGTGTTTCGAGAAACCCCAACTATTGAGAATAATAGATTCACTATAAAAGGATGAGTGCATAACATGTAAATACGGAAGCTCATAAAGATATCGATAATTAACTCTCTATTTAGTTATAACGATTAAAATAAGTTCTTTGTGAATTTTTCACGCCAAATATTAGTCAATAAAAAATAATCAATGCACAGAGCATGAGTCACACAGAAATAACATCGCTTGGAGGAATCCATTGTCACATAAGAAAATTGCACGGTAAAACACAATGAGGCCTAGATTTTCCATGATAAGCCTATTCCATCTCTTTTAAGGATAAATGTCTTTGGTACATAAAGTACACCCTCGTTTTCCAATTTCAAATTTAGAGGCAAAATTGCGCAATATCCCGTGTTATCAAAATTCAGATCTCGACAAGGAATTTTACTAAAAACGCTCATGTGAACATCCACACCACCACCGAGTATAGATCATAAGCTTGAACGCCTTGTCATGCTATATTATATTATATATTGCACGTGACAAATAATGCAATATCAATATCGATCATACAATCTTACAGAAAAGAAGCATACCATCATACTTGATCGGTTTGTCTACAACGTAATTTGGCTTCATAAGTCATATTGTATCATCTTTGTACGGCCAAACAGAATTATGTGCTGGATTAACCCGCCCACTGCATATAAGGACATCGAACATTTTCTTGACCAAAAATTTGTATTTTTTTAGAAAGTATGCGATAGGCCTCCACACCAAGTTTCATACAAAGATCTAGTGTGCCCGAGTACATTTACAAAATAAAATCTGCCACCCACAAAGATGTCATTTCTAGCTGGCCACAATGCCCACACTTGCACACACACCTTCACCCGCCCTTCATCTGAGCCTGACCAATCCCTACCAAGCGATGTCCAAAGGAATCTTTGTCACTCCATCGGATGCCCGTGATGTTCACATTTCGCAATGAATCCATCAAGCAAGGGCACTGGAAGAGAAGGTGTCCAACATTTTCCGTCGCTCCACCGCACCTACTATAGCCCTCCCCCACTCCTCGAAAGAGTGGCCCGCTGCGCAACTGTCAAGACTCGCTATCTTCTCAACAACTACAAGAACACCTTAACCCTTGAGGGTATCTTCCAACTCTAGATCCTTGCAAAGTCCCGAGAAGTCTCCGTTTCCATCGAAGTTGGCAGAGCAGACACCACCTTGTACGCATTCTTGATCGTGAATACACCATCATCCAACATCACGAATCTCTTCCTTTCACCGATCCTCTAGCCGTGCCACCTTGCCATAGAGACAAAGAAATTCCTCTACTCTCTGATCCGACAACTCGGTCACAAACACATGGGTCCAAGAACCATTAGACCAACAATCCGCTACACATGCCTCTTTACTCACTGCAAGAGCAAAAAACTTTGGATACAAATCACAGAACACGCCCTCCTCAAATCAATCGTATGTCCAGAAAAGGAAACCATATCCATCTCCCAACAAAGGTCGTAGCAAGTCCGTCAACATCAGCAGCATTGAACAAACACCTCTCCAAAAAGTGGTTGATGAAGTTATAACATCATATCGAGCGCAAGGGTTGGGCGACACATCATATACAAATCTAACCAATCCAGACAATAGATCATTCCCACCTCCCCGAATTCCCATTCCCCAATTCGCAAGCAACGACTTGTTCATATCTCCAATCCGCAAAACCCCAAGCACTCCCTCTTTGATCGGTGTAGTCACCACCGACCACTCCACAAGCACCAAACCCTTCCCATCGTGCTTATATGACCAAAAGAACCGCTACATCAGTGACTCCAGCCTCCTGTGAATGCCCACAAATAGGACCCCCGTAGATAAGAAGAAAACAGGGATCGCTACGAGGACAACCTTCACCAGAACTAGTTTCCTGCATCTCGAGAGATACGAAGCCTTCTAACCTGTCAGCTTCTTCTCCAACTTCTCCACTACCGACAACCAGTCAATCTGCTTAAGTCTCCCACACATCAACGGTAAGCCTGGATAGCTGATAGGAAGACTCCTCGGTGTCATCTCCAAAAGCTCCCAACACGAAGCAGCCCCCTCGGAACTTAGGTTAAATGGTACGAAGGTCGACTTTGCACCATTTACCTTCAGACCTGACAAGTCCCGAAAAATATCTAACACTGCCTTGATCGCCTTACATTCTGACAAACCCTCTTCTACGAAGAAAATGGTGTCGTCCGCGTATTACAAGATCGGTACTGAGAAATCCTCTCTGGAGTAACCCCAAAAGAACCCCCTCCTTGTGCAAGCGCTTACATAATGGCTAATGTAGGACACCCCGGCCTCACCCTTCTCTACTGCTGAAAAAACCTTCCTTTTTTCCATTAACCAACACCGAGAGCAAGGAAGTGGTGATGTATCTCTTCATCCAGTCTATCCAGACATCTGAGAGGCTCCTCCTGAAAAGCAATGTCCAAATAAACGTCCAATTTAAACTATCATAAGCCTTAAAAAAGTCCACCTTACAGATGAAACCAACGACCTCTCTCTTCTTCCAATTTGACACCATTTCCGAAGCCATAACTACTCCTTCAAGCAGTTTATATCCGAAGATAAAGGCAAACTGAGCTAGTAGAATAAGATCGTCCAAAACTCCTATGAGTCGGTGGCCAATACCTTGGCCACAATTAGATAAATAGCATCAGACAATGCTATGGGTCTAAACTAATCAACCCACATGGCACCCTCTTTCGACAACAAAAAGAGAAGAGACCTATTCAGTTTCTCCATACTTCCATTCACCTCTCTGAACTCCGACATCAACCCCATGTCATCATCCTCCATCAAATCGCAAAACTCCCTATAGAAACAAATTAGAAGGTCGTCTGGTCCAGTACAACCATCAACATTGAGATCAAAAACTGCCCTGCGCACATCCTCCCTGGTAAATTCTGAAATAAGTGTCTCCTGCTGACCAGTTCCCAGGACTTGGCTCCCCTACCAAGCCACCTCGCCTTGGAAGACGGTACCCTCCGATGAACCTCCGAAGTGCTCAACAATTACCATACCCATCGCCCCGTCTCCATGCACGCTCTCCCCCTCCACTTGCAAGTCATGTATCAAGTTTCCCTTCTTCCACTAGCTACGCCGTGAAAAAACCTCGTGTTAGCATTTCCATCTTTCACCCACTCTTGTCTAGACCCCTGCCGCCACTCTATCTCCTTTTGTGTGTCGTCTTCCGCAACAACCTTCTGAACATCTCCTCGTCATTATTTTTAAAAACGCGCCTCATGCAGTCTCAGTAAGGCGTGCGCCTCGAGGCTTATGAGGCGTTGCCTCATATGTGTGCTGATTTTTTAAATTTTTTCTATAATATTTTTTCTTTTCTTTTTGGTTGTGGGCTTTTCATCTTTCGTAGACAAGTAGTTTCAAGTCCTTAAGCTCACAATTCACTGAAATGTATTTTTTAGTTTATTAAAGTATTAAGCTTATTTTTAATTTGTTACGCATGTTCTTTATAAATCAACATGAACAAAAAAATGAGTCTCGAGTCCTTAAATCTAATGCTTCTACTCTTTAGTATGAATCAAGCATAAATGCTTTCTTTACTACAATATATGGATGCACGTCCCCTACTTCAATCTAAATTTAGAAAAGTATATTTTTGTAAACATTTCTCATCTTTTCTTCTATTCAATCGAGACTAAATTAATACACAACAAAACATGCATGAACAAAGATGGTTATAACATGCAATATTCAAGTATTTTATCCCCCAATCATGGCCTTAAATTTCGGCGAATTTCGACCGAAATTCGGTCGAAATTCGATTTCGTGACGATACCGATATCGAAACCATATATAATGTCGCTTTCCAGGATTTCAGTCGAAATTTCAACCGAATTTCGATAATTTCGATCGTTTCGTTCCGTTTCGGTCCATTTCGGTACATTTTGTTCACAGATTTCCCAGATTTCGGTCAGATTTCGGTGGAAATGAAAGAAATTTCGGTTCATTTCGGTCCACTTCGACTGAAATTGTTTTAGGTCACTATATGTCATGCCTAGGCCACTAATTGATATTCATAGGGCACTATTTGCCCACTAAATGAAATTTTAAGTCACTATTTCAACTACCATTGCACTATAGGTCACTATTCCAACTACCATTGTAATAAAATAAGACCATTAGGGGTCCTCTTTAAACCTTATAAATATAAAATATACGTTCTCATTTCATCTCACAAATTTACAATCCAACTTAAGTCTTGGAGAGCCAAGTTTCTAAATTCCAAGAAAGGTGGGCTTTTACCATCTTTCTTTTCATAACACATTTTTTTAACATACTTGGAGATGTCAAATACGTTTTTTTCATCTTTGAATGCTAACTTCAGAATCTCCAGAGTTCAAATATTTATATAACCATCTTGTTATATTTGGCTAGGCCATTTCACTCTGGTGGTCATCGATATGGTGACCGAGACCATTATTTAAGGCACTTATCATTATAACATCTTATTATAACTAAAAAAACTTGTATTTCTATCTCTTTTATTGATTAAACAACATTGAAAATCTTAAATTTGAAAAAAAAAAAGAGTTTTCAAGTCATTTCCGCAATTTCCGGCCATTTCACCGAAATTCCTTTTCTGGGCTTACCGAAACGAAACCGAAATCCGACATTTGAGGCCTTGCCCCCAATCCTTGTGGTAAAGTAAAAAAGTGATCATTGATACACAACTTAGTCTCTTATCCTTCTCAATTGAATGACACACATATCTCACCTAATTTTGAAAATGGTGCGTTACATCTAATCCCTTTAGTTAAATTTTATTTAAAACTTTAAATTTTGCATAGAGTTGCCCAATATTGTGCTTGCATATCCATATTTACTTGACTCCTTATGTATTTATAGTCCAAAACAAGAGAGTTATATAATAACTTGGATGTTTAAACCATGATGTTAGCCTTGAAATGTCATGGAGTTATGTATTTAACCATAACTATTTAATTTCTAGAATTTTAAAATTGTAATTACAATTAATTATTATGTTTTATGAAAAATTTTCTTTCACGACTCAGGCTTACGCCTTGAGGCGATACAGAGAAAATGCCTCGATATGCCTCACGCTTTTAAAACCTTGCTCCTCGTGACTTCAACTCCTCCATGCTAAGATCGTGAACATCTTTGACCCCATCCAACCTAGTAATCTCCTTCAAATGTCTGTCAAGACATTCACCCCAGTTTCGACGAACGTTTTTCATGTGCTTTATCAGCATCTCTCGTAACCCTTGTGATCTTTTGAGCATCACCTGCATACACCTCCAATAGTTGGTAACCAACTCTTTGAACCCATCATCCAGCAACCAAGCTCTTTCGAACCTGAACATCGATCTTGGAATCGTCCCCTCACCCAACTCCCAACAGATAGGTGTGTGGTCCGATCTTGATTTAGGAAGGGCATGCATTATAAACAGTGGGAATATCTCCATTTCTACATATGCCAAGAAGCGATCTAGACGGGATCTCAAGGAAGTATTATGTAGGTGTATCTCCCGTTTGTTCCATCAAGCACCTCCAGCGTCGTCTCATTAATAAACTCCATGAAGACATCCAACCTTGAATCCAACCCACTATGGTCACCCGAGCGATCTGAGGCAACCAACGTCACATTGAAATCGCCCCCAACAAGCCAAGAGATGTTCGAGAAGTCCATTCTAGCTGATCTCAACTCTTCCCACAAGGTTGGGACACGCACCCCCCTCCCGGATATATCGAACACCGAAGTAAGCAATAGCCTATCAGCTCCGGACTTCAGTTCCAGAAAAAGAGAAACCGACCTTAGACCCAGTCTTTCATCAGTAGCCAACAACAAATCTGTGTCCCAAGCCAACACCACCCCACTCGTACTCCTCATTGTCGATAACGCTCTAAACTTCAACAATTATGGCAACACATAGATCTCCAAACCAAAGGATCCCAGTTTGCAATCTTAGATTCATGTAAGAACACTACATCAGCACTCCAAGAACTCAGATACTCCTCAATCGCCTTGCTCTTCTCCCTACCCCCAACCCCCTCACATTGCATGAGACAATCTTCATGTTGATCCACTCGAAGGGATATTCGTGATCCACTCGGTGGGCACGAATACCCCAAGACATTTGGCAACCCGCACGTGAATATACATCACAGAGTTCAAAACATCAGAGGATAGTCCCTTGCCCTCCATCTGATTCTCCAACATCGGTACCACAGTAAAAGTGGCACCGCCTAACCCAGAGAGCAAGATCCCCACAACATTGTCTTCCAGCTCCCGTTCCATCCATATATGTGTACGTGGTTTCCTTCTCTCATGGGAGAAGGATAACAACGGATCACCCTTCAACCTTCAGCTGCCATCCCCCAACACCATCTCTCTCTCTCCCTCTCTCTCCCTCTCTCTTCGAGCTCACTCCGCTGCCAAGATACACTTCTCCACTTTCTGACTTCTTGTCAATGACACCACCCCTTGCATCTCCACAATTTGAAGATCACCAATTTTGTGTTCTGCCTCCTCGCCTACCTCCAAGTTGGAGCTTCCTACCTTCTCAAGCGCACCTCTTCCACCTACAATCTTCGATGGACCTGCCCTAACAGAAGAATGGACATGAGAAAATCCCAATCCCAACGTGTTAGGCCAGGGAACCCCAATTTCAACCACGCCGCCTAGGTTAGGGGGTTCTAGGGTCGAGTCCATCACAAAAGCCTCGTTTAGAAGCCCATCTCCAGCAAAATGTGCATGAAAAATAGAAGTGGGAGGGTCCAGCTCCAAAAGCCTGCTACTGACTTAGAACCCGACGGACCCAAGTTCGGATATGACATGTGGGGTCCCTTCACTTCAATGAGGCCACCAGTAGCCCTATTAGGACCTGAATCACTAACTCCTATTACAGTTGTCAAGGACCCCTTCACAAGAACAAGCCCCACAGAACAATTGATGCTCCACAAAAAAGGAAGGCCAACAACCACCTCCTGCGATCTCGCCCTAAAATTTCAAGACGAAACTGTCATACGGAGTGAGGAACCCATTCCAGTTGTTGCGACAAAGCCATTTTTGCCACCATAGTCTTTGCCAATTGATCATCCGACCACTGAGCAGATTTCGACCAACTGTCCCTCTTCACCGGCCCCCCAATTGTAGTCACAAGGCTCTCCTGTACCATTGGAACAGACCGTGTAGGCATCTCCTCCTCTATCACTGCCAAGAGAAGCACCAACTCTACCATTCCGACCCGCTAGACAACCGCCGCCAGCACGATCCTTCGAGCATCGCTCATTTGAACGATCACATCCCATTCCTCGCCCGGCCTTAGTCATGATTGAAGAATCTTCTCAACTTCCCCTAAAGGTCATAAAGCGTCCCTAACCGAGCAGAGGTCATGACACCTCACAGGCAGATCCTTCACCACCATCCTCCATCGTGAGGTGGTCACCGTCGCCTCATCATGTAGACGGGGTTTTCACCAACGCACTGATGGTGGAAACAACCCGCCACCATTGTCGAGGAACCCGGCCAACTCCATTGCTTCGATTCCCCCTACACAAAAGGACTTCACTGGAAGCCAGACCGCATCTTCCACACACACACCTTGCGCACGACTAAACTCGAGAATCTCAACCATTATCCTCAAGTCTTTGGTCGAACATTCTGCAATCAGAACCCCTTCCAAAGGGTCGACATGGCTCACCATGACATCCTTCTTCATCTTCACAGACATGCCACCAACGACCGGCTTGGAGAGCTTTGAGGTACAGTCCTTTCGAAGATGCCCCTCCACCCTTCAGTGGGTACCAAACAGGATCTCGCGTGGGACACCACCTCACCATGTGACCGACGAAGCCGCATTTGAAGCATTTCTTCTAAGAAGGACATGCCTTCTCACGACCTTCCGCAACATCACGCCCGCCACCCACAAAGTGAACCTCTCTAGGGGTCCCCCCCCCCCGCTCCTTACTCTCCCCACCACCACCAGCTCCTACAAACTCCTTGTGTCTTCCTCGGGAACCAAGGGCCCTTTCGCCCGCTCTCTCTCTCCATCGTCCCCTCTAAAAAAATGTATTTATTTCTTGACATAAACATATCCCACCATTGTAATTATTTCTGAAAATAAATGTATCCGACCATGGCATTTATTTCTTAAAATAAACTATAACCACCATTTATATCAACTTTTTAGGCCAACCATTTGTATCAACTTACAACCAAGATCTTATATATAGACCAGAATACTCGGGGATAATGATCTAGCATGAATGATGAGAGCCTATACACACACACACACACCTTATCTGACAGAACATGGAAATATAGGAAAGATACTATCCAAGAGATTGCCTTCACTATTGGGTTGGGACTTTAGGTGCCAATAAATTCCACAAGACCTTAAACTGGTGAAGAATACATCTCTCATTTAATGTTATAAGAATCAATCTTTATTTTATCTAGTTTTATCAAACATGCTTTCATCTTAGATAAATCCCGAGAAAATAAATGCTCACAATATGAATATTCTTTCTGACCTGCACAGTTGACGTGTAAGCAAGAACAGAACCGCCAGGTTTATTTACTGCAATTAACTGGCCAGAGGAATCCAAGACAATAGTAATTAAAGTATCCATGATAGACTCTTCTTCTGCAGTTGGGTCCGCCAAGATATACTGCTTATGAAGCACACATGTCAAAGAGAAAGCAACTTTTTCAAGGCTGAGCTTCCTCTTTTCTTTATTCAGAGCCTCTCTTGCCGATTTGCCGAGTTGATTGATATCAGAAGCTGCAACAACTCGCCCATCATCATTCACAGCAACCAAAGGTATTTTTACTGTGTATAAATGAACAAGAAATAGTGTTACAGAAAATTAGGTAGACAACTTGAATGATGTGCTCTGATGCTAGACTATCATTCAAAGCACCATCGAATTAGAGATGCACGTAAGTAAAGCCATATAACAGCAGTCGAGATAATTAAATAAGACAACATATATTGAGGCAGGAAATCCAGTTGTTCCATGACATACCATATACACAAAGATCAGAACCTGCATCGCTTCGCATTACATGGGGATTGTTACCCAATGTTTCTCTTAAAAAGTTTTCACAAAAGAGTTGAAAGGCTTATGAGATAATCATTATTTTAAAAACAACTTACTCATAAAAAACAGGGAATAAGCACTAATGCAAATTATATTTGATGTCTCCAACTATGATTCATATCCAAAATGGGTTCCATCTTCAAAAAGTAACTAATAGAGTCACAGAAGTTGAGCCCCATTTTGGAATCTGAGTCACTAGTTGGGGAACTCAAATGTAATTTTCCCTAAGATTATGAGGGAGAAAAGCGTGCCCAACCCAAGATGTGGGATCAGACCATCACTTGACATAGAAATTTTGTTTCTTTCATAACACAAGACTAGAAGATCAGAGCATACTTGATGAGGGTGGTATTCACCTCATGTGATGAATATGCGCATCAACCACAGATATGAGACTTGGATCTATAATCGAATGACAGAGCATGGGTCTAAGTCGTCAAGAGGTTCGATTTCGAGAGGTTCGGCCTAGAAAGGGGCATATTTGTCATCACCGTGAGTCAGACTTCCCAGATCCTCATCCCAACCAGAAGCATGAGCCAAGTTCCAAAAGGTGTAATCATGAAGGGATCACCTCAAGCATCGTAGGAAGAGCGCTTTCAAGGATTTTGTTAACATATATATTAGTTTCCTTTGTATCTCTCGGTTATTTTTATTTTCAGCCGTATGCTTTATGTAATTTACCCATAGGCTACTCTCCTATATAAAAGAGCCTAGGGCTGATGGAATAAAAATCTTTTTCATTTTTCCCAACATGGTATTAGAGTGTGCATGGAGGACATGGTTTTGGGGATAGAAACGAAGAGGGAAAAGTTATTCTGGATTTTGTAACTGCATATGATCTTTTCATAGCAAACACTTTATTCAAGAAGAGGGAGGAGCATTTAATTACTTATAAGAGTGGATCAACTAGAACACAGATCGATTACTTTGCATTGAGGAGAAGAGATCGGTTATGTTGCAAAGATTGCAAAGTAATCCCTGGAGAGAGTTTGACAACCCAACATCGCTTGTTAGTCTTGGATTTACAAATAAAAAGGCTGGTAAAGAAAAGGAAGGTTCCTAAGATCACTAGAACTAGGTGGTGGAATCTTCCGCTGAAGCAATCAAGCTTCAGGGAGAAGGTTTTAGAAGACTTATCTTGGATTTGTAGCGGTAGTGCAAACGAGATGTGGGAGGCAGTAGCATCTTATATTCGAAAGGTAGCCAAAGAGATGCTAGGCGAGTCAAAAGGAGGAGCTCCGGGTCAAAAGGAGGCTTGGTGGTGGAGTGAAGGGGTGCAAGAGAAGTTAAAAATTAAAAGAGCTTGCTTTAAAGCTATGTCTAAGGATAGAACAGAGGAAACTGTCACAGACTATAAAATAGCGAAGAAGGAAGCAAAGAAGGCTGTAAGCGAAGCTAAGTCAAAAGCTTATGAGGTTTTGTATAAAAATCTCAACTCTAAGGAGGGCCAGAAGGATATATTCAGGTTGGCCAAAGCAAGAGAAAGAAAGACCAAAGACCTTTCTCAAGTGAGATGCATTAAGGACGAGGAAGGTCATGTGCTTGTTACCCAGAAGGATATAGAGACTAGATGGGAGCAATACTTCCATAAACTTTTCATTGGAGAAGGAAATCGAGAGATCACTTTGGGTGATCTAGCTAGTGGTGAAAGTTACTTGAATCGTGCATGCTATAGACGAATACAAAGAAAAGAAGTAGAGGAGGCTTTGAAGGTTATGAGACCTGGGAAAGGTGTTGGACCGGATGACATCCCTGTAGAAGTATGGAAAGTTTTAGGTGAGCGTGGTTTGACTTGGCTTACGAATCTATTCAATTTTATTTGGCGAAGCAAGAAAATGCATGAAGATTGGAGGAGTATCGTGGTGCCTCTTTATAAGAACAAAGGAGACATTCAAAATTGTTCAAATTACAGAGGTATCAAGCTGATGAGTCACACTATGAAAATTTGGGAACGTGTGATCGAAAGAAGGTTGAGACAAGTTTCCCAAATAAAAGAAAACCAATTCGGATTCATGCCAAGTCGCTCAACTATTGAAGCCATCCATTTGCTGAGGAGAACAATGGAGATTTATAGAGCTAAAAGGAAGAATCTCCATATGATCTTTATTGATTTGGAGAAGGCTTATGATTCCGTCCCACGAGAGATACTGTGGAGAGTTTTGGAGAAGAGACAAGTATCCGTCCTATACATTAATCTCATAAAGGATATGTATGATAGGGCTTTATCTTGTGTAAGGACCCCGACGGGGAAGACTGACTATTTTGATATCAACATTGGTTTACATCAAGGTTCAGCTTTGAGTCCATTTCTTTTTACTTTGATTATGGACGAGTTGACAAGTCACATTCAGGATGAGTTACCTTGGTGTATGTTATTTGCTGTTGATATTGTGTTGATTGACGAGACTAGAGATGGAGTAAATGAGAAGCTTGAGGTTTGGAGAAATGCATTGGAGACTAAAGGCTTTCGTATAAGTAGAGCTAAGACGGAATATATGGAATGCACCTTTGATGGAAGCAATGGTGAAGGAATCGAGGTGAAGATTGGTGACGATAACATTCAGAAGAGAGATTCTTTTAGATATTTGGGATCTATTTTGCAACATGATGGGGAAATTGATGGAGATGTTACTAATAGAATAAATGCAGGCTGGCTAAAGTGGAGAGGAGCTTCCGCTGTTCTCTGTGATAAGAAAATTCCTTTAAAAATTAAAGGAAAGTTTTACAAAGCAGTCGTGAGACCTGTTATGCTTTATGGTTCTGAATGTTGGCCTGTGAACCATAGACATGTGCAAAGAATGGCTGTAGCAGAAATGAAAATGCTAAGATGGATGTGTGAGCATACACGTAAAGATCGGATTCAGAATGATGCAATCAGAAAGAAAGTTGGTGTAGCTCCGATCGAGGATAAGATGCGAGAAAACCGCTTAAGATGGTTTGGTCATTTGCAAAGAAGGTCAATTGATGCACCGGTTAGGAGATGCGAGTGGTGGGATGTTGAGCCGGCTAAGAGAGGGTGAGGACGGCCCAAGAAGTGTTGGAAAGAGACTATACGAAGGGATCTTAGTTTTTTGGATATAAGTCTGAGATTGACCCAAGATAGATCTGAATGGAGGCGAAGAATCCATGTAGCCGACCCTACTTAATTGTGGGAAAAGGCTTTGTTGTTGTTGTTGTTGTTGTGGTATTAGAGCGACGGTCCTAGACCGGAGTTCTCGAAACCCTAACCGTATCCCTACCCCACCCGCGTGCCTCTCTCTCTCACCGCCGCCGGCGCATACGCGCGACCGCCTTTGCCGCGTGTACGCTCCGCCCTTCGCGCATGTGCCTAGCACTCTAGCCCTCGCGCGCTCGCCCTTGCGCGCGACTGCGCACCTGCGTGCGACTGCGCGCTCGCCCTCGTGCTGCGCGACTGAGCGCCTGCCCTCGCACTCCTGTGCACTTGTGTGCCTGCGTGATCCAGCGGGCACCGTAGAGCCCTAAGCGTTTGCTCTTGAATCAGCCCTAAAGCGTACACCGTCAACTAAATGGGTTTAGTTGCTTGAGGTCTACACATGCAACTAACCCGTCTATGTCTGTGTAGACGAATCTTATCTTCAGACAATTGCTCCAGTCTTCAGTCTCCAGTATGTCAGAAAGCAAGGCGGATATTCCATCCATTGGCGCCTTTCGTGGTCCAACGCCTATTATAAAGATGGATGGTACGAACTATGAACTGTGGGCGATGCAGTTCATGAATATGATGAAGTCAACTGGTAAGAAGCACATTCTTACCGAAGGAGAGCCTGCTGAGAAGACTGGAGCCAATGCCTCATGGGAGGCCGATGACGCATACGCCAAAGTCTGGTTATCTGGAACGTTGGCGATCGAGATTGCCAATGACATTCTACATCAGCCCACGGCCAAAGACATGTGGGACATTCTGGCAGCCACATACTCAGGCAAAGAATGAGACAAAGATTCTGCAACTCCAGCATGATATATTCACTATAAAGCAGAATGGTCGCCCTCTACATTCACTCTACACATCCCTGCGAGGGATGTTTGAGAAGCTATACAGCTTCATGCCCCTGACAGCTACGCCAGAGCAACAGAAGACATCGAAATGCGACTATGGTGGGCGTTTTCCTTGCTGCACTTGATCCAGAGTATGAGGCGGCACGATCCCAGATCTTGGCCGATTCTACTATTCCTCCCATGGAGGAAGCCTTTCATAGACTGAGCCGCATCACCGTCCCTTCTACGGCCACGAATCAGAATGCTTCAGTCATGGCCGCCAACAGGGGTCGTGGTTTTCATCATCAGACCCGTAGACGTGGACCGCGTGGCAGGGGAGGCCGCACTCGACCAACATGTACCTACTGCCATCGCGTCGGCCACAATGAAGACACATGATATTCTAAGCATGGATTTCCTGCATCTGCACGAGTCGCTAAACAAATAGAGCCTCCATCTGCTGCCACCTTGGATTAGCGGTTCGATGATCTAGTTGCCCGTCTAAGGGGCATTATTCCCCCACCTGGCCCAGCACCCACTACTGAGAATCAATCTGATGCTGTTGCATCTGCCTCTGCGTCTACCAGTGCATCAGGTAGCATACGTGCATTTACCAGTAGTAGATCAGATACATTACCTTGGATTATGGACTCGGACGCTACACATCATCTATGTGGCGATCAGAGTTTACTTACAGGATATTCTCATATTCCTCCAGGCCGAACAGTGGTCATTGCCAATGGTACACATTCCCCAATTACTGGTCAGGGAGAGATTAGACTGACATCTTCCATGCAGCTCAAGAATGTGTTACATGCGCCTGATTTTTCAATGAATTTACTATCAATCATTCAGATTACAAAAGATTTACAATGTCGGGCAATTTTTGATCCGTCTTCTCTTATTTTTCAAGACATCCTTAACGGCAACGTGATTGGTCGTGGCTATAAGCAAGGAGGCCTCTATCGCCTCAATCAGACTCCTTTTGTTGGAACCTCATCCCTACCTACTGGACCCGTATCTCCTCTGTTGTGGCATCTGCGCTTTGGACATCTACCGCTCCAGAAGTTACGTCGTGTGTTACCCCAGGGTCTGCCTCACACATCCATCCAATGTGAGGCTTGTCAGTTTGGAAAGCATCACCAATCTACCTTTCCCAGTCGTCCAGGTCGGAGTAGTACCTCCAAGTTTGAGTTATTTCATATTGATATCTGGGGTCCGAGTCGTGTACCTGATCATCAGGGACACAGATTTTATATAGTTATTGTGGATGACTTCTCTCGTGTGTCATGGGTATTTTTGTTGAAAAATAAATCTGAAGCAGGGAATGTTATTATCCATTTTCTTAATGAAATTCGTAATGTTTTCTCCACATCTGTTAAAAATGTGAGAAGTGATAATGCCCTAAACTTGTGTACTCATGTCCTAACCAATTACTACTCATCCAAAGGGATTATCCATCAAACATCCTATGCTTATACCTCTCAACAAAATGGGATTGCTGAAAGGAAACATCGCCACCTACTAGAAGTCACAGGATCACTTCTTATACAGAGTCATGCTCCTTATTCTTACTGGGGTGACGCAGTTCTCACAGCATGCTACCTAATTAATCGTATGACGTCCTCTGTCCTGGGTGAACAGATTCCTTTCTCCCTTATCTTTCCTGGTAAGGATCTGTTTTCCCTTACTCGTGTGTTTGGCTCAGTTGCTTTTGTTCACCAGTTGTCTCCCGGTACTGACAAGCTCTCTCCTAGGGTTGTCAAGTGTGTGTTTGTTGGGTACTCCAGAACTCAAAAGGGGTACAAGTATTTTGATCCATTGCGTAGGCGGTATATTGTTAGTGCAGATGTTACATTTTTTGAATCTGTAATGTATTTTTCATCCTCAGGTGATCAGCAGCTACCTCCAGTTCCTACTGATGCCATCTATATGACACCATCACCACCAGTAACACCACTACCGCCAGTAACACCACCACCACCACCACCAGCTCCTTTACCATCATCCGCACCTCCAAGTACTATCCCTGTTTCACCACTACCATTTCATTATACCCGCAGGCCTACTCCAGCTCATGGTCATGACTCATCTCCTAACTCGCCTAAGGTATGTACTGAAGATATTACTCTTGATGGATCTAATGATATTTCTGAGCAGGATATGTTGCAGAGGCCAGATGAGGACACAGCCGATTTAGATGTTCCTATTGCTATACGCAAATCGAAGAGGGGTTGCGCCAAATATCCTTTAGCAGCTTCTATGTCATTTAAGCGACTATCTGGGGATTTCAGGAACTTGTGGTTGCCTTGTCAGCTGTAGATATTCCACGGAATTATGAAGATGCTCTGAAGGATACTAGATGGTGTCTAGCAATGGAGGAAGAAATGGCGGCACTTCAATCTAGGGGAACTTGGAGTCTAGTTCCTATACCTGCGGATGTAACCCCAGTGAGCTGCAAGTGGGTATTTACAGTCAAACAGAGTGCAGATGGCAGTATTGACAGATAGAAGGCCCGCCTGGTTGCACGTGGCTTTACACAGACATACGAGGTGAATTATCTTGATACGTTATTGCCAGTAGCCCGTCATTCTACCCTATGGATCTTGCTGTCAGTTGCGGTTAGTCGAGAATGGCCGCTATATCAGTTGGATGTGAAGAATGCGTTCTTATATGGAGACCTACATGAGGAAGTCTACATGCAACAGCCTCCCGGTTTTGCTGTTGAGGGGGAGTGTTCGAAGGTGTGTAGACTTCATAAGGCTATCTATGGCCTTAAGCAGAGCCCCAGAGCATGGTTTCAGAAGCTTTCAGACCTCTTTGAAAAACAAGGATACAAACGCTCCAATGCCGACCATTCCTTGTTTGTACAGAAGACTTCGAGAGGTATCATTGCAATTATGGTTTATGTAGATGACATCTTGATTACAGGAGATGATGAACAAGGAATAAAGCAGGCGATAGAAAAGCTGGGTAGCGAATTTGTCACTAAGGATCTTGGAGTCCTTAGATATTTTCTGGGGCTGGAATTCGCCAGAAATCCGTATGGGCTAGTAATGTCGCAGAGAAAATATATTACGGACCTGTTGAGTGAAACAGGTATGCTTGGGTGCCGACCTGCTACAACACCAATGGACCCTAGCATGAAGCTGTATGATGATGATACAGAGGTGGACAGAAGAAGATACAGAGAACTGGTAGGCAAACTGTTGTATGTCATGATCACTAGGCCCGATATATCCTTTGTAGTGAGTCGTGTGAGCCAGTTCATGGAGCAACCACGTCAGGTCCATATGGATGCTATACATATGATACTCAGGTACCTCAAATCATCTCCTGGTGCAGGTTTGCTATTCAAGAAAGGCAAGGGGATTTCTATTTCAGCATGTGCAGATGCAGACTATGCAGGTTGTCCCAAGGACAGGAAGTCCACATCTGGGTTTGCAGTCTACGTTGGAGATTCTCTAATCTCATGGAGGAGCAAGAAACAGACGGTGGTAACCAGGTCTAGTGTTGAATCTGAATATAGGGTTATGGCCCAGGCTAGCACAGAAATGATGTGGGTAAAGGCTGTGCTTACAGATCTATGTATAGAGGTACCACTTCCTATGAACTAAGAATGTGACAATCAGGCAGCCCTGTTCATCGCAAACAATCTAGCATTCCATGAGCGAACCAAGCACATTGAGGTCGACTGTCACTTCATACGTGACATGATTCAGAAGGGATTCATTGATACATCTCATGTTACTTCAGAAAATCAAACTGCAGATATATTCACCAAGGTATTACTACGAGGCCTATTCCAGAAGTGTGCGTCCAAGCTGAGCATGATTGATATCTATGCTCCATCTTGAGGGGGAGTGTTAACATATATATTAGTTTCCTTTGTATCTCTCGGTTATTTTTATTTTCAGCTGTATGCTTTATGTAATTTACCCATAGGCTACTCTCCTATATAAGAGAGCCTAGGGCTGATGAAGTAAAAATCTTTTTCATTTTTCCCAACAGATTTAAAAAGGGATTTGGAGCCGAGGCAAAAACCCACAACTCGATATATTATGCCGATAACACACAGCAATGAAGTCAAGGTTTGGCATCACAAACCAACATTAGGCTCATTGATGTCCAAAATTCCAACCGAGGTTAGGGACTAGGCCACTTGCCTAAGGCATATGTTCCCACCTCGTAGCTTCACAGTGAGGCCATGTGCTTAAGAGGATAAGTGGTTGATTCTACCGAGGTTCAAGGACTTGTACTAGGGTTTAGAGTCAAGGCCACTCATCTAAGGCATCAATCATCGAGGTCATGGAGCAATAGGGCATGCTCGAGAGACTTACTCATACTCAAAGGTTTGACAACCATGTCCAAGATCCACCAAAGCAAATAATTCCACTCCACTAAGTTTCTTACACATGCACCCTACACATCCCTAAGGTACTAAGCAACTAAAGAGGGATCATATGAGCCATCATTATGAGTTAAAAACCCAAAATCCTTGCCCTAACAGAAGGCATGGACCAAGTTACAAGAGGTATAATCTCGAAACGATCACCTCAACCCTCATAGAAAGGGTACCCTTAAGATCTAAAAGAGGATTTGAAGCTAACACAAAGACCTATTCGATTAATAATGGCACTAACACACCTCAACAAAGTCAAAGGATGGCATCATAATCAAATTTATAGGTCTCCGAGGTCCAAAAATCTAACCTGATATTAGTGACTATGCCACTCGCCCAAGCATAAAGCACCCATCTCATTGAGGCCAGAAAACAGCCACAAGCTTGATAGGCTAATTGACCAATTCTATCGAGGTTTGAGGGCTCATACTAGAGTCTAGAGTAAAGAACACTCGTCTAAGAAGGAGGCATGAGGCGAGTTCCAAGCGGAATAATCTTAAGGAGATCACCTCAAGCTTCATAGGACGTGCGCTCTAAGGATCTAAAAAGAGATTCCACGTTAAGCCAAAGACCTACAATTAGATTAATTATAATGGTATAACACACCTCAACGCATTCAGGACACACCATCACAAAAGGTCTTTGGTCTTTCTTTCTCTTGCTTTGGCCAACCTGAATATATCTTTCTGGCCCTCCTTAGAGTCGAGATTTTTATACAAAACTTCATAAGCTTTTGACTTAGCTTCGCTTACGGCCTTCTTTGCTTCCTTCTTCGCTATTTTGTAGTTTGTGATCGTTTCCTCTGTTTTATCCTTAGACATAGCCTTAAAGCATGCTCTTTTAAGTTTTAGCCTCTCTTGCACCCCTTCACTCCGCCACCAAGCCTACTTTTGACCTGGAGCTCCTCCCTTTGAATCGCCCAACATCTCTTTGGCTACCTTTTGGATACAAGATGCAACTGCCTCCCACATCTCGTTTGCACTTCCGCTACAATCCCAAGATAAGCCTTCTAAAACCTTCTCCATGAAGCTCGATTGCTTCAGTGGAAGATTCCACCGTCTAGTTCTAGTGATCTTAGGAACCCTCCTTTTCTTTACCAACCCTTTTATTTGTACATCTAAGACTAACAAACGATGTTGGGTTGTCAAACTCTCTCCTGGGATTACTTTACAATCTTTACAAAAAAATTGATCTCTTCTCCTCAGTGTTCTAGTTGGCCCACTCTTATAAGTAATTAAATGCTCCTCCATCTTCTTGAAGAGAGTGTTTGCTATGAAAAGATCATATGTTGTTACAAAATCCAAGATGACTTTTCCCTCTTCATTTCTATCCCCAAAACCATGTCCTCCATGAACACTAGCATACCCCGAAGCATATTTTCCCACATGTCCATTAAGATCTCCACCTATGCAAATCATCTCTCTTTGTGAGATTCCTTGTAAAATCTTATCTAGATCCTCCTAAAAAGCTTGTTTAATCCTTTCATCTAAACCGATTTGTGGTGCATAAACTGATATTATATTCAGAATTTCTTCTTCAAGCACCAATTTTAGCAGAATAATCCGATCCCCGAATCTTTGCACCTCAATCATAAATCCTTCAAATCCTTATGAACAACCACTTCAACACCGTTTCTACCCTTATCTTTTCCTGAATACCAAAGTTTAAAGCCTGTCATTTCAATCTCCCTTGCTTTCTCTCCAACCCGTTTAGTCTCTTGAAGACATAGTATATGAATCTTCCTTCTTTCCATCGTATCCACTATCTCCATCAATTTTCCAGTTAAAGTGCCAATATTCCAACTACCAATCCAAAACTTCTGTTTCCATCTCTTTTGAACTAACTTCTTTACTCGCATGTGTCCATTATGCGAGAACCCTTGTAAATTTTGGACTGCATCCGGGCGATGATGCTGTGGAACTAGCTTAATTACCCGCATGCGTTCCTCATGCGAGAACCCTTGCAAATTTTGAACTACATCCAGGCTGCGATGTAGCGGCCCTTGCCAATTTTTCATTGCATTCTGGCGATGCAACGCGTCGCAAGTAGGGAACGCCCCAACGAAATCTGTATGTTTGCTTAAATCCATGTTGAAAAGATCCGACTGTCATGAGGCAACTTTCTAAATAATATTTTTAAAAAAATATATTATTTAAGAAGTTGTCTTGGACTGTTTTACGCTGGTTGTCGGCTACCTAACGCAACCCTCCTCATTTACTCGGGCTTGGGACCGGCCATGGCTGAGTTTCCCTCTTGCTCCATAATGGGAGGAAAAAAACAACATTTACATGGATACAATTGTTTCCTCGAGCTTTTTTGCTAACTCCCAAACAATGAAATTAGCTCTAGTCTTATTCCTTGTAATCTAAGAGCATAGATCTCCCTCGACAAAATTTAAATGGTTGGATAATTCCATCTATAATAGTACAATTGAAGACTATGTCTTCCCATGTTGTAGACCTATTCCTTCAAAGAGCCTGATCAAATTTCAATTGTACCCTTTATCATGTTTGGTTTCTTGCATTCATCCCCAAATTTGTTTTCTCCGATGATTTGGGAATCCACATGATCTCGATCAATAACCATATACACGAGCATACAAAAAGATCTAGTAATTGTGTAGAAAGGTGAGGGATTTTTCATACATGTATTATCAAACGACTCAAGATCCACACATCAAAATAAGAATGCCAAAAGAGAAATAAACTCAAGCAAGTAAACTTTTAGTCATTGTTCCCCACCTGGATAAATTGAATAGGCTAAGAACAGATTACGAGATCTTGCATAAATTGCAACTCAAGGGTAGTGGAGAGGGATTCATACATGTAGTTCTCTATAACAAGTAACAACCACAATGCACCATGCTAGTAAAGATAAAGAAAATAAAAAAACATATTTCCTTGACCACTTCGGCCAATACCAGAATTGGTGGGCCCAAAGGCATGGATAAATGGAGTCTACATGTATTGAAGGGAACAGACTGGTAGCTAATAAAGGACGTAGAATTGTAGATAGGCATTATCAAGTGGAAGCAAGATGAAAAAAGAGGAAAGAAGAGAAATATATGAATATTGCTAAGGGAGAGGATTTTCGCGAGTTGCACGATGGTGAGCATGAACTTCTCATAATTATTTATTTATAGAAATCTTCTTTCCGAGGCCAAGATTCTCGCTATTTCTAACATAGAAAATATCTTATTAGGTTTGAGTGAGGTGGGTGTGTGTGTGTGGGGGGGGGGCTTATCAAATTTAACCAAAGTTGGAAAGATATAGTCTAGCCCCCAATCAAGATATTTAACCTAATAAAAAAAAGGAATGAGATTATAATTGGTTGAAACTATACAAAGATAGGCATCAACGTATGGAAGGAGCAATAATACTAAAACTCAATGGAGGAAATCCTACATTCAGACCCATACTTGGCTAGTTCTCGAAAATGTATGTGACGAGGAGGAAAGTAGAGAGTGTGGAACGAAGAAACTCCGTCAAGTATCAAAATGCCATAGTGATATGGGAGTTTTCCTTATAGTAGGAAGGATTAAAACATTTTCAATTAGTCAATATTATTTTCATTCTTAGGCTTCTAATTCTATTTTGCATTACATAGAATAGGTTGCTTTATACAAGGGTTTACCCCATGAAAAGAAGCAACCATTTTTTCTGAAATCCAAGATACATGACCTTCGCATATAAAATAATTAAATAATTTAAAATGGCATGCGCCGATAGAGTAATTTATCCATGATGTTGTTAAGAACAAACTGAGGCAAGGACGGATCCAGTCTTCAAGGGTGTTAAGGAGTTTCCACTAGCACCTTTGTCTTTTGTCCTTTGAGTAGATTTCCTAGCTAGAGAGGATTTCAGGATGTGCAAATGAGTTTAGTATTCAGCTTCTCACAAGCAAGGTTCGAAATCTCAATTTCGATTTCGTTTCAGTCTCCTCCAAACTAAAATTTCGGTGAAATTTTGGGAAATTTCGATCGTTTTGGTGGAAATGTCGAAAATGACTCAAAATGCCATTTTTCGATCATTTTTTTGCAAATTAAAATCTTCTGAGTTATTACAACAATAAATAGCTTGCAAATACACACTTATATGACACATATTGCTTATATATGCACCTTATACCGCACATATATCGGCCAAATCGATGTTAATGTTGATTCTTGATTGATACATATTGAAAATTAATATCATCCAATCCAAGATCTTAAAACAACAATAGCTTACAAATGCACACCTATATCACATACATCTCTCATCTGTGCGCCTTATATCACACCATATCGATCATATCAGACATAGTATTGAGCTGACTGATAGATATTGGAAATGGAAATTAAAATAACTAAGTTAACAAGACTTAGAAGACGTCTTTTGTTCATAAAAAAAGACGAGCATTTTTTTCTAAAATATAAATAATGATTAATTAAACAATGTTTTGTTCATAGAAATAACCGCCACGGACAAAGTTCGAATGAATTACAGAATTAATTACATACTTACAATAAAGATGCATCTATTTACGAAGATAAATGACAAACGAATGAAAGGAACAAGCTATATCAAATATATAAAAGCTATAGAGTTATTTCATCTGCATTGCTTAAACCCAAAGGGGAGGAAAGCTCCCCAATTTGAATAATCGATAAATGTACCCTCCTGTCACACCATACCCTACTAGTTGGAGGTCTCCCTGAAATCCATAAATTTCAATCGAAATGGGTTGATATGTCGAAATATCATTGAAATTTCGGTCGAAATCCAAGAAATTTTGTACTGAAATCCAAGAATTTTAACCGAAATGGGTCGATATGTCGAAATATCACAGAAATTTCGGTCGAAATCTAGGAAATTGACATATATAGGAGTTTCGATATCCATGACCTCTCGAAACCGAAATTTCGCAATTCACAAGAAACCAATTTGTTTATGACATGGATGTTCGTGGAGAGGCCTCAGAATCGGCCGCCAACTACCAAAACTCTAAGTATTTTTAGTTTATCCTGAATGAGTTAAACATGTATGTGAGTATCTACTAGACACGACAATGGATTCCCTCGCACTAAGTTACATTGGCTTGCATTAGGTTGAAATTGCTAAAAAAATAGCAGTTTGGACACAGGATAATAGAGACATTGTAGGGTTGATTATCAAAGCCGTTGCAGACAAAAGGCCCTCGAATGTTTTCAAAGCCAATTCTATTTGCCTTACATAATTTCTCGATGAGTGTATCCCCATAAAAGATAGCCATGTGTATTAACACTCGTAGATGGAAATTTTAGGGGCAAAGTGTCTGACAGCACCACGTATTGTATTTGTATTTAATGCTTTCCAATTCTTCTTCGTCTCAGTTACCTATAATTTTGTAAGCCATAAGTGGCAGAAGAAAGGTTTTGAGATGTAGTAACTTGGTCAGATTTTTTCAAAAAGCCAAAGGATGATCATTAAAGATTAACAAAAAAAAGTACGCTACGGTTAGTTGTGTTTTACTGGCAAAGTAGCTTGTGATATTGTTGGGTGAAGAGGACCTTTGTTAGTGTCCTTTGAGGAGCAATGGATGGACTCTAAACTAGTTGGACAAGTTGCATCAACCAAGGAAGTCACTTGCCATCTAGAGGTTGTGATGCTATTTCCATCTATTAGGGGTTTTCTCATTACAAGAGTGGGTAATGTTCTTTCAAAAAAAGGAGTGGGTGATGGAATGTCTTTAGGAGGAAGCCTCAACCTACACGATGAAGTGGTTGACGCCAATGGTCCAACCTAGACGAGGAACCCCCAACGAACACAAGTTCCTCGGCTATCTTCAAAAAAATCCAACAATATTTTATTCAGTGTTCATGAAAGCGTTCAGAGTGGCCGCATATGCGTGTGCGATCCCTCAGGCGCGCCGCATTCATGAATCGAGGCCCTAAGCGCCCCTAGCGCATGAGCGAACCACATATGTGGGCTATACGACTACATATGCGGACCGTGCGGCCGCACAAAGGCTCACCCGTATCGGATCCGATAACCCGATTACACCCTCCCATCTTCGATTACATGTTATCGGCTAGGTTTCCAATTGATTACAATCTCCCAGCTTTGATCGCCCCCTCCCAACGCCTCTGCCCCCTCCCAGAGCCTCCGCCTCCGCCTTGCTCCTCCGCCTCCTCCCAACGTTTACGCCCCCTCCCAGCGCCTCTGGCTCCTCCTTGCTCCTCCGCCCCCGCCCAGTGCCCCCGCCTCCTCCGCCTCCTCCACCAGTTGTGCCTCCACCACCTCCCAACTCCGTCGTCACTGTCCAAAGGTATATTTTTTATTTTTTATTTTCAATAATTTTTTATTTTTATTTTATTTTTGAATATTTTTGTTTAAATTTGCATGTAATTCTTTATTAATATGAGATGTGGCAAATTTAACGTAAAAGACAAGATTAGTTCTTATCTTGCATGTTACTATTGATTGATATGAGATGAGGCAAACTTCCTATTACTTTAATCCGTTAGTTTGGAAGAAAAGATTAGCTCAGATATCATTACATAGGAGAGTAAGAATAGTATGCAATGCATATTAAGCTTTTTTTTCATGCATAATTCTTTAAACAATTGTTTGTTTAAAAGGCTAAAACTCTTATGTGTATATGCATATTAAATTTTTTGTTGATATTTTGTATTTTATAATTATGATTAAATGCATGTACTGATAGGAGAGGAAGGAGCATAATGAATATTTGGGCCAATTGCATGCTTGGAACTAGTTTTCTGAATTCTACTGACTTGTCTGCAGATTCTCATACCACGGAGTACATTGCTTCCTTAATGGATAAGTCCATTGAGGAAGTTGGGCCTGACAATATAGTCCAAGTAGTGACAGACAATGCATCTGCCAATATGGCTGCTGGCAGAATTTTGAGAACAAAGTACCCGCGGATATTCTGGAGTTCTTGTGCAGCACATTGCATCAATCTTATGCTAGAAGAGATTGGCAAAGAATCGAAAGTGAAATTTGCTATCACAAAGGCAACGACATTGATTGTCTTCATATACAGTCATGCAAAAACATTGAGCTTGATGAGACAATTTATGCAAAAGGGCGAGATAGTGAGGTCAGGAACTACAAGGTTTGCTACCACCAATGTTCAGGAAGGCGCTATGCGGTATTCAGTCGGAGGGGTCACTGCATAGAGAGTATGCGGTATGCGGGGAGTATGTGGTTTTATGCGGTTTGGTATTTTTTATTATTAAAAATATAAATTAATATTTAATGTTATGTTAATATCCTCGGTCGGGAGAGTATGCGGGGAGTATGCGGTTTTATGCAGGGAGTATGCGGTTTCATGCGAGGAGTATGCGGTTTTATGTTATTATGCGGGTCGAGATATTGGGTTTTAGATTAAATAAAAAAAGTTCTATCAAGAAAGCGGTTGAGTATGCGGTCGCATAGGGGGTATACTCGACCGAGTATACAGGTCAACCCGCATACATAGTTGTTTCATCATACTCGGAGCGGCAAGGCCCCCGAGTACGAGTATGCGACCGAGTATGCGGCTTACTCGTCGCTTTTCTGAACACTGGCTACCACATATCTCACTTTGCAATTTGTGATGGAGAAGAAGGATAACTTGAAACTTATGTTTTCTTCTGATGAATGGAGAGCTTGTAAATGGTACAAGACAAAGAAGGGGGAAATGGATTCAGCCATAGTTTTGAGTCCTTCATTTTGGACTCAAGTGTCTTTAACATTGAAGGTCTTTTCTCCGTCGGTGCATGTTTTGTAAATTGTTGATGGAGATAGGAGGTCGATCATGGGGTTTGTATACAGTGAGTTGCAAGATGCTAGAAAAGAGACCATGAGCATTTTCAAAGATATCGAAGCATCTTACAAACATTTTGTTGATGCCATTGACTCAAAATCAAAAGGAAGATTGGATAGCCCCCTCCACCTTGCTGCATATTGTTTGAATCCCTACTTCTTATATAGGGACATTGCTCAAATCCTGAGGGAAGGCCTTGCTCTGAAGGGATGTTTTGATTGTATGGATATTTTCTATCTTGATCTAGAGATCCAAGATATCATCACAAGGAAGGAGTTGCCTTTATATGAAGGGGCCGAAGGATCATTTGGCAAACCTTTGACTATTAGACAGAGGTCAATTATTGATGATGGATTTCAATCCAGATATAAGTTTTCACTAGAATTAATAAACTTATATGTTTAATGATTATTAACTATTTTTTCTTGAAAATAGCCCGTTGGTAGGAATTACATGGCATGGAAACGCCACAATTGAAGGAAATGGCAATGAAAGTTTTAAAATTGGCATCTTCTTCCCCGAGTTGTGAAAGGAATTGGAGCACTTTTGAGGCGGTAAAGTTAAAAAATTGGTACCACACATCTCACATGCTACACATCATTAATGGGATGGTTAATGATATATTTATGGTGATTTTGTAGATACATACGAAGAAAAGGAACATGCTTGAATTCAAGCGATTAAACGATTTGATGTATGTCAGATTCAACACCAAGCTGAGGGATCGCCTTCTGAAAAAACGAAATGATCCATTTGCCACAAATGATTGAACCCATTTGCAAGATTGGATTGGTGAAGAAGATGAAGGAGATGATGAAGTTTTCTAAGTATTGGGGCTGACGTGGAACTTAGTGGTTGATGCAGCTGGCACTGAATATTTGGTTTAACACAGAAGAAGCCAAAGGCATGCTACTAGTTCAACCTCATTGCCGAGTTTGAATGAGGAAGAACTCATGTCCGATGAAGAGAGTGAAGATGAAGACAATATCGCAGTGGGATTTGATGATGAGTAGATTAGAATTGCTTTGTACTTAGTAGAATATTGCCGCTTGAACATTTCCTTTTTCTTATACTATCTTAATTAGTACTTCTGCTAATGTTATTTCTTTTGAATTTCAGTTTTCTTTCAGATACTTACATATTTTGGTGATCGTTGTTAATTATCATGTGTGCTAACTTTTCTATTGAATTAATGACCTCTATATGAAAGTTATTTTTCTTAGATCTTCTGTTGGACCACAATTATACATAAATTTATTTCAGTTGTAGTAACGTTTGTATATACTTATTTATTTTTTAAATAAAATAAGAAACCGTGTAGAACCGATTATACCCCGCATATGCCCCCGCATACTGCTTAAGCGTTATTCAGTGACATGTCCGAACGCATACGCATACCGCTTTCCTGAACCTTGATTTGATTAGAAAAACTTGAAAGAAATGTGGGGCACCATGCCCCATTTTTAAGCCACCAAACACACTCATGTATCTATCAGATGCGAACTCAAAGACTCAGAATACAATCACGAAGAGAACCATCAATAGACCAACACTAAAACATGCAAGAACCCATTTCCCAACACAAACCACATCCAAGCAAACATCTCATGAAGCATAGAACAAATACCTCTCCAAAAGGATGTAGGCGAAAGTTCATACAAGGCAAGGAAGAATTGAGAAGGAATTTCATATACGTCTCTCACCACCTTGCAAAGTATATATCTCCCTTCGTTTAAGTTTATGGATTTCACATCTAATCAAATTGTGCGAATACAATTAAAAAATTATGAATGTTCTACTAGAGTATAATAGAATCCATCAATTCACACTTTCAAATTTTTATTACTTTCTATTATGGAGTCAGTAATAGAAATCTTATGCTACAGGATTTTTCTGTTGAATAAGACATGGTTATCTATATACAAAGAACAATGAAGAAAGGAATTGTATAGCTTCTTTTGATATTTACCGAAACTAAGTCGTTGTGTTAAAGGATAGTATATTAAAGCCTAACTAACCACTTCAATAGGAGTGTTGTATTATCTCCTCAAATCTCAAGACATCCAAGCCCCCCCCCCCATTCATGAGCTCCATGATATCCCCTCAATCATCAATGAAACTTCGGATGTCTTCCTACTCGAGCTATTCCAGGAAATATTCTCATCACTGCCTCCTAATATTGACCACCAATTGGTTGCAACCTAAAGGAAATGAAAAAATAGCAATCACTGAGAGAACAACCTTTAGAAGCATCAGGCGTCCACCATGAGAAAGACAAGATGCCTACCAACCACGTGCATTATTGTAGACTTCTCGAAGATGGAAATTTATGTAAGGATTTTTTTATTTGGTTAATGCAAAGGAGATTGATAATCAAAACAATACATGTCCACACGGAGTCGCGGACAACAAGACTATACACCACATCCTCTTTGTGCGCTAATCAGGAGGATGCAAATCACATGTTTTTGGTTACCCCTTTGTACAAATGGTTTCAGATGGATTGACATAGTAGGTTGACTCCATGTCTTTTGAGGCTCTCTGAGAAGCTTTGGAGTAGGAATAGATTCAGAAGATAAAAATAGTGTACTACGTGGTTCTCTAGATCAACTCAAGAGATACGGTTGTTGCATTCACAAGTGTGAGGTGCACAAAAATGCAATTCATGGTATAGGATGTTGTGAGCTCGAGGAGGGTTGTCTTGTAAGGACCTTTGTTGAGTAGAAGCCACAAAGTTTATATTCTTTTAAAGATTTTTCTAGAGGCCAACCAATCCTTAGGAGCCCATGGTATAGGAAGTTGTGAGCTCGAGGGTGTTTTCTTGGAATTACCTTTGTTGTGTAGAAGCCTACAAAGTTTCTACTCTTGTAATGATTTTTCTAGATGTCTACTAACCCTTAGGAACAAGGTCCTAAATGTCAGTTTCGGTCACAATTTCGGTATAGACCAAAACAAAATTTCGGTGGAATTTGCGGCAAAATCTCGATCGGAATTTCAGTCATTTCGGTCATTTTTTGTACTAGGACCCCCATATCTCGGTCATTTCGGTCGAATTTCGATTTTGACTGGATATCAATATTCGACCGAATTTCGCTGAAATTTGAGGCCATGCTTAGGAGGTCATTGGCTTCTCCAAAAAGAATCTTTAACCTTTTGGAGACGGTCAGAAGTTAATCGACGTTCGTTGCATTAACAGAAGGCAAGAATGTCATGAATAAGAACAATTAGGAGAACATAAATGAAGGATTAACAAAGATACTCCATAACAAAATGGTAACCATCAAGCCTTCAGTCTTGAGCATGACTTTTCAATTAACTGATTACGGACTAAAAACACCAAAAGTTGCAATAAACATCGATTAATGACAGTATCTGACGAATAAGTGTGAGTGCCAAATGCAAAAGAAAAATAGCATAACATACAGTGAGAGAGTGCTGCAGCAGCCGAAAGTAAAGCAGCATCAAAAAGAGAACCATCAGCATTTAAACAGTATATGTCCTAACCACCAAAACAAAATGCTTCAGAAAAATGATAGCGTCCACTGGCATCAGGAGTCAAAGGCATTTATCAGACAACGATTACCATTGGAAACAGCGATTATTTTGCATGTAGGCAGTCATAAATAAAATCGATAAATATAGCTAAAATAGCCAAAAAAGATGCGATATAATTGCGAGATTGTAAGAAATCAGAAAAACAGCCAACAAAAATGCTTTGACAACAAGGCAAAGAGATCACAGTGTTACCAGGTAAGCCATCCATGCAGCTTTTCCACTGACCAACACAAGTTCTTTTAAGTTTATCATTCCAGAACTGTAGGAAAAAAATAGCACAATTCAAGTTAGTGGAAGAAACTAAAGAAAATTTACAAAAAGTAGTCATATTCATATTCATGTAATTCCTTTTGTTTAGAGGTGCACATAGATCGGATAAAACCCGCAATCCTATCCAATCTGATGTGATTTGATTAGTTTGGTTTTGTTTTGTCATTCTAATGGATTGGATCGAATTGAAATTTTGAAAATCCGTTAAATTATGGATTGGATTGGATCGCTACCGAAATCCGATCCAATCCAATCCATTAATCCATTAGTATTATATATGATAACCATTAATATTTATAACTCGGTCATGGCCGGTCCCAGGTCCGGGTAAACAGCCAATGCAAAAGAGACAACTTCCTAAATAATGTTCCTTTTAAGAACATTATTTAGGAATTTGTCTCAAAATAGTTCGGATCTTTTCAAGATGTATTTAAGCAAACTTGTAGACTTCGTTGCAGCATTCCCTACAAGCGGCGTGCTGCATCGCCCCCATGCAATGAGAAGTTGGTAAGGGTCGCTATATCGCTAACCAGATGTAGTTCAAATTTACAAGGGTTTAGCATAAGGAACGCATTCGAGTAAAATAAGCTAGTTTCGTTGTATTGCCACCCAGAGTCAGTCCAAAATTAGCAAGGGTTCTCACATGATTGGCGCATGCAAGTAAAGAAGTTAGTCTAAAAGAGGTTGCAAAGGGAGTTGTGGATAGGTAGTTGGAATATCGGCACTTTGACTAGCAAATCGATGGAAATAATAGATACAATGGAAAGAATAAGGATCCAGATATTATATCTCCAAGAGACAAAATGGGTTGGAGAGAAAGCAAGGGAGATCAAGAAGACATGCTTTAAACTTCGGTATTCATGTAAAGGTGGAGTGGTTGTTCATGAGGATTTGAAGAAGTGTGTAGTTGAGGTGCAAAGATTCGAGGATCGGATTATTTTGCTAAAATTAGTTCTCGAAGAAGAAATTCTGAATATCATCTCAATTTATGCACCACAAATTGGTTTAGATAAAAGGATTAAACAAGTTTTTGGGAGGATTTGGATAAAATTATGCAAGGAATCTCACAAAGAGAGATGATTTGCCTACGTGGAGATCTTAATGGACATGTGGGAAAGGATGCTTCAGGGTATGCTAGTGTTCATGGAGGTCATGCCTTCGGAGATAGTTTTGAAGAGGGAAACATCATTTTGAATTTTGTAAATATCCAAATTAAGTGCTAGTGGCATGACAGACCATGATGATGAGAATATAGAAATATCAAAAATCCGATCCAATTTGGCCCAATCCGTAATCCAATGGATTGGATTGGTTTGGATTTGCATATTTAACGGATTGGATCGGATCGAGAAAAGTTATAATCTGTTAATGTTGGACTGGACACAGATTGAGGTAAAATCCGATCCAATCCGATGCATGTACCCCCCCTACTTCTGTTATATTTTATTATTCTTTTAGAATTTCCCATATGAGCATCTATAAAAAATGAGTTTGAAGAAAAAATTGTTTTGGACATGGTTGTCAGATTTCAAACGGTTCACGAACAATAAAGAATTGTAGGAAAACCATCAAGGTCCCATGGCATGATATCACACAACACCATTCACCCAAATTGGTGCCATATATAGCTACCACATTTGATAAGGCTCTTGTCTTCCATTGCTAAAGGTGTTTTCAAATCAAACAGGCTCAAACATGACAATATTCAAGTTTGGTTCACTTAAAAAATGCAAAGTTGAAAATTCTGATTTGAATTCAATAAATGTTTAATTCTTAATGAGTTGTTAGGGTCATTTTGATATCAGCATCAATCTATGCCAAGGATCGAAATTTAGTCCTTGTTTTTTTACCTTAATCATGAATGAAAACAAAGCACGTATAAGAAGAGGTACTATGAAGCATGTTGTTTGCAAATGATAATACTTTAGTGTTAGAAAATAGGAATGCAGAAGCGAATATCATAGAAAAGAAATAAACTTAGAAGAACACAGGATTTTACGTGGAACCCTACTCCCTAAGGAGCGGGATGAAACCACGGGAGAACGCCTCAAAGGGTTGATGTATGCATTGCACTTTCTCACTGGATACAGATGGTGTGGGGCTTCTTATATAGCCCTCACTGAGTCCCTGCATCCCACAATTAGTAGATGTGGGACTAAACAACTGGATGGGGTAAATGGATCCTGGAGAGATTCATTTACCCATTTATATGAATGACACAGATAACAAATACCCCAACACTCCCCCTCAAGCTGGGCTGCTGGAGCATGCAATGCTCAGCTTGGACAAACAGAAAGAAAACTCAACTAATGTTAAATGACACTACAGAATATATCAACTCAACACGCACAATTGTCAGTTGTTGTCGAGGATGTAGCTTCTCATGTCGTGCAAGTGAGAAGGACGAAACAAGCTGAAGTATGAGTCAAATTGAATCTCTTCGTCGGAGAGCATCTGCTTTGTGTTGTGCTTGTTAGAGTCACTACAACTGAAAATGAGTCTCCTCGTGGGAGTACTCTGGTCCGCCACAATATGCGGACAATTGCTCCATCTCTGAAGGAGTCCACAGTCGCTGAAGAATGGAATCTGAAGAAGTCTCCTCGTCAAAGAATTGGGTCTCTACCATACTGGCTCAGAGAATGGGATCTCTACTCTGGAGTCCCTATGAAACCACATGAAAACCCTAGCCCACATGGCATAGGGAATGGGATCTCTACTCTGGAGTCCCTATGGATCACGTGAAAACCCTGGCCGAAACACAAAAGATGGGGACTGTTAGAATACTTCGATGTGTAATTCCATAGAGCCCTCGGGTCTCTTATATAGGGAGAAAACCCTTGGGTAAATTACAGAGTCTTACAAAATATAAATAGAAATTAGAAAACTATAAAACGTAACATATATATAAGTCTCTACACTCCCCCTCAAGATGGAGCATAGATATCTATCATGCTCAGCTTGGAAGAACATCTCTGGAAAGGTCCTCTGAGCAGTGGTTTGGTGAATATGTCAGCCGTCTGATCCTCTGAACTGACATGAGAGGTGGAGATGAAGCCCTTCTGAATCATGTCTCTAGTAAAATGACAATCCACCTCGATGTGCTTTGTTCTCTCGTGAAAAGCTGGATTATTGGCAATAAATAATGCTGCCTGATTGTCAGATTGGAGATTCATAGGCAAGGGGACATCTACAGTCAGATCTTCTAAGACTGCTCTAACCCACATCATTTCTGCAGTTGCTTGTGCCATGGCTCTGTACTCGGATTCCGCACTGGACCTCGCTACAACAGTCTGTTTCTTGCTTTTCCAAGAAACTAAAGAGCTTCCTATAAAGATAGCAAATCCAGAAGTGGATTTACGATCCCTTGGACATCATGCATAATCTGCATCTGCATAAGCTGAAATAGATAGATCCGTACCTTTCCTAAATAGCAATCCTGTGCCTGGAGAAGACTTCAGATATCTCAATATCATATACAAGGCATCCATATGAACTTGCCTTGGCTGCTCCACAAATTGACTCACCCGGTTTACTGCAAAGGCAATATCCGGTCGAGTTATAGTAATATATAAGAGCTTACCCACCATCTCTCTGTACCTTCTTTTGTCCACCTCCTCGGTATCATCATCGTACAGCTTCATGCTTGGGTCCATAGGTGTACTTGAAGGTCTGCATCCAGTCATTCCTGCTTCAGCTAGCAAGTCCGTGATATATTTTCTTTGAGTCATCACCATTCCTTGTGCATTTCGTGCAAACTCTATCCCCAGAAAATATCGTATCGTGCCCAGATCCTTCGTAATGAACTGGTTTCCCAACAGGGACTTGGTTATCTCAATCCCCTGGGCATCATCTCCTGTGACCAAGATGTCATCAACATATATCATAACAACAACTGTACCTCTAGGGGTTTTCTGGATGAACAATGAATGGTCCGCATTTGATCTCCTGAACCCCTGTTTTTCAATTAGCTGAGACAGCTTCTGGAACCATGCTCGGGGACTTTGTTTCAGGCCATAGATAGCCTTATGAAGTCTGCACACCATCTGAGTCTCCCCCTCAGCAGCAAATCCTGGTGGCTGCTGCATGTAGACTTCCTCCTGTAGGTCTCCATACAAAAAAGCATTCTTGACGTCAAGCTGAAAAATGGTCCAGTTACGTACCACAGCAACAGATAGGAGGATGCGAAGAGTGGAGTGTCTAGCCACCGGTGAAAAGGTATCCATGTAATCTACCCCATATGTCTGGGTAAATCCCCGTGCTACAAGTCTTGCCTTGTACCTATCAAGACGTCCATCCGCATGATATTTCACCGTAAAGATCCACTTGCAACTCACCACAGGAGCACCTGAAGGAATGGGAACAAGAGACCAAGTTCCTCGAGACTGCAGAGCACGCATCTCCTCTTCCATGGCTAGACGCCAGCAATCAATCTTCATGGCATCTTGATAGGTCCATGGAATCTCAACGGACGAGACAGCAGCTACAAACTTCTGGAAGTCCCCATTGAGACGATGAAATGAGACTTGAGAAGCAAGCGGGTACGAAGCACACTGTCGCCTTGGCTTCCTTTGAGCTATAGGCCGATCAAGATCGTCTATGACTGGCGGATCCTCCTCCTGTTGTACAGACTCCTGCACTGGTGCATTGGCCAATCCATCATTAGTGGTAACATCAGAACATACCTAAGGCGTGCTGGATGGTTGACATGTAGCTTGAGCTGGCCCTGTTCGCCTTGTATAGAACTTAGGAAATGGTATAATTGGAGGTGGTGGTGGTGGTGGAGGTGGATTAGAGGATTGACTCAGACTTGGAAGTGGAGGCACATAGATATGAGAGTCCGTGGATGAGGAGGAGATCAGTCTGTCACCTGCAGGGGAGAAGTACATGACTGGTTCGAAAAAGGTAACGTCAGCACTCACATAGTATTTGTTATGAATGGGATCATAACAACGATATCCTTTCTGTGTCCTGGAGTAGCCCACAAAAACACACTTGATAGCCCTAGGAGAGAGCTTATCAAGTCCTGGAGATAACCGGTGGACAAACGCAACAGTACCAAAGACCCGAGGTGTAAGTGTAAATAAATCTTTGTCAGGAAATAGAAGAGAGAAAGGAGACTTTTCGCCAAGTACAGTTGTAGGCATGCGGTTGACCAGATAGCATGCTGTAAGGATAGCATCCCCCCAAAAAGATAAGGGTGCGGAACTTTGAATGAGTAATGTGCGAGCAATGTCAAGAAAGTGTCTATGCTTTCGTTCTGCAACACCATTTTGTTGAGATGTGTATGCACATGTGGTTTGGTGAATAATGCCTTTAGAAGAAAGAAAGCGAGCAAGAGAACGAGTGCAAAATTCCAAGGCATTGTCAGTACGCACATACTTAACAGTAGACGAAAAAACATTTTGAACCTCATTGATAAGATTTTGAATAACACTTCCTGCTTCTGATTTATTTTTGAGAAGAAAAGTCCAGGACACTCTAGAAAAATCATCAACAACAACTAAATAAAACCTGTGCCCCTGATAATCCGGGACACGACTGGGACCCCAAATATCTATGTGAAATAACTCAAATGGGGAGCAACTGCTCCGACCCTGACGACTGGGGAAGCTGGACCGATGGTGCTTCCCTAACTGACATGCTTCACAACGAAAAGACGAACCCGGAGATATCTGAGGCAGGAGGTGGCGCATTTTCTGTAGTGGCAGGTGACCAAATCGAAGATGCCAGGTATATGGTGAGACGGAGCCCTGAGAATGTAGTGAGACTCCAGCATACGAGGTCCGTACAAGACGATAGAGGCCATTGTGCTCAGAACCACAGCCAATCACCCTGCCCGTTAGTATGTCCTGAAAAATGACAGAAGATGGATCAAATATAGCACGACAATGCAAATCTCTAGTAATCTGACTAATGGATAATAGATTCATAGAGAATTCTGGTGCATGCAAAACATTCTGTAAGTGCATAGAGGGCAGCAAAGCCGTCTCCCCCTGACCGATGATAGGAGAATGAGTGCCATCAGCTATAAGTACAGGGCGACCAGGCTGTACAGCTCTGTAGGTCTGCAGAATATCTTTCTCACGGCATAGATGATGGGTAGCTCCAGAGTCGACAATCCATCCTGTGAGATCATGACAATGAGGTGAGACTGAAGGACTACCTGAGGCACTGGCAGAGGCGGATGTACTGGCTGACGCCGAGGCTGCAACATCAGAAACTTCGGGTGCCTCTGGCGACGATTGTGGCATGATATCACGAAGTCGTGCCACCAACTCTTCGAACCTGTGGTCTGTAGCAGGAGCTGAGGGACCCTGAACATGATCTGCGACATGTGCAGAGGGAGGGAAGCCGTGCTTGGAATAGCAAGTATCCACCGAATGACCAGTACGACGGCAGAATGAACACGTGGAACGTATGCGACCTCCGCGACCACGTCCACCACTTCCTCTACCACGAAACGAGGACGAACCACCACGTCCCCTGAAAACTGCCATTGCAGACGGAGGGGCAGTCGCTGTAGTAGATGGAACAGGTACACGACTAAGCCTCCTGTATACCTCTTCCATCGGTGGGATGGTGGCATCTGCGAGGATCTGAGCGCGTGCTGCCTCGTACTCCGGGTCTAGGGCAGCGAGCAATACGCCAACCATAGTGACGTTGCGGAACGTCTTCTGCTGTTCCGGCGTGGCTGTAAGCGGAATGGTGCTATAGAGCTTCTCAAACATGCCACGAAGCGACGTGTACAGGGAATGAAGAGGCTTCCCATTCTGCTTCGTGGTAAATATATCATGCTGCAACTGGAGCATCTTCGTCTCATTGCGGACCTGAGAGTACGTCATAGACAAAATATCCCACATCGCCTTAGCGGTGGGCTGGTGAAGGACATCATTCGCTATCTCCGTCGTGAGCGTACCTGAGAGCCACACCTTGGCGTACGCATCATCAGCCTCCCATGAGGCATAGATCCCTGTCTTCTCCGGCGGTTCATCCTCGGTAAGAATATGCTTCTTACCGCACGACTTCATGAGACTGAGGAACTGCATCGCCCACAGTTCGTAGTTGGTCCCATCCATCTTGACGATTGGTGCCGAACCTTTGAAGGCACCTATGGCGGGCATATCGATCTTCTGATCTGACATAATGCCGGAGAAGAATAACTACTGATAGACCAAGAAAATTGTCTACCAAGACCTTGTAGGATTCAAGTGCATAGGTAGACAATTATGCACTTGAATCAAACATGATGCCGAGTCCGAAGAACGCGGCACACCTGCAACGAGTAGAGGCTTTTAGAGCCTCTACTTGACAAGAACGGCGACTGGAAGGGGATGGCGGCGGCTGGACAGCAAGTGGGGCCCTGCGGCAGGGGCCCGGCGGCGGTGGGAGGGGCCCGGCGGTGGGTGGAGGGGCCTGGCAGGGGCTGGCGGCGGTGGAGAGGGCCCGACAGGGGCTGGCAGGAGGTGGGGGGTTCCCGGCGGCGGTGGGGAACCCGGCGAAGGAGAGAAGGAGGCGGCGGCGGGAGGCTTGGAGCCCGGGGGGTTGGGCGTCGAAACCCTCGAGAGGGGGGGCGGCGGTGGAAAACCCTAGGTTAGGGTCATGGCTCTGATACCATGTTAGAATACTTCGATGTGTAATTCCATAGAGCCCTCGGGTCTCTTATATAGGGAGAAAACCCTTGGGTAAATTACAGAGTCTTACAAAATATAAATAGAAATTAGGAAACAATAAAACGTAACATATATATAAGTCTCTACAGGGACCACAAACAATGATGGCAAACATGTGCACTTCTGAACATACATTTGGTATATGAGACTGAAGACTCGGAAGTCGGAACCAATCTGACGTCAAGCCTGAAAATCTAATCATCTGTAGAGTCTGGAAATCTGACTGATCTGGAATCTGACATCTGAATCTGCAACAAACCTGTGATTCTACACAATGCTCTATCTTTCTCCCAGACTAGTAAACAATGATGTCGACCATGTTGGAAGAATACAAGACAATGGGGAAAACAAAACCAAATAAGCCATCACAGTTTTTCTTTCAACTTTTCTCAATCAATTTTTTTTAAATCAATTTTTTTCCTTTTTTAAATCATTTTTCTGGCTATTTCATCAATTTTTTAGTCGTCTCTTCTCTTCTCTTTTTTTTCGCGTACGGATTTTTTTGTGCGCACCTCTTTTCTTTCTCTCCTTTTGAAAAAAAAATATACAGCCCAATGGGCCAAGCAGCTCTCTCTCTCTCTCTTTTGGATGCAGCAACCCAAATAGGCTAATTTTTTTTCATAGCAGGCCCCTCCCTTTTCTTACCTCCCCTTTTTTTAAATATAGGGGCAGCCCACTTAAATTTTTTTTAATAACCCGCAATCCACTTGGGCCTTTACCCCTATTTAGGGTTCCCAATCGAGGAACCCATCTCTCGATGGAGTCTGCCCCCCAATGGGGTTTCTTCTTACACTGCCTCCCTAGAGCGGCTCTACCTGGGGGCATCACGCGCGAGGATGAGCTCCGCCTGGGATAGCGGTGGCACCACCTGGGATAGGGGTTGCTGGAGCATGCGAGGAGGAGGGGTCGGCTATGGGAGGAGTTCTGCGATTCAGCGATGCCTGGAGATTCTACACCTTCGCAAGAGTACGCCTGGGAGTCGAGCGACACTTGGGTGTGAATCCCTAGAGGGCATCGCCGCCTGAGTGCAGAGCCCTAAAGATATCACCGCTTGAGTGTGGGGCCCTAGAAGGGCTTTGCGGGTCTGTTGCCTGGAGTCGATGCTGCAAGATGAAGAGATTGAGGTAAGAGGTGAGCGTCATCGCCTTGCAAGGAGCTGCCCAAGTAAAGCACTCGCGCGAGGCCACACGTTGTAAGGGGCTTGCGTAACACCTTCTCATTCTGGAAGAGATTGAGATAGAAGGAGCATCGCTTGTGTGATGCACGTGATGGGGCTCCACCGCCCCCAAGAAAAACATCGTCATTGATGCTCTGGACGATCTCTCGATGCAACTCAAGGTTGATGATGCCGCCAAGGACTAGGAGGAGAGAGGGGATCCTCCCTCGCGCATCTGTTGCGCCGAAAATTGAGAATGGAGTTCCTTCTGCTTGTGCAGGAACTGCCAGGTGCATGAAAAGGCCTCCGCCATGAGGTGGGTGAGAGCGTGCGCCAAGACACATGGAAAGGGACTCTGCTCGTAGCTTGCGGCTTCTGGCCTGGAGAGATCTTGCTAACAAGACAGGATTCCAGAAATTAGGGTTTTAAAAATCCAAAAAAAATCTACCCAACTTGAATAATCAAGAATATAATATTCTTCAACACCAAAATCGAATCTCGAACATAACATAAATCTTCAAGAAAAATCCTCAAGAATTGACCCGTTCTGATACCATGTTAGAAAATAGGAATGCGGAAGAGAATATCATAAAAAAGAAATAAACTTAGAAGAACACAAGATTTTACGTGGAACCTTACTCCCTAAGGAGCTGGATGAAATCACAGGAGAACGCCTCAAAGGACTAATGTACGCATTGCATTTCTCACTGGATGCAGATGGTGTGAGACTTCTTATATAGCCCTCACTGAGCCTCCACATCCCACAACTGGTAGATGTGGGATTAAACAATTGGATGGGGTAAATGGATACTGGAGAGAGCCATTTACCCATCTATATGAATGACGCATAAAACAATTATCCAACATTTAGTAAATGAGACAAGAGATGGAGTCAACACGAAGTTTGAGCTTTTAGAGAGAATCTCTAATGTGTAGAAATTACCCACTAGATTCATGACAAACTATGTGGAATGTAAGTTCAATAATATAGAAGGTAGAAATATGATTCTATATAAGAGATAAAGATTGGAACACATCTCATTACAAAAAAGAAAGCTTTAAATACTTATATTCGATCTTTCAAAGAGATAAAGGAAATTGACGGAAATATTACTCATAAAACTAATGCACATGGATGAAGTGGAGAAGAGTTGTGTGTTCTTTGTAATATATCTTAGAAGCTCACAGGAAAATACTATAAAGCTACAGAGAGACCTATAGTGAGTGTTGGACACTTAACTATAGACACATGCAGAGAATGTCTAATGTTGAAATGAAGATACATTGGTATGTGTAGGCACACAAAAGAGGATCGGATTATAATGGGAATATAAGACAACAGATTGGCCGGCATTTTTACAAATGCGAGAAACTTCACTATGGTGGTTCGGACATGCGCAAAGAATGTAATCTGGTGAGTTTGAGGATGTGGGAAGTTAGAAGAAGAGTCATGTAAGAAGTGCCACAGATGACCAAAGTATTGAAAAAGGACTATGAAGAAGGATATGATTTTGTTAGATTCGAACTAGGGTATAATCCACTTAAATGGTCAGGTGGTAGTGCAGTGCGCCCACCACCCAAAAGACCAGGGATCAAATCCCCCTTTGAGGGGTTGCATTAGGTAGTCGACAAACAGCAAAAAATATAGTTGAATCTTTCAACATGGGTTTTAACAAGAATCCATGTAGTCGGCCTTACTTACAGTGGGAGAAGGCTTTGCCATTTGCCAAAGTAGGGCATAATCAGAATTCGAATTGTTTGGGAGAAAAGGATCCATGTAGTTAAACCCCACTTAAGGTGGGAATGCATGTCTTTTTTAAAAAGAAAATGAGTAAACACCCACAACATTCACGAAATCGGTTGGAGCGGCCGCATATGCGTGTGCGAACCTTTAGGGGTACCGCATTCGTGAAGCCCATCAATATGCAGCTATTGCGCATATGCAGGCCGCATATGTGGGTTGTGCGGTCGCATATGTGGATTGTGTGCCTGCTTTGTGGTTTGGCATATTGTCGAATCTGGATCATAAGCTCTGGTTACCCATAACCTCGATACCCCGATACCCTGATACCCTAATCCCTAACCTGCGAGCCTACGCCTCCAGCGCCTCCTCCCAACTGCACCCCCCCGCCTCCTCCTCCAATCTGCGCCTCCACTGCCTCCTCCTCCAATCTCCTCCGCCTCCTCCCAGCTCCGCCTCCTCCTCCCAACTCCTCTACCTCCCCTGCCTCCTCCCGACTTCGACTCCTCCTAACTCCTCCGCCTCTTCCTTCTACTTGCGCATCTACCGCCTCCTCTCAGCTCCACCTCCTCTTCCCAACTCCTCTGCCTCCTCCCAATTATGTCGCCTCCTTCCAACTACGCCTCCTAGGGCCATACGAGATTCCTTCGCCTACCAGCCATGCGAAGGTAACCTATTGAATACATTTTTTACCATATTTGATGGAACGTTAGATTTTCCGGATATTTGATTTTTAATTTGTGAAATAGATGTATTCATTGATGGAATGTTAGATTTTACATAATTATAAAATGTTAGATGGTATGACTTCAAGAATATCTTTCTAGCTTCTCACCAAAAATATTCTTAAAGTGTTCTCACCAAGAATCTGGATTGTGAATGCACATTTCGAGCATGTATCATAATCTGAGAATATAATTATTTAAACAAATATTTTCCTAAAACTCTTATTTGTATATGCATATTAAAAAAATTTTATTGATGTTTTTATAATTATGATTGAATGTTAGGCAACTATGGCCTCCAGACTACCATTTGGCAGCGCTTCTTCTCCTACGCCTGGAGCAGGAAGTGGAACTCCTATTCAGAGGAGCGATACATTGGAGTTTTTTGTTCCTCATGGATCTAATGATCCGGATGGAAGTATGCTTTTCTAGCGAATCCGACTACTTCTAGTATGGTCACTTGTTGATTATGTCGGAAGGTTGTGATAGGAAGGATCAATCGCATGAAGCAACATTTGGCTCATATTAAAGGTGATACAACATCTTGTCCCAAGGTGAATCCTGAGGTGAAGAAAGGAATCATGGACAACAAAGAGGAAATTAAAGTGAAAAGAAATGAGAAGACCATGAGAAATAGACCTCAATTATAAATTTATTTCAGATGTAGTCACTTTTGTATATATTTATTTATTTTTAAATAAAAAAATAGGAAACCACGTAGAACCCCATATACCTCGCATATGCCTTCCTATACCTCTTAATCGCTATTCAGTGACATCTCCGAACGCATACGCATACCACTTTCCTGAACCTTGAACACACATAATAGTGTACCTTGCGCTATGCATTAACAATCACAAGTTTCCATTTACAAAGAAACATGTTCATCTTTTTGAAACCTAAGTTGTCATGCAGAAAAGGTTGCAAAAGTATGTTTATCGCAAGCTTACCGTACAATAAGTTGATAACTTCGAAATCACTTGTTGCATAACACCACCAACCATATCCCAAAATTGTTTGTAGAAACTATGGGATCCAATTAATCCCAATTAGACCTCCTACGTCAAGGTGCCAACTGCCAAGCAAGGTCTTGATCTCCTCCTACATAACCAATTTAACCAATTGATCAGATCATTCCACACTCAATCTGGAAGATGATATCTAAATCCATCTCCAATCTTCATGTATGCCTCTTGTTGTTAATGATCTAAGGTAGCCTACAAAAACTCCTACCAACTTCCATTGAACATGTCATCTCTTCCTCTGGCACATTCAGCCTCTTGATAATGCTCTTCTTTCTCACAGAAGCCATCATATGGAATACGCATGTGTATTGACATCGCCATCCTTGAACCACACCTAGCATAATTTCTAATTCCATACAATCTCTCCCTTTTTATACACCATCCTAATCATCACCAATTAATTCTTTCTCACCTCGACCCCCCTGGTAGGGACATACTCCATCCTAATCATCACCAATTAATCCTTTCTCACCTCCACCCCCTGGTAGGGGCAGCTCCTTGATGTCCTCAGCCCTGTCTGATTTCAATTTGTTGGAATGATGCATAATGTTATTATTCATGTCATTGCCCAAGAAGAAAAATCACATTACGCTTCTTAGCTAACAAGAAGCTTTCGCTACAGGATTATGTTCTAATTTATTTATATATTTACAACTACCACCCAAGAATATGCATATGGTAACTTGCATAGAACCTTTTTATGTTTATCCCCTTGGTGTACCTTAGCATTTATCAACAAAGTAATCTAAAATGCAAAAACTAAATTCACAATAAAATGATAATAAATTTCTGAATACACTTTCTCGTCTCATTTCTATCCGCAATTAAACCTTGAGATCCAAGATGCTGCCCAAGCCCTACTAGGTTCTGCAAATACTGTGAGAAAGAAATTCCAACATTCCTTTCGTAACCTGAAGTTCACAATGAGCTGATCTCATCAATATCCACATATCTTTAACCGTGGACATTACACAACCGTGTCCCAACATGATTTTTAACACGGTCAATCCAATGTTGGGAATTCCTATACCACTAGTCAGATATCATTTTTCAAATGGCGCGTGGACCACAATTCACACCATTCTCGACAAAATCAACTACTAACACACAGGAGAATAACACCTACAAATTGGTAGTTAATGCAGCATCTAAACAACAAGAAACCCACAACATTAATTACCCATTTCTTCTTACCTCATGATCACGTCATACAATTGCTTGGATATCACTGGGGCAATCTCAGCAGGCCTCCCGGGCCTCACGCCCGGCGAGCAAATCGGTGGCATGTTGAACTCAACAGCTACAACCAAAGAAAAACACTCAGCACAACAGAGTAACATCATCGACTGAAAACTAAGCAACGTCACGCATCCGGAATACCAATCGAGCCATCGTCCGGCGCCTCAGCAGACGGCGTCATCACCTCCAGCTTGACAGCAGCCAGAACCGTCTGCATTGTCCAGAGAGGCATTTCATCGAACATCTGATGTGCAAAGAGCTGAGAGATGGGAGGAGAGAAGGATAGGAGTTTACGGTATCGCCAATCTTGACGAGGGCGGAGCCGTGGGCAGTGGCAACGGGGCCAAGGGCGACGGAAGTGAGGCGTGAGGTGCGGAGGGGGCGGCCGTCGGGGCGGAGGGAGGAGGCGAGGTGGCGCTCGTAGAATGGGATGGGGAAGAGGCGGCGATACGCCTCCACCTCCATTTCCGCACTGCTCTGCAGCATCTCTCTCTTGGATTTACAGGCGACGGCGACTGGGAGGGGAGTTGGTCTGAACTGAGAGATGCTGTGGCGGGATGCACACGATGAGTGTGGGATGGTGTGTTTAAAAGGTGTGTTTAAAAAAATGGGTAAATTACAAAAAAGGGCCCCAATTATACCTTGATTTTTAATTAGGGCTTCATTTTTCTATTGTAACAAATAAGGGCCTGAATCGTCAATTTAAGGGTTTAACGTCAACATATAATGGCCGTTGGAGCTTATAAAGGCCTCTATTTCAGACAGAAACATAAGATTAGATCCCTCTTTGTTATAATTGAAAAATAAGTCCCTTAATTGGGAATTGAGGCATAGTTAGGGCCTTTTTTGTATTTTACCTTTAAAAAAAGGAGGGAAGAGACGGGGTTAGGGTTTTATTCATAAATTTGGTGCTCGATTCCAACATGGGAGAATTTCTCAGACAGAGCAGATCGTCTGCTGTAGAGAGAGTTATAGCAGACCTGTTGTAGTCTTAATTTTTTTTTGTTTGCGATTTTGGTTCGATAATCCAACCTTATAAATTAAATTTTAGATTAATGCTCTATATATCCTCTAAATTTTACTCAAATCTGAGGTCGTTTACTATTTTATCTTAATGTTTGAAGATCCTGACAATATTTAAACAACTTAAATTCCATGCAAAAAGAACCTGGATTTTCAAATATTAAGATAAAATAGAAAATGACCTCCGATTTGAGAAAAATTTCGAAGATATGTAGAGCATTAATCTAAGATTCAATCTATAAAGTTGGATTTTTTTTAATCGAAATCGCAAAGAAAAAAATTAAGACTACAGCAGGTCTGTTGTAACTCTCATTACAACAGATGATCCGCTCTCTCAGACAGAAGAGTAACTTAATTCACAAGAATGATTTACCGTGGGTGTAATCTTTGTTTACCATTTTCAATGGAATCTTAGACTTCTCCAGCTGCACCATGCGCAATCGGTCCACTCTCATGTTAACGCCCCCCTCGTAACTTTGGAAAAGGCGATGTACTAGATTGTGGGATGTGATCTCTACGCCTCGTGATTGTGTTTTCAATCTTGCTTATGAACTCCTGCTTGAAAACACTTAACGTGTGGTTCCTCTTGCTCTATTCACCTTTGTGTTTAGCTACATTGCTCTGCAGGGGCTTCCAAACAAATTGGGATCGATGAAACTGAAGTCGAGGAACGGAAAACAGAGACTGTTGCAGGAGGTTCTTACTTTTTCTTTGGGTGGAGTTCCATGGTTCTAGCTGGAGACTGTTGCTCTCCTTCTGATTGTTTCTTCTGGTTTTGCATATTTATGTCTGAGCACAGGTCTGTTAGGCTTGGTGTCTAGCCCCCTTGTATGTCATCCTGGTTGAACATTGTCGTGGGGACTTATCCCCCTTTTCCGCTATCTAGCTCTGTTCGAAATGTTGAAGACCCCATGGACTCTCGTCTTTATAGGGGGAACCTGTTGATGTACTGTCTTTCTAGATGAATGATAACTTTTAGCAGCTTGTTAAAAAAAAGTAGCCGTTTAGATGGTTAAGAGGTTGAAATACTATATGTGATGTCACATTGGCTGTGTTATAATGAATCTCCAAGACACTGAATTCTTGTGTACAAGTGCCTTTTATCAGACATCTTGTGCTTAGACCCACCATCTCGTCCAGAATTTACCTTCGTCGTTCGTAATTTACGGACAACATGTCTAAGAACAAAGAGAATGGAGACACATAGCGCACAGTACATTATCTGATGAAGTTCCATATAATTGCCTAACAAGTTTACTGCCATTTCACGACAAATTAAGCAGGGCATAGAGCACAGGACATAAACCAGCAAACAAACATGGATAGAAGATGAGATTGCTCAAAGCTTTTCATTTGCGGACTGGGAAAAAAGAACAGGGCCCTCCGAAGAAAAACTGTCGACTGGCAATTAGCTTGCTTTGCCTTCAAATAAAGAAGGCAACGAATTCTTCCAGTAGATACATAAATATTTCTGTGAAAATTCCGTGTGCTCCTATAGCAAATTTGTTGTGGCATTAAGAACAAAATTACAACAGTCTCGAAGCTAACTAACAGGGAAAACTGCACAAGGACTTAAAGATCAGATTGCTTCTTCTCTTCAGGTGCTCGGAGGTTTGTAGTCGAGCATTTCCCTTATGTTCAACTTAAGGGATGGTCCCATGGAAGAGCATATGTGCGCGCTTTTCCAATACACTCCTTTCGCGCCTGAAGGTTTGTTTGCCTCGACAGATTTCTGTGTTAAATGGAGGGAACTCAAATCACTAAATTATACATATTATGAAACTGCACACACAGACAAACACGGGATGGAGAAAGCTTACAATTGCAGCAACCAAGTTAACAAGAAGGTCATCATCAGAGAAGTTCGCCTTTCCGAAGGGTATGTGGACAATTCCAGTCTTGTCTACTCGGTATTCAACTTTTCCCTTCTTGAATTCTTGAATAGCCTGAGAAATGAAATGCTTCAGTATCTTACAACAATTAAATTAGAAGTTACAAAAAATTGGCTCCAACTATGCATCAAATACCCAGTTACGTGCCTCTTCAAATGTAACAAAGGGGGGATAATATCATTATTTTTGTTTCAAATGCAGGTTTTCCATAAACTTCCGCGACCCTTTTATGTCGACGGTTAAACCACAAAGCTGGAAGTATAGTCTTTTCATTACAACTGAAAAATGAGGCCCATAATTGCGAAATGAGGCGTAAGTGGAGCCCTTTTGTAATTCATCCCAAAATAAAACATCTGTTCTAAAACCGTGTATTCAACATGCCAGAACCTGCTAACAACAAAGTTTACCCCATTTCTATTTGTTTGAAACCGCTCAATGGTCTGTTGATAGTGCAGTGTACCTACCATCCAAAAGGACCATGTTTCAAATCTTGGGACGGACAAATGTGCGTGTTCCCCCACTCTTGTTTAAAAAAATGCCCCTATATATATATATATATATATATATATATATTGAACATGAATATACACTTCTTATCATTCTCTTCTTATATACTGCGATATATACAACATTACCTATCAGAAATGTTATACCTAGTAAATAGACCTAAATGTCATAAGATTGGAGACAAATGTTCTCGTTTTTACCGAGTTCAGAATACACCTATTAATCCCGAGGAATAAGATGATGTTGATAGAGCTATGGATAAAAGAGAATGGTTAAGTTTCGAGATGGAGATAAAGAGCCAGGGCTCAATGCTGGAGGAGTGGAAACTCTGTAACAATCGTGGATGATGTGTCAAAATATAATTGGAGGGAAGTCGCCATAGAACAAACAAAAGGGAAGGTCAAGGGAAGCAGAAGCCTAATAAAAGATGAGAGGTAACTGGGTCCTCTTCAGTTCGGAGCGATTTTATGAATAAAATGTGATTCTTTCATCTAAAACTCTCCTCGAGTCTTGGCTCATGTAACCTGGTTTTTACTTTTTATTCTTAATCCATTTGGGGCAGATACCTTCACATGTTTCCCCCTTTTTTGCCTCAAAAAATAGAGCGAGAAAAAAGTGGTGACTGGATCACAAATGGGATAAATGACCCCGGTCAACTCATGTCATCAAAATGAAAAAGGATTAAATGATTTCCAGGTTAAACCACATGAGGAATTGTGTAAATTCCTCCAATAAAAAGGAATCAGAAACAGATGAAATTGATCGATTTTCTAAAAGTATAAGTGAGAAAAATGAAACACCTTTGTTATTCCTTTTTTGTAGAGATATTGAAATCACAAAATAAACTATAGCAACATTTTTTCCCTTTTTAAGAAGACTAACAACAAACTTGAACCAATATCAGAGCAATTAGTTCAATGAAGTCTGACTATGCAGTTATTCATCTTTCATCTGTATGCCACAAAACATTACTATTTCTTTCGAAGTTTCAAAGAAAAATCGATATTAACAAGTACATACAAGGAAACGCTGTACCTGTGGTATATCAGTCGTGACTGTACCAGCTTTTGGATTGGGCATGAGTCCTCGTGGTCCCAAAAGTTTTCCCAAACTAGCAACCTGGCGGGCATGTTTTTGCCGAAGTCGGCAAGGAATTAGCATCAAAATACTAAAAACCATAAAATTCCTTGTAAACCTATTTCCATCACTACTACGTAAAAGGAATTAATCAACCCATAAAAAGACGGAAATTGTAGACGAATATCATTACATTTTCCATCGTTTTCCCACTGGTGTGCATATACCAAGAAAACAAGTTAAAGTATTTTCAAATTTCATTTCCCATTATTACTTCTTTAGCAACCATCCAAATACAATCCCAAAGGACTTCAAGAACCTCGACAATTTGGCTCGATACTTCAATTCAAGTCTTGGCCTTAAAAGGTGCCATTGGAAATATTCACAGTCCATGCAACAAAAAGAACACATCTAACTAATACATATTTGTAGTAATTCCATTGACGATCCATATCATTTCACTGTTCAAGCATATCAAAAACCGGTGTAGGAAGACCAAGACGAAAAGCCATGATTAAACATACAATAGATTTCACAAAATAAACAAAAAGAGATTTAAAAATCATCATCAAAGCATTCCTAAAAAGGAATTCACCTTGGAGAAACGACATCTCCCACAATACCAGTGCATGGGGACATGACATGTCTCAAGGTTCAACAATTCACTTTCGCAGCGATGCACGTCATAACTGCTGTCCTCGAAAGACAACTCACAAATGAGAAAAGAGAGCTCGCATAATAGTGTCGGAGAAAAACACAAAAGAGTTATTGGAGAGGAATTTTTTCACTGGAGCTGACCGCTCGAATATATGTGATACAAGGGTTTTCGTAGCTCACAGAAAGTGGTGAAAGAGAGTTGAGTATCAAGAACTCCAAAAGGAGTCAGGTCAAAATCATATATATATGTGTGTGTTTCTAGCATGCCACACATACATGTGTGTGTTTCTAGCATCCGGCTCTAGTTTCCAATGCTAGAAAGGATTCTACATCACACACACACACACACACACACACATATATATATATATATGATCATCTAGATTTTTTGCTTCTCCAATGTGGGACTAAAACCCACATATCCACTGGATTTAAAATTGGAAACCTCTGGCAGACTGAAGTTTCGCTAAATCAAATGGATGCCGCATGTAAGGTCCTCTTGCACATACCTTAATTAACTTAATTGTGTTTCTTATATTTAGTCATCACGAGTTAACATGCATAAATTGTGAATCCTTTCTTCAACATCTTTTACAAAGAACTTCATCTTTTATTTAATCAAATATTTGACATTGAAAAAAATACACAAACTGCAAATATTCTAACATACGATGCTCTTTTTTTAGAGAAAAAAGGTGTACATCCATTGTGTTGCACACCCCGAACAGTTTAGATATGACTCTCCATTTATTATCATATTTAAAAATAAAAGTAGAATATTATCTACAAAAAACAAAAAAATCTTAGTACCTTAGGCATCATATCGGGTGAAGCTATTAACTTATCGAAGTCCATAAATCCTCCTTTTATTTGCTCTATGAGATCTTCCCCACCAACTAAATCGGCCCCTGCATTTTTTGCTTCATCAACCTTTTCACCTGTGGAAAACAAAGAAATAAGTTTAGAAGATGAACATATAAGAAGTAAACCCCCTCATAAAGAGAGAAAAAAAGATGGGAAGAACTCTTGAACCATATTCATTCTCCTATAACCAAATAATCAAATTTATAAGGAACCGGAAGAACTCTTGAACCATATTAAATTCCCCTCTAGCCAAATAATCAAATTTGTAAGGTACATTGGTGATCCAAATTACCCAAGCCAAAACTCCAGAAAATAACTGAGTTAACATCTGTGAACTCGCAAGTGTGATCAACTTTCAACATCTTCGATTTCATTCATGTTATAATGTGCCCATGGTACATAAAAAATTACAAGTTTTTACTAATCTATTTTAACATGCGAAATCATTTTCTGAGATGATTGCATTAAAGTTACTTTTAACTTAAGTTCAGAAATTCAGATTACACCCACTTAGATGGTCGGGTGGTAGTGTGGTGTGCATACCAATGTTGTAAAGGTCACCCGACTAGTAGGTCTGACTAGTCTAGTCAGTGGGGTGGCCGATCGAGTACCGACTAATTCCGACTAGGCCCACCAGTCGACAAATTTTTTGTTTGGAAATACCATATATATTTTACTTTTAAAAACAAATATTCTATATGTTTATTGTTTTATTTAAATTCAATTCCTTCTTTTGATTCATTATGATAGTAAAAATATATATGAATCTATGTAAATATATAATACTATATGTATAAAAATGATTTATATATTTAAAAAATCAAAGCCGATTAAAGCCCGACTAAATCCGATTAGTTGCTCGACTGCCGATTAATCCTTAATCAGTGACCCGATCGATCGAGTACCGATTACCGACTTTTGCAACCTTGGTGCCTACCACCCAAAAGACCAGGGTTCAATTTCCCCCTTGTGAGGGTTGCGTAAGGTGATCGACAGCCAGCATAAAAAACAGTTGAATCTTTCAACATGGATTTGAGCAAAAATCCATGTAGCTAATCCCACTTATAGTGGAAGAAGGCTTTGTCATTTTTTATAAATTAAACCATATAACATACATGCTTCCCAGCCTCAAAAATGACCATGATTTCCTTATGCAAAGGCCATTTCCTGATCTCATACCCCCTCAACCTGAGGGATGTCTGGAGGGTAGATCTGCTACGGCACTGTCAAGAGGTGGAAGATTGATCCTTCAGCGACCAATTCTCTCGGATTTACCTGTCTACTCTGTCTATTTTCTCCTTACTTGCCGCAATCGCACAAAGAATGGACATACTACGGAGGGATTATTTTGGGGTGGTGTTGAGGACATTAGATGTATGTTTTGGTAAGATAAAGCGAGGTATGCAGGCGGATAGAGGTTGGTGGAATTGGCCTGAAGAATTGCACAACTTGGAATACCATCCTTTCCAAAAGGGTAATGCATTTTTTATCAAACAAGAGCCAGACTTCCAGTGAGCTCATCTGTGTTCATGGAGGAGGTGGCGAAAATCATTCCTAGGAAAACTGATTTTTTGAGTCAGAGACGGGAGATGGATCAGACTTTTCCTTCCGGTGGCATGACTGGTGGAGATCTTGATACATCCAGGACCAGGAGTTGTTTCCTTATCTGATAGATTTGGTGGTGAATTTTCATGCAAAGGTGTCAGATTATCGGTTAGACTCTGATGATGTGAGAGAAGCATGGACTCTGTTACAAAATATGAAGAATGCGGAAGCGATAGATAAACGGAGCATAAGAACAAGAAAGATCAACATAGAACACCATGATTTAACGTGGAATCCTACTTCGTGAGGAGCGGGATGAAACCACGGGAGAAGCCCTCAAAGGGGCATGCTATGCATTGCTTTTTCTCAATGAGTATAGGAGGTCTGGGGCTCCTTATATAGCCTCTCTAGAGCCTCCAAGTCCCACTACTGGACGATGTGGGACTAAACACAGGATGGGGTAAATGGATCTTCTCCAGGATCCATTTACCCTCTTACAACTCCATGGGCGCACAACCAAATACTCTAACGCTCCCCCTCAAGCTGGAGCATGCAATGCTCAGCTTGGACAAATAGAAAGAAACTCAACTCAACGCTACAGGACACTACGGACAATATCAACCCAACGCGCACATTGTTGCAGTCGAGGACGTTGCTTCTCATGCCGTGCAGGTGAGGAGGACGAACGGGCTGGAGTGTGAGTCTGTTGAATCTCCTCGTCGGAGAGCATGCGCTCTGAACTGCGCCTGTCAGAGTCGCTGCAACTGGAAATGAGTCTCCTCGTCGGAGTACTCTGGCCCGCCACAATAATGTGGACACCTGCTCCATCTCTGAAAAGGGCCAACTGAAAAGGCCGTGGTTGTGCAATCCTCGTCGGAGTCCACGATCGCTGGAGAATGGAGTCTGAAGTCTCCTCGTCGGAGAACTGGGTCTCTCCCATCTGGCTCAGAGAATGGTGCACTGCTCTGGTGTACCTATGATACCACATGAAAACCCTTGCCCTCAATGGCATAGGGAATGGTCCTCTGCTCTGGAGTCCCTATGGCTCACATGAAAACTCTGGCCGACAAAACAAGAATAATGATGGGGACCTCTGACAATGATGGCAACATATGCTCATCTAACAATGACCGCACACTCGTGCGTGTCTGAAACTGAGACTCGAAAATATCTAACGTCAAGTCTGAAACTGGATCTGTAGAGTCTGAACAACGTGCACTGGCATGGAATATGAAGATCTGACATCTGGAGCATCTGAATAGACATGTGACTCTACATATACTCCCCATTTCTCCCATACTTGTCGGAACATGAACATCGACAAAGTTGGGAGAAGACAAGATAAATAGGGGTTAAATAACAAGAACATAGAACTTGCGGCTTTGTCATTTTTTTTAAATAGCCGCCATCATTTTTTTTGAAAACATTTTTTTGTAAGCCGTTCCATTTTTTTTGTTTACGGCTTTTGCATCATCATTTTTTTTGTGCGTACGACTTTTCAAATGTACGCGCCTCTTTTTCTTTTTCTTTTCTTCCTTCTTTTTTTTGTTTTTTTAAACAAACGTGACCCATTTGGGCCCAAAGAAACCTTAGCTCATTTGGGCTTTACAAAATACCTCTCTTTTCCCCCTCTCATTTTTTTAATACACAGCCTGACCCCTCAAACAAATAACCATAATTTTTTTTAAAGAGTTGGGGCCCCCCTTCAATCAATGTGGACATTAGGGTCCGGTTCCCAACTGGGAACCCTTCGTTCGAAGCCCGCCGCCCCCATGTTGGGGTTTGGACCCGCGCGATGGGTGCGCCTGCGCCGCCGCCTGGAGATCCAAGTCGGTGCAGCGCCGTTGTAGCGGCTCATCTTGTTGCGATGGAGCAACGGGGCCGAGGCTTCTTCGACGCCGGGGCGTCGCCGCCTCTTGCTGGAGATCTGGGCAGCGCATGGAGATGGAGATGGGGCCTGCTAGGGCTCGCCTGTGCGCGAGGAGGAGGCGGAATCGCCTTGCGATGAAGCAGGAGATGGCTAGGGCGATGCGCGCCTTGGCATTGCGAGCCTGGGCTCGCGCGTGGACTGCGTGCGCCTGGATCTGAGGAATCGCCGCCTGCGACCTGGAGGATGCGCCTGCTCGATCTGGATGTCGTACGGAGGTCCACGCCTGCTGGATCTGGAGGGCGATGCCGTTCGGACTTGGAGGCGATACCAACGGAGATCTGGAGAGGAGGGTGTGCTTCTGTTTGAGGGTCATGGAACATCGCTTGCCGCTTGCGGGCATCGAGAACTGGGAGGCGATGCCGAGGGCTGCGGGGTCTTGCGTAGCAAGGAACGCTTGCGCGAGGGAATCCCTGCATGCGCCTGGGGTTTCGTGCCCGAGGGCCTGAACTTAGAGGTTTTACGAAACCCAGCAAGAACCAAATCATCTTGATATGGCGGAATATGGATTAGGGTTTTACGAAGAAACCCTAGAACATAATCAAATTTCTTGATAATCAAATCTCGAAAAATAAAGAACTTGAAATCCTCGAGAACCAACCTGGCTCTGATACCATGTTATAAAATATGAAGAATGCGGAAGCGATAGATAAACAGAGCATAAGAACAAGAAAGATCAACATGGAACACCATGATTTAACGTGGAACCCTACTCCGTAAGGAGCGGGATGAAACCACAGGAGAAGCCCTCAAAGAGGCATGCTATGCATTGCTGTTTCTCAATGAGTACAGCAGGTCTGGGGCTCCTTATATAGCCTCTCCAGAGCCTCCAAATCCCACTACTGGACGATGTGGGACTAAACACAGGATGGGGTAAATGGATCTTCTCCAGGATCCATTTACCCTGTTACAACTCAATGGGCGCACAACCAAATACTCTAACAGACTCGCTTTTGGTGCCAATTTCTCCAACATCAAATTTGATGCTTATTTGCAGTACCTCTCTTTTATTCCGAGGGCATAGGACAAAGGCTGAAGAACGTGATTGCTGTGGGAAAAATTTCTGTCTGATGTCTAAAAGGGAATTTATACACCCTCCTATGATTTCAGATGTTACTTCTCTAGACGATTACAAATGCATTTGGAATGTCAAGAATACTGTGTTTTTTTTAGAAGAAAGCGGTTGGTATCTACATAAAATGATGGGGTCGATTTCAATGCAATTTTGTCAAAAGTCCAGACAGGAAAATTTTGGAGAGAATTTATCTGATATGGCCGAAAATCCTGAAAATAACTTTAAAAATCATTTTTTATAAACCAAGGTTTTCAATGTTTGTTAATCAATAAATAAGATAGAATTGCACACCTGTTAACTTAGAAAATCTGCATAATTAGAAGGTTTGACATCTACCACATCATTTCATGTATTAATATACATCTTAAAAAATAAAATATGCAAACAAGTATATCGAAGCACATGGCATTAAAGTCAATTGCAACTACAATACATGATCATATTTCTGTAAGGAGTGGTGGGTGTGTTGATAGTATGATAAGTACCTCCACTCCACTCCTGGGACTATGGAATCATATACACGAAGAGCGCATTATTTTATGTGAAACCCTACTTCCTAAGGAAGAGTGGGATGAAACAATGGGAGAAAGCCACTAAGGATCATGTTTTTTCTATTCTCACAATGAGTACAACTCTCACTAAAAGTCCCACCACTTAGCAATGAAGGACTTCACAACTCTCCACACAGAGGGGCTCAATTACACAAATATCTCAATATTCCCCCTCAAGTTGGAGTATGGAATACTCAGCTACACACAAGTCGAGAACATATATATTAAATACAACTCTCAAACTCCTAACTCCATCTCGCTCTTGTGATATGGGGAATCTGCAACTGCTATCGGCATGCTCTTGAATGATCTGTGTTGGAGTATTTGGTAGTGCGCCATGTTGAGTTGTAGCAGGGTAAATGGATCCTGGAGAAGATCCATTTACCCCATCATGTGTTTAGTCCCATACCGCCCAATGGTGGGACTTGGAGGCTCTGGGAAGGCTATATAAGGAGTCACAGACCTCCTGTACTCATTGAGAAAAAGCAATGAAGCATATGCCCCTTTGAGGGCTTCTCCCGTGGTTTCATCTCCCGCTCCTCACGGAGTAGGGTTCCACGTTAAAATCCCGCGTTCCTTATTTTGTTCTTGATCTTTTCCATGTTCGCTTCCGCATTCTTCATATTTTATAACATGGTATCAGAGCCCTAACCCTAACATAGGGTTTCCTCCACCCGCCCCCCCCCCTCCCCCACCCGCCGCCGCCGGCTTCTCCAAGCCCTCCCACCGTTATTCATCAAGCCCTCTGATAACATGATATGGTATCAGAGCGGGTTCGTTTCTCGAGGATTTCATGTTCTTCATCAATCCGAGTTTATGTTATTAGGGTTTTCTTGTAACCCGAGTTTGCAAAGATCAAGACTTATTTGATTGTCATTCTGCAAAATCGATAGAAGTTATTTCTGAGTTTTTTTCTGGAACCCTGGCGAGTTTTTGTTCCTTATTCATCAACGAAGGGCATCCGAGGCGATCGTGCTCCCTGCGGCGCGAATACTAGATAATCAGATGTTCCAGATCTGCTCGACCCATCGCACAGGTGCAGCGGCGCACCTCGCATAGCCGGAGCCCCGGCCCAGAAGAGGGCAGCGAGCCCTCTTAGAACCTCCATCGGGTGCACCCTCCAGACCCGCAACAGCCTCAAGTCCTCACGCAACCTCCAGCGGCAGCGGCGTCCTCTCGCAACGCGCAGGCGCTCCGATGGCGGGCTCCTCTCTCTCGCCTGGCGGACGCCAGGAGGAACCCGATGTCCAGCAGCATGGCGAGCTCCAGGCGGCGCCGTCCAAAGACCCTGGCGGCCTCCTTCGATCTTCTCCAGCGCGCAAGTCTCCAGCGCGTGAATCCTACAGGTGGTGCACACTCCAGGTCATCGTGCGCATCCCCAACGGCAAGGCCTAGCCGCACCGTCCAAGCACGACCTCCAGGACGATGACGCGCGCACCTCCGCGCGATTCCGTACGATCTCAATCCTCGTGCAGTGGCAGTTCCCGCAGTCGCGTACTCCGCAAGGTGCGCACCTCTGTCCAGGCGCAGCACGCGAAGCCCCTTCCCTCACGATCTGGAAGGCGATGTGAAAGCCGCCATCTCCACGCGCGCGGGCAAGCCGCTCCAGGAAGGCGGCATCACCTCCTAAGCACGCGCAGCCCTGTTGCCCCATCTCGAGCGGCGATCCCCAGGCGCAAAACCCTATCTCAATCAGCGGTAGCGGCGGGGGCATTCCAAGGGGTTTTTCCACGTTGGGAAACCCTAAGGAGGCCCGATGGCTTATTAATTAAAAAAAAGGAGGAATTGTTTTTGCTGTGTTCGGTCCAAGTGGGCTGCAGCATTAAAAAAAATTGAGGGGCTGTTAAGGAGAGAATGTTGGGCTCCTTTTGGGCTGAAATAAAAAAAAAGAGAGGCCGAAGTTTGCATTCAAAAAAAATGATGAAAAGAGGTGCGTACAAAAAAAAACAAAAGCCGTACGCATAGTGAAAAAAAATGTTGATGAAAAGCCGAAAAAAAAGAGAGTCAACGGCTTAAAAAAATGTTTCAAAAAAATGATGAGACGGCTTTAAAAAAATTGATGAAAAAGCCGCAAGAAAGTTTTTGGAATATTCATGTTCTTGTTGTTCTACCCCCTATTTATCTTGTCTTCTCCCAACTGTCGATGTCTTCATTCCGACCAGTATGGGAGAAAGGGGGAGTGTATATGTAGAGTCACAGGTCTTGTATTCCAGATCCAGTTTCAGATACCAGTCTCCAGACCAGCTAGTTGATCAGACTCTACAGTTCGGTTGTTTCAGACTCGACGATTGTCTTCCGAGTCAGTTTCAGACACGCACAAGTGTGCGGTCATTTTTCAGATGAGCATAAGTTGCCATCATCAGTCCAAGGTCCCCATCATTCTTGTTGTTGTTTTGTCGGCCAGAGTTTTCATGTGAGCCATAGGGACTTCAGAGCAGAGGACCATTCCCTATGCCATGTGGGCAAGGGTTTTCATGTGGTATCATAGGTACACCAGAGCAGTGCACCATTCTCTGAGCCAGATGGGAGAGATACAGTTCTTCGACGAGGAGACTTCAGGCGCAGTTTCAGACTCGATGGTTAGATTCCGAGTCTTCTGTTGACTCACACTCCAGCCCGTTCGTCCTCCTCACCTGCACGACATGAGAAGCAACGTCCTCGACTGCAGCATGTGCGCGTTGGGTTGATATTGTCCGTAGTGTCCTGTAGCGTGAGTTGAGTTTCTTTCTGTTTGTTTGTCCAAGCTGAGCATTGCATGCTCCAGCTTGAGGGGGAGTGTTGGAGTATTTGGTAGTGCGCCATGTTGAGTTGTAGCAGGGTAAATGGATTCTGGAGAAGATCCATTTACCCCATCATGTGTTTAGTCCCATACCGCCCAATGGTGGGACTTGGAGGCTCTGGGAAGGCTATATAAGGAGCCACAGACCTCCTGTACTCATTGAGAAAAAGCAATGAAGCATATGCCCCTTTGAGGGCTTCTCCCGTGGTTTCATCCCGCTCCTCACGGAGTAGGGTTCCACGTTAAAATCCCGCGTTCCTTATTTTGTTCTTGATCTTTTCCATGTTCGCTTCCGCATTCTTCATATTTTATAACAATCTGCACATGGAAGATTGAAAACAGAACTCCAATGGAGATCTCTGAATGCCGCCACTGTATGTAGATTTGAATGAAACCTCTATAGTAGGTCTCTCTCAAACAAATTTCTAACTGAACTTTTTTTTACACATGTGCCCGGTCAATTCCTTTTTTCCATTTCTTTCTCATTCATTTTTCAATAGTACCTTAAATTTTGTGAATGCTTCTTTTTTCTCTCAACCATCCACATAAAAAACAGGGAGGGTGTCAGGTATACTCTGACACCACCTAAGTCACATATCCATGAGGGTCATACAAACAAAGAATCTCATTCTTTCTATCATCCCCTTTTTTGCACTATTGTTTTTTTCTTTCCAATTAAGTTGTGCTCAATTCCTTTTTTCCCTTTCTTTCTCATTCACTTTTCAACGGTACTTTAAATTTTGTGGGTGCTCCTTTTTTCTGTCATCCATTAATTCAATCACGTGCTTTTTCCAACCATGTCTCCTCTTTTCTTATTGTTTCGACATTTTTTGTTGTTTTTCACATATCCCCTTTTTTCCTCCGCTCTTATTTTTTGTCTGAATCCCTTCATTTGTCTTTTTGTGGACTTCTGACCAGCTGGGCCCAAACATACTCAGGGAAAAAAGCCAAGGCCCACTAGGCCATGTCAACAGACACCCACCCTTTAAACCCTTTTTTCCATCCTCCTGGCCAATCACAAGAAATAAATAGTTGTGGTCCATATGTAAGGCCGAGAGCGTCCCGTCCTCCCATGAAAGATATGCATCATACATGAATGCAATGAAATACGCTGCATGTCACTTGGATAAACAGCTATAATTATCTCCTCAATATTGCTTAATCTTCTCAAATCAAATGGCATGCTTAGATTCTAGTGGGGAGACAATAGCATGTACCAATAAAAAGAAAGAAATTGCTTTTGAAGGGATTTGGTGAGAAAATATGGTTAAGAAAGCATTCAGATGGCTCTCAAGACGGCATGCAACTATCACAATAGTGATTTCCTGATGCAAGCAATGACGCATATGGGATTCGATAACATGCATATTATAGAATGTGTGCAGTGCTCGGAAATGCGGTCCATGCGGCCGCATATGCGTATTCGGTATCTTGACCGAAGCGCATATGCCATATGCGGCAATATGCGGTCAAAACGCATATGCGGTATATGCGGCCGCATATGCGGCCGCATATCTTATAGGATTCATGTTAATCCATGGCATGTTGATGACACATTAACTCGATTTTTTTTCGAGCAACTCTTATATCATCATTTGCATTGATGCATCTTTTCATTATTCTCGTATATGTTGCATTTGGGAATATAATCTAGGATATTTTTTCTCTTATCCATTTTTTCCGTTGTTCTCAACACTTATTAATGAATTGTTTACTACTTTTTGAATTTTCTATAAAATGAAATTCATTCTAATTCATCGAATAAAACATGAAATAATTTTTTTACTAACATTTTGAGACTTTACATTTTTGTGTTTCTAATAAATTTTATATGCAAACAATCTTCCCCTATATTTTGTGTCAACATATTTTATCCCTTGGAGATACATATATGTGTATAATTTTGGGTGTATGTACCGATGATTATTCTTTAGCTTTTGTTATCTATAGGATGTATATATACATTAAAGGTTTTCTTATAGAATCATGTATTCCTTGTTGTATCCAAATTTGTATATGTATATATATGCATTAAATTCAAAATACACACTAAAAAATAATCATATATCTTATTGATTATATTATCTTATTTGAAATTTTTGATTTTGAATTTTGTTAGATCATCAACTTTTATATATAAACACATTTTATTGTTTATTTTATAATATTTTAAATTAAAATATTATAAACCGCATGAAGGATATGTATGATAGGGCTTTATCTTGTGTAAGACTGACTATTTTGATGTCAACATTGGTTTACATCAAGGTTCAGCTTTGAGTCCATTTCTTTTTACTTTGATTATGGACGAGTTGACAAGTCACATTCAGGATGAGTTACCTTGGTGTATGTTATTTGCTGATGATATTGTGTTGATTGACGAGACTAAAGATGGAGTAAATGAGAGGCTTGAGGTTTGGAGACATGCATTGGAAACTAAAGGTTTTCGTATAAGTAGGGCTAAGACGGAATATATGGAATGCACCTTTGATGGAAGCAATGGTTAGGAATCGAGGTGAAGATTGGTGACGATAACATTCAGAAGAGAGATTCTTTTAGATATCTGGGATCTATTTTGCAACATGATGGGGAAATTGATGGAGATGTTACTAATAGAATAAATGCAGGCTGGCTAAAGTGGAGAGGAGCCTCCGTTGTTCTCTGTGATAAGAAAATTCCTTTAAAAATTAAAGGAAAGTTTTACAAAGCAGCCGTGAGACCTGCTATGCTTTATAGTTCTGAATGTTGGCCAGTGAACCATAGACATGTGCAGAGAATGGTTGTAGCAGAAATGAAAATGCTAAGATGGATGTGTGGACATACACGTAAACTAAAGATCGGATTCGGAATGATGCAATCAGAAAGAAAGTTGGTGTAGATGCGAGAAAACCGATTAAGATGGTTTGGTCATTTGCAAAGAAGGTCAACTGATGCACCGGTTAGAAGATGCGAGTGGTGGGATGTTGAGCCGGCTAAGAGAGTGCGAGGACGGCCCAAGAAGTGTTGGAAAGAGACTATACGAAGGGATCTGAGTTTTTTGGATATAAGTCCGAGATTGACCCAAGATAGATCTGAATGGAGGCGAAGAATCCATGTAGCCGACCCTACTTAATTGTGGGAAAAGGCTTTGTTGTTGTTGTTGATTATAAACCGCATGAACCGCATATACTTCCGTATACTCCTCCGCATATCCGCTTACTCGCTTTAGATTGCATGACCGAACGAATACCGCATACCGCATTTCCGAACCTTGAATGTGTGGCCTATTCTCTTTTAGTCAAGTGGTGGTTAATGACTTCTGAAAACATTGTGTTTCCTATGTTAGCATTTGGTTTCCTGTTAACTCTAAGATTCAACTGCTACATCTTGCAGTGGTCCTTGAACTGGTCTCGATTACTATTAAAGGAAAGCATCAGAAGAGTAAATCCTTTAAAGCTCAATTTTAATAAGAAAATTCACAGCATTCCCGAAAATATACCTCATTAAAGAATGCCTAGCAGTTCTTCACAATTAAGTACTGGAAGAAAATATCAACACAAGATAAATACCTTGGGCAAGCACTGCGATTTTAATTGTTTGGCCGGTTCCCTTGGGTAAGTTCACCTACAACATGGACAAGACTATTGCTGGTCACCCTTTATGTAGCAAATCTAATAACATTATGCAGTGCCAAAGCTGTGTTCAGGAAAGATAGAAGTACAAACAGTTGCTCTAAGTTGTTGATCATTATATTTCGGGTCAATATTGAGGCGAATATGTGCTTCAGCAGACTCCACAAACTTGGTATTTGATGTCTGCTTGAGGAGTGTGATAGCAGTCGGAAGGTCATACTCCTTTTTGTTCTCCCTAAGTTTCTGAATCTCTAGGAATCTTTTGGAACGTGCCTAAAAACCATAATCAACCAGAACCATATGTCAGGAGAACATAAAAGGGAACGCATTGCCTAATTATAATTTATAAGTGCAACTATGCAGGAATACTGTGGCAATTGTACAAAAAGATGAGCTGGCCTCTTCAAAAAAAGGTTCTTGCATTTTCTTGCAGTCTTCCTATTTTCACTGTTACTCGGCATATGAGGAAGGGCACGCACTTCAATGCCAATGCCGGTTATGTTTGCTAGAAACCTTTACGCTAAAAAGAAAATGCTCATTTGAATGCTGATCTATTCAACATTATGAATGTGGCAAATAGGTTATTCTCGAGTTTTATCATGTTATAAGCACTGGGAATCAAAGAGTCAGAAGAATTACAATCTTTTCTTTCCCATTCCAACTTCAGCATTGAGGATCTATTTATCATTGCTTCCCACAGCGTTATATTGCATTCTCCAACAAGCATTGAGAAAAGTAATAAATAATACAAGGATTTCAATAAAACCAATAGGTTAAAGTAATTTGAACTGGGATTATTTCCAAAATCCGTCTCAGGCATTATGTAGAATCAACGGAATTATTACAAATCATAAGTTGCTAAAGGAAGGTATGCACCGCGATCTTCTACCGATTTACATCTCTAGGCGTAACAAGCTATATGGCTCAATGCAACGGTTGATCACAAAAGGAAGTTGCAACATTCATTGCAAAGGTCCAGATTATAAACCACTCCTTCACAACCTACAAGCGTACAATTCACTCGATCCATTCACAGAGCAGGGATGACTGATAGATTCCATACCCTATCCCTCTTCAGAGGCAGTGCGGCCTTCCCAGTCTTGGGTTTAGATGGGAACGGGGGAGCGGCAACCGCGGCAGCACCTTCACCCTCGACCTCCTCCTCGACGTCAGCCTCAGCAGTGGCGGCGGCGCATATGGGACGGGTCTCCCTCCTCCTGCAGCCGTGGAGGTGGTCGCAGCCCTTGTAGACAGCGAGGAGAGGGGAGGCAGAGGCGGCACGACGAGCGGGGAAGGAGAGGAGGGGGCGCCTGGCGGAGGAGGAGGATAGGGGAGAGCAAGAGAGGGAGGGGGATGCCACGGCTGCCGGTGGGGCGGCGGCGGCCATGGAGGGGAGGTTGCGGGCGAGGGTCCTGCGGGGAGGAGAGAGGAAGCCTATCTAAGAAGGGGTGACCTGACTATCTTACGGGAGAGAGAGAGTGAAAGAGGTCTATCCATAATGGGGAAGGGGGATGAGGTGGAGACTTCGACAGCGATTCCCTCATCTCTTTTTCTCACGTAATCCCAAACCTTTTTTAGAGCATGAGATCATTGCTTTGTTAAATTACTTTTACGATCTTTTAAATGTAGATATTCATCACTTATCTTGTAAACTCATTCTGTCTTACTTCACAAACTCCTCCGTTAAATTTACTTTTACTTGAGTTAATACCTTGGGTTAATCTATCAGAAGGAGTATTGGATGGTGGATCTTCCACCTCCCGATCTCCTTCTTCCTCTTCCTCTTCAAAAATCCCATACTGAGGGCTGAAAATAAATGCATGTGAGAGCTGAGGAATGTGAAATCAATCAAGGAAATTGAGGAGTAGATCAGGATTGGAGAGGCGACGGGAGAGAGGAGCAGTTGCAGCGGGGAAGGAGGAGCAGCATCTGGATGATATTTGGAAGCACCCCATCTTTGGCGACAACCCCCAAAAGTATGCTCAGCTCCTCGTCGTTCCTCACGGCCTGCTGAATGTGCCTCGACACAATCGTGTTCGTTGTTACCACATACCTTGCCGACTCTAAATCCTACAAAATAGGATCCCGATGAGTCCACATCAAATCACATGTAAACATGTTCTGAACTTCTGATAGACACAATGGGTCACCTCAATGGCGAGGTACTCAAGAACTGCGGAGAGGCACTTGTATTCGGGCCCTGGCTCCAACCCATTTCTTGAACGGGAAGCAAAGCAGTAGCGATGGGTGAGGAGATCAAGTTGAGGGAGAGGAGGCAGGGGAGAGGAGGATGTTGGGGTTGGGGAGGCGGCAGGGGGGAGGTCGGGATCAAGGAGGCGACGGGGAGAGGAGGAGGTCGGAGTCGGGGAGGCAGCGGGAGAGAAAAGAAGCTGCAACGGGGAAGGAGTAGGGAGCACAATCGTTGCGGCTGGGAGGGGTTGGAGGAGCAGTCGCATGCAGGTGGAGGAGAAGGGGATGTTGAGGAGGAGGTGGTGGAGGGATAGGGGAATGGGATTGAAGGATGAAGATGGCATTATTTTTATGTTTTTTAAACAAAAGGGTAATGCACACCTTATTTTAATGGAATTTGATTAAATTTATTGGATGAGAGTTAACTGCGAGGTTCATGGAATAAGGGTTCGCAGGAGGAATATCGATATTTCAAAGGTCGTAGAGGTTATTTAACAAGTTTTATAGGGTTCATGAGGTAAAAATCCCATCATTATAAAGGAGGATAGAGGGAGATGTTTTAACTTTTAACTGGGTGGCTAATAAAAAGGTATTTTTATCACTTGTACTCTTCTTAGATTCTACATTATTTTCATCAAGCATTTCAAGTATACCAAAATCTACTCAAAAGATGTGTGGTGGAGAATGCGAAAAGAAAAACAATACCAGTTGGAGCTTAAATGTGATTTGGTACAAACAACTAAAGAAAATGTATTGCTCAAACTCCATATCGAGGTATCATTGAACCTTTTGTATTTTTTATCATAAGACTTGATATATTTTTAATGTGTGCATGTGTGCAAGATTTTAATCCAAATCAAAGAATCTCACTTGAAAATGGTAAAAATAATCTGTAAATATCTAGGATACTTATAATTATAGATCATAATATCCTGAATTATGTTTATTTGATCACAATACATCAATGTTGATTATGATGATAGTTAAACAGATACATATAGCACCAATGATATGTCTGACGTGACGCATGCAGATCCGGGTTACTCGTTTATATAGAACTCGGAGTATCATTTTTTATATCAGTTGCATTAAGTTACTAAAATTTAGAGAAAAATTTTCACGTGGGAATGGATTCACAATTAAATAATAGGCCACAGAAACAACAGGTGTCATCAAATTCGCATTGCATTGATTCCATATACAATTACATATAATAGAACAAACTGACAATTGTACATGTATCTCAAAATGCAACAGAAGAGAAAGAAAAGCATACATTATCTTGTACAAAAGCTACAACATGAGTTGTAGCAGAAGTTGTGGAAGCTCGACGTCCAACAGTCAATCTAGTGCCATACAGGCGCCTTGCTTGCCATACATGTTGGAAACAAAGAGAAATGTCAACAAAGGTTGAATACAATCAAATTTATTAAAATATAAAACATGTATTTCAGTGGTTTCAAAAAAACAAGTAGATAGATGTTGACATATAAAATTTAATAAGCTACTTGCATATAAATGGATTTTTAACATGTTCTGTATGTGAATCCCTTATTCACCGATTGATGAATCTATGATTCATCTCTTTATATTGATGCTTTAGCAAATCCACTTAATAATTCATTAAATAAACTTCATAAAATCAATTGATTAATATTCACTAATTGTGCTAAAATGAGGATAAATTCTGTAAATAAATAATCCTTTTTTGCTTGGATTGATCGTATTATTTTATGTGTTGACAAATCCTATTTTAACCTAATTCTTTCTTGAATTTATTCTTTGATTAATTAGCTAACATGGCATAAAGAATTAAAATCCATAAAAAGAGCAAAATCAAGAGAAAATAAAAAATCTAACTTTGTATGCTTTGTACATACTTTATCTTTTTACCCTTTTTTAACTTATAAAAATCCATAAAAATTAGATTAAGTTTGTATATATTATATAAATTAATCCACAAATTAAAATCAAATTAAAAATAAAAAATCACAAAATACAAAAATATGATATTTAATTATATATAGAGTACCTCTAAAAATTAATTTTTGTACAGTTGACCTCTTTTGATTTTAGGTCCTTCACAAAAGTTATAGATCTCGTCCACACAAGCAATTTTTGTGTCGATCACTTTTTGATTTGACTTTGCTTGATATTTATTTTTTTATTTTAATTTTAATTTTATTTTTTAAATAATTATTTACTCCTTTATTTTTATTTTACTTTTTTGTTTTTAAAATTTACTTCAATTATTATGCTTAATTTATTTTTCTCTTTTATTTTTATTTTTTCTTTTTCCCTCTTTCTTTCCCTCTCTTTTTCTCTTTCCTCCATCCTCCCTATTCCCTCCTCTCTCTCTACCCTACCCAGGTCACATGCCTAGCACGTGACCTGGTTCTCCCTCATTTCCTCCACCAACATGTGCCACACGTGTGCTATTTCCCTCATACATGCGTGCTCGCTGCGCACGTGCTCCTTCATCTCCCTCCTATCCCGGCCGTCATCCATCCTCTCCTATCCTCCTCCACGTGTAACCGCCGTCCCCTCCGCTTCCTCTTCCTTAATGCCCACATCTGCCACCTACAAAACTTCCACCCTCGCCTCCTTCCATTGCCATCCACCAATACCCAACCACCTCCAGCTCCCTTCTCGATCCTAGGTAATAGCAGTGGGCGAGATCTCCGACGAGCCATGATGAGGTGAAACAAGTGCGATTTATGACTACTTCCTATCTGTGTAGCAGCTCTTCTCAGTTGTAGAGCTCGTGTCCCATATACCGGGACACTCGATCAAGGACATGAGCTTCTATCTCCTTCCTTAAGCGACCATCGACCCTGTCCTCTTCTCCTCTGTCCTCTAGATCCACTTCATCTCCGGTCTCGCTAAGGCCGGAGCTCATATCCGCTCACTGTATTCTCACGGAACCCCCCTTCCTATCCTTCCTTCCTTGGTTTTATCTAACTCATGCAGGCACACTCATCGTAGATCCACCAAGATCATCTGCTTCGTCTCGACGAGCCCCGCCTAAGTCACCACCTTGGCCTACTCCACCGCCTCCTCGACCGCCTCCCATCTCCATTGTCCCCGATCATCCTCTGTCTTCGCCTTCGACTCACCCCCGATGCCCTTTGGGTTTGCGCTCGTCGTCTTCTACTCCTATGCGGAACTTTGCCTCTAGAAGCGCACCCCTGACTGATGCCCTCCACACTCCATAGCTTCACCACCGACCCATCCTCATTGGTTGGACCACCCACCGCCTCTCTCCAGTTGCTCGGTCGTGTGTCGGTCGAGACAGTGCCACCAACTTCCTCCATACGAGCCACCTGCGCGCGGCCCTCCCTGCTACACTAGGTAATGCGCCACTACCCTCGCTCTGCCCCGCAGCTTCCCGACCTCGAGCGCCTTCGCACCTCCAACAACTGTAGGATTGGGCCCAAGCCTTTGATCCGACATCTCCTCGCATGTCATGTCACCCTCCCCTAAGCCTTGGCCCAGGCCACGAGGCTCGGGTCCTCCGAAGCAATGGAAATAGCCATGTAGGCTAGTTGATCTTAAGCCTGGCCCGAGACTACCACTACGCATGAACCTCGAGCGCACATGTTGTGTACGTGCGTTGAGGCGAAATTTGCAGGCAGTCCCTCTTCATCCCAACAATACATGCACGTGCCCTGCCGACTTCAACATGTGAAAAGTACGTGCCTCTTTGGCTATTTGTGCCTAGGTCCTCACCCTCCTCCAATATTACATAGACACCCCTAATATCATCAGCATGTACGTGGTATGTGCAATTCCTTGGGGAAATTGCATAAAGGGCCTAATGATTTCCATTATTTGCAAATAAGTCCTCTATGGACTTCTTTGAGATAAAAACTTAACTTTTTATTCCATTTCAGTCTCCAAAACCTTAATTTAACATATCGTGACCATTCGAACTCTGATTTTTATGCACAATATGTCGTTTTGAAGCTTATTTCATGCTCTATCATTATGCATATGTTATGGATAGATCTGAGACTGGTTATTGATTATTATTATTATTATTATTATTATTATTATTTGAGCCTCTCAATATGTACAAGCTTGATTGTTGATATATTCGTGCTACTTTGTTGAGAAAAGTTTGTCTAACCTGTAGGGATCCATATGATGAGATTTATTTTGATTAATTCTCCATTGATAATTGATCTTTTTAATTAAAGAATTAATCTTTGCAAGGGTATACTTAAGGAGGAGAAATTAATTCATTTCCTTGATACTTTATTTGAGGAATTTTGAGTTGATTAATCTTCTAATTGTTGACTATTATTTTCAAAGAATTCGATATGTTTTGTGAGACTCATGGTTCCCCGAATATTACATATGATTAAAAGCTATTATTCTTGAGGAATGATTTAGAGGGAAATAAGGGGCCAGAGTGTCTTGAGAAATTGGTGCAGGGAAAAGCTTTGATACATCGATCTTTTTTGCCTGCATTTGAGATATTGATTGGTACATATTTCTAGATTTAATATATTTTGATCTGTGGTAATTTCGAGGATTAAATGATCATCTTTGTGGGTTTAAAAATTCTAGTCACATATCATACACTTATTCTCTCTATTTAACCTATTTGCATTACATCTCGCGCATCTCGATTCATTGCAGTTTATTTTCTGACACAGAAATTAGCTTTGTTGTTAATTAATTATTTAAATTAATTTCAAACCACGCAACTAAAAATCATTGTTCCATATGTTCGACCTTGGTAAACTTGCCAAGTAAAAATAATCTACAACATTTAGAGATTGTAGTTTTTGATGGATCGATTTTCATCTCATATAGTTAGGGATGAAAACAAATGTGAATATATTCGTATCCGATCCGTTATCATATTCATTTTATACATATTTTGACATTCGTATTCATATTCGATTTAAATGGATGCGGATATGGATGTAACTTTAACGTTCGTTAATATTCGCATTCGTATTCGTATATTCGTTTTCGAACATAAGTATAGCAATATATTTATTTATAAATGTGTGTAACAATATTTTATGATTGCATTCACCAGCGTTGATATAATTTTTATGAAATTGCATTACCTGGTATATCTATTTTATGTTTAAACCATCCTAAACATGTGTATTAGTAAATTATTTTTGTTATTATTCATATCCGATTCGTATTCGTTTTACATTTGTATTCATTTTTAAGGATATGATAACACATTTTTCACATTCGTCAATATTCGTATCCGCACTCGTATTCGTATTTGTAAATGGATAAGGATATGATTATACATACATTCGTATTTGTATCCGATCGTTTTCATCCCTACATAAAGTACATCTATCATTTTCTAAAGAGGGGAATTACACGCTCATCAAATGGCGTCATTGTCGGGGAACGACGGATTTTTAGGGTTTTAAATTATTTTTTTAATATTTTTTTGTGAAATCAATTTATATGTCATTTTTTCTTCTTATTTTTGCAAGCATTATTGAATTCTTGCTTGCATCAACTTATAAATTAAAGGAATTGGGACTGCTCATTAGGCACGATAACTTTCGTACTTAACTAAAACTACAATGATAACCTTAAACTTAAAACTGGGACAAATAATCAAGGCAACTGTAATTAAACTAACATAAAATTCACCCTTGTGTCTGGTGGAGAAGAGCCCACTCATTGTTTGTAAGGACAAGAATCACACACTTAGGGTAGAAACAAAATTTGAGGCTTCATTTAGACTACTGGACTTAAAAACGACTAGCTTCTTTTCAGTGAGATTACTACGGTCTTTCGTAGCAGAATGGGTGGTTAAAGGACAACATGTAAGGCAATGTATTAAAGTAATACGGGTAGTCGTTCTATGGTCCGTACTTACACCCATACTGGCTGAAAGTAGATGCAACTAGCCGTACGAATTCGGGCCAGTCTTTGTGACACTCTCCTAAACCAATAGCTCCACTTATCTACTCAAATATTGTTTTGTCACTAAATGAAAACTGAAAAGACAAGCGACCGAACTCTAATGTGCCTTCGTAAGTGTTGAGTGGTGAATCTTGAGGTTGGATTGTGTTTGCTTTGTGTGTTTATTCTCTGACTCGTCCCTCATGCTCTCCTCTTGATATCATGGAACCCCTTAGATTTTACGTCTCTTCGGATTTGTGATGACCATCTTCTCGAACCCACTTGGTCTTGGGATGACCCTCTTCCCAAGTCCCCTTCAGGATTCTGTTAATCTTGAACTAACCCTCAATTCTACTCTCCTACTACCAAAGGAACTTTTATCTTTGGCAAAACTCCTAAACCTTCTGACCATGTATCTAACTCATACCTATCTGTATCTAAAGGTGAAAAGGAAGACAAGATGCCTCCCAAGAAGGACGAGGACAATGTCCCGTTGTGTGCACTTTTGGCTAGGGTTATTGCAACTGAGCAACATAATGCAATGCTTAGAGCTCAGATGGTAGAACTTTTATGTAGAGAAGCTGCGATGGAAGTCACATACCTCCCCGAATTAGACAAAGATTATAACTGGTCGAGGCATGTACCTCCTGAGGATGCGTTCGAACACAATTTGCATTGCCTCGCACTACTAACTAAGTTCGGAGGGAACAATCATGAGGAACCATTTGCCTGCCTCCAAGACTTCAAGCTAGTCTGTGACAACCTGTCCCACCCTAGGGTTAGTCAAGATTACATCATATTGAGAGTTGTCCCCTTCACCTTGACCGATAAAGCGACATACTGGCTGAAAAACCTGTGGGAAGTGGCTACCACATGGGCGACCTTCAAGACATTGTTCTTAAAGAAATTCTATCTAGTGAGTATAATTAAACAGACGAGGATCAAGATCACAAGCTTTACCCAAAAATCGAATCAACCATTCCACGAAACCTAGGAGAGGTTTACATATCTAATCCAGAAATGCCCGGGCACAGGATAAGCAAAATGATGTTGGTCCAAAGTCTTATTAGTAGACTAAACCCTGAAACCTGGGGGGATTAGTGAGTGCATCCCGCAGAGGAAGCTACATGGAACATCACGAGGACATTGTATATAAAGTGTGTTGGACATGTGAGCCCACGGCGAGCCATTATGCAATAAATGTTATTGCAAATATCATTCCCTGATCTGAAATGAAGAATAAATAATTTGCATAATAGGTCCCTCTGTACAATTAGGGTTATGTACCATGGCTATCTTAATGATCATACAGTTGTTGATTCAATATATGAATCATAGAGGCTGGTGCTTGGATGAATATCTAAAGGGTTAGATTGAGGACTCATCAAGCACCGTCAAATGATTGTTAAGATGTGATCTCCAGCCTGAGTAGGAGATGGCAATCCTTTCTCACATAGGCTGATATCTGACCGACCTCTTGATGCAGGTCCTCTGCATAGGAATAGAGATTCGGAGGTGTCAGATTAGTTAGGTCAAAGAGTTGACTTAACGAGATCGAGATAACCTAAGTCCTATGTTGAATGCTGTCACAGCATAGGCACTCATCCTCTGACCGGAGACAGATGTATTGCTATATGTCTGAGTATGTACATTTGGCAGACCAATAGGTTGATGACCTAACCAAGGTCTATACACCGGCGCGCTGGTGTGCATATAAGGGCATATGAGTAATACGATCTCTCAAAGGGATCATACAGGTTCATTACTGAACCGGAAGACATGAGCTCACTCATGAGATATTGGGAAGAATCAAATTCCGTGCACGGTCGTCTTGCTTTGGAAGCTTGACTGAATTTGTAGGTTTGATATATACTTTTGGAAAGTATATGATCAAGACCTAGGTATGATATATGCTTTTGGAAAGTATATGATCGATACCAAGTCCCAATGATCAAATGAGAAACTTAGTGATCAAACCCTGAAGAAGACAGTATAAAATTGATCTTGATCTTCGGGTTGACCATGGGTCTTCCAGTATGCAGGATGTACAGGTATTGGGAATACCTGAAGGGTGATGTGATCATAAACGATTGTATATCCATGACGCTTCCATTCCGAGGGAGTGATGAAACAGGTCTGGATTTTAGTGACTCCTCTCAGTAGAGAAGCAATCCGATCTTAGTCCAAGTGTTGGACATTGATCTGAATGAGATTCTGATTAAATGAGAAGATTGGATTTGCGGTCTTGATTTAATCAAGCATCTGTGGGAGGTCCGTAAGATCTGGATTTGAGATAAGATCTCAACATCCAAGTCACTATACGTGGAATAATACAATCGCCCTGTCCTTATCTCCAAGTATCTGCGGAGAAAGCACATTATTCTTGAAAGGGTTCAAGAATAATTCTTTTGATGAAATATCCAAGCAAGGACTTGATGATTAAATGTGATTTAATTATCAAGCTTAAATATGAATATGATTCATATTGAGAAAATGATTATCTAAGATAATTAAATGAGATTTAATTATCAAGGATTAAGAGAATGTGGATAACACTATCCATGATATATGTGTGTTATAAATATGATTTATAATATACATATGTATGAGAGAGAATTTATGTAAATAGCATTTTTTAATTAATAATGTGGATTGGATTCACATTTGTTAATTAATTGGAAATGCAATTTACTAACTAGTTTGGGTTGTGAATATGATTCACATAATTTTCAATGGCAAGATTGAAATATTCACAAATTAATTTTGGAATTATTTTGGTGGATATTTATTGTAATTAATTGAGGAATAATATAATAAATAAAATGGAGAAAACAACCACCCTCATGGGTGGCGTCACCCATGAAGAGTTCATGGGTGACGCCCCCCCTTTTTTAGGGGTTGGTTAACTCCACTTCATTTGATATATTATCTCTTGATTGATTAACTTTAAATTGTTGTTAATAAACAACAATCCTAGCCATTGATTTATCATGGACCAAGCATATCCCTTGGATCCATGTGTCCCATGGATTGAGATCCATTGGATCCTAAACTAGTATATAAGGAGGGCTAGGGTAGCCTCTCCATGGTACATCATCAAGAGTTGTGCAAGGACACAACTCTCTCTCTCTCTCTCTCTTTCTCATTCTCGCCCTCTCTCTTTCTCTTCTTCATCAAGTGGACGTCCACTTTGTGTTGAGAAAGGAGAGAGTCTCGGTTTTCGCCTTCGACGACTTGTGGATCTCCATCTTCTTTGGAGTTTCTTACTCTAAAGGAAGACGACGGATTTCGTTTGACGAAATCGGGGGAGCCATCGCTTGGATCTTCATCGAGGATTGCGGGAAGGAATGTGACTCATCATCACGCCCGCAAGTGCGTTCTTCGTGGATCGGACTTAAGATAGGAGGATCTCTACTTTGGGATCTCGCGATCACAACCACGCTTCAAGAGGTATTCCTTGTACTTTGTAGTTTGATGAAACGATCCGAGAAGTGTTCTCGTGATCATGTGGTTTCATCTTTAAAGTTAAAATTTTTAATTTCCGCTGCATCTAGCATCTAGTACGACTAGTTGCTCCGATTGCATACGATGCGATCGACACGCTTCCGTGATGCGCTTAAGGATACTCAATATCCTTCAAGTGGTATCAGAGCCAGGTTGAATAAGGTTTTGGATATGATCCATGAACCTTAGACGATTTGGTTCTTGAAAGGGTTGCGAAATTTTTACTGCATTTCAATTTTCGCACCTATGTATAATTGAATTTTTCGGCACTGTTTAAAATCTTTAAACACGAAATTTTCAATTGGATTTTGTTTCCCATTAAACAAGGAAACCATAGGACTTGAGTTTACTAAATTTGGACTTTATTTGCTCAAGATATGGCTTTTTGAATATGACTATATTCACTGTTGCGGGAACTGCGGATTTGAACGTAATTAATTAGATAATTACGGTTTTAATCCGCCTTGAAATGCGTGAATTATCACTTGGGTTCTTTAATAAATCAAATAGGCAATCTTTGGAAACTGAGTTTGCATTTTTTGGATTTAAATTGATTAAGATAAGTTAATTTTAGTGATTGGGGGTCACTGCTGGAAATTAACAATTTCTTGATCTTGAACCTTGTGATATGTCATTCAATTATCATGATGAAAATTAATTGTTAATTTTCTGGAATAATTAGTGATAAATATTTGTGAAATATTTAAAGAAATAATTATTTCATTGAATGACACTTGCCTAAACCACAATGATGAGATATTAGATCTTGATCATTGGTTCATCAACAAACATTGCTTTCATGAAAACCATAGTTTATCCTACAATTGTTGTAGGACAACTTTTACATGAAAAACCCTTTTGCTTGAATAGGATTGGGGATTTGTCTAGCAAATCTCCTTATAATCAAAAATATTTTGATTTATATTATATGGTATAATTTCGGTTGAAAAACCGATGAACATCTCAAAGTACATGATGGTCTATCTGGTATTATCCTTTCCCGAGGCGGATGTGGTGCCTAGTCGGAGAGCATTGGGGTCGCGGGTTGCAACGTATGTGGTCCGTCCCACTCTCATCGGTACTGGCCATGACAGCGGGTAGGGACTGTATAATACCGGAGACAGACAATATGTATTTTTCTAATTATTAAAATTCGAATAATACGTATTTTGAGAATATACCTACTATTCAAGTAAAAGACATGTTTGTTGATGATTGGATTAATGATTAATTTAATGTGATTAAATTAATTATATCCAATAAACACTCTATTATGAATAGATGTGTATTTCCCTTGGAAGAATTAATTATGTGAATATGATTCACGATAATTAATTACAATTTGAATATGAGGTGGAGGATCACATAAGTGACATCCATGGTCTCCCGTCAAGGCGAAGGGTTCCGTCGCCAGGGATTGTATGTAGGAGACGCCTGTCCGAAGTGACAGATCCTATATGCAAGCGCATCTGGATCGGGCTCTTTGCTTCTCGAAAGAGTAAGGCCGTATGCGTAGTGACCCCAATATCGAGTCCTCATATTATTGGGGCGATATTGGATTGCGCATAGCGAGTTCTAATCCTGTTGACGGTTGGTTCAATTAGCAACGGGTCAACATCATCTTAGGGGTGGTGGGCCCGGGTGTTAAAGACCGAATTGGAATGCAAGTTGGACTTGCAAGGCGGAATGAGTTCCCGCTTCTTTTTATCGGAGTCGTAAGTTCTCATATTATTGGGATGCGACAAAGATAGGAAAGGAGATCCCAGATCTTGCTTGAGATATAATGGTAAGAATATCTCTTACATTGAAAGTGATTAAGGGAATGAACTTTCAGTGTTGACAAGGCAAGACAACTTTGATATAAAATTCCTAAATCAAAGTAAAACATGTATATATATAATATATATACCTTTATGCAAATTTCTTATTTCAGATAATCCTTCATTAAACCCACTCGATGTTATACTCAATAATAACCAGTAAAATATCATGGATTGACTCTTGATCCAGATATTGTACTTGCAATTGAACACATAATGTATGTGGTTGCAATGTGCAAGTTTCCTCAAGATAATGAGGAATGACAATTAAATAAGACAATAAGACATCACCTTAGGGTCTGTATGTCTCTGTAGTCTTGATCCTTCATCGAGTGTACTTTGGAAGTGACATGTCGATGGTAATCGTAATTGTCGAATAATCCTTATAAAATAAAAGAAGATATTTTGGCATACATATGTGCTCTAGACATTTAATCATGAATGACATGGTTCTCTGCATTATGCAGAATGGTGGCTCGAAAGAGATGATGTATTCAAAATGTTTGAATACCTACCTGAACCTAAGTCTCCAAGAGTTAAGATGAATGTAGATATGATGAGTGTCATCATTCTACTATCTATACTCAAGTCATTCATGAAGCTTTATGATATTCATATTGTATGAATTTAATGAAGCATGTATAAATGTTGAAATGCTCTTACATTGAATTCATTTGAATTTAACATAAGAGATCCTTAGTCTTAAGCAATGGTTGTTTATAGATTAAGAGAGCACAGTGGAAGCATGGGTCGGACCCGAGTAAGAAGGAAAGTCAAAGAGTTGACCTACTTCTGTGACTTCCATATGACATCCAAAGAGTTGGATGAATGCCAATACTGCAATATGTTGATGTGTTGATAGTATGACTATCAAGTCTGTCTAAAATCCTTAGTGAAGGACTCAGATAGAGCATCAGAATAATCTACATAAATCATTGACTCTGACTTTCTTATTTCATAAGATAAAGTCTGACAATTGTATCCTTATCTTCTAATGACATTTGCAATTAGTTGCATAAATATATTAGAAGATTAGAAATTTGATCTTAAGGTTTAGTAGTCATCTACATGGATATTACTGTAATTGTTGCAGCAATCTCTGTTGGATAGATAGACTTCATATTCTCAGTGGGAGAGCCCTTAGTCTTAGAGAATGTCTCTATGACCTAGATATTAGAATACCCTCATTGTTTGTTTCTAAATGTTGGAAATAAACATGAATTCTGAGATAGAACCATCATAAAGAGTTATGATGGAAATATTTCAGATAGTAATCTAACATCTAGTGGACTCCACAAAATTAGAATATTAATGAATGGTTCATTAAGATTTCTAATACTGAAAATCAAACCTTATAAGATCAATAGGAGGATGAAGATCATTTGAAAATGATCTGGCATCAAGCCTTGGACATTTGTCTATTGATTTGATCAATAGACTAGTAAGATATGAAACTTTAGAATGTCTAAAAATTTCAAATCTCACATACTTGTGAATATTGTATTCAAAGTAAGAATGTCCAATACACCCTTCTCAGAGAATGGTGTTAGATGTCGAGGTATTCAAGATCTCATACATATTGATGTATGTAGATCATCTATATCATAATAAACATTATGGATATGTGATATCTATTAATGATTATGTATGATATGAGATTTCTTCTCTTCACCTGAGAAACCTTTGAAATGTTCAAAGATTTCACAATTTTGGTTTAGAACAAAAATTTGAAGGAAGAATAAATGAATTTGATCTAACCAAGGTAGCAAGTACCTATTAGATAAAATTCAAAGAATACCTTATAGAGATATGAATATCATTTCTATCTCACTCCTCCTGGTAAACCTGAACTCAATAGAGTTGTAGGGAGATACAATTGGATCATGTGCGACATGATTTGATCAATGATGAATTTTAGCATAATTATCCTCTTAGTTTCCTGGTATATATGTGTAGTAGAGACTACAATATATATCCTTAATAAGGTTCCATGGATGTAAGCTGGAATCTAGCACTTGAGAGTGCTACTTCATTAGGAAAATAAAGTATGGTATTGGATACCTACTTTATGACCTTGAGATTCTTAAAAGATCTCATTTCTGAGAATATGATTCTTAGAGGATGACTCTCTTAAGAATCAAGATGAAAATGAAGTATAGGAACTCATTTAATCTTGAGAAGATAATGAGACTCCTGAAATCGGAAACTAAAATGACAATTAAAGATGAAACATTAATACCTCTTCAAATGAGTTTGAGGATGTATTCCATGTGTCAGTTGAGTCTGACAATGATCGGACTTCATGTGATGAAGCTCCTAAGGATCATGACATGGAAAGATGGATATTAGCAATAAAGTCTAAAGTAGACTTCATATACAAATGTTGTATATGGACCCTCGAGGATCCACCTATAAGGGTTAGACCCATTAAGGTGTAAATGGATCTTCAAGAGAAGAGGGAACCTGATGAGAAGGTAGAGACCTTCAAAGCTCGGTTCGTAGTCATAAGCTACACATCGGAAGAGAAGACATTGCTTGCAATGAGACTTGCTCTTCAGTGGCCATGCTTAAAATCATCAGAATATTGCTAACCCTAGCTACACAACTTGACTGTTGCATCTTCAAGATGTAATTCAAGATTGCATTCCTCTAAGAATACCTCTCTGAGGATATTCACATGAAGTAGCCCCAGGGCTTCATGATTTTGGAAAGTAAGGTGTGAAAGCTAAAGAAATCCATCTGTGGACTCAAATAAGCTTCTTGTTGTTGGAACATAAGATTTGATGAAATTATAAATGTTATGATTTCAAATAGAATCTTGATGTACCATGTGAAGCTTAGTGGGAGTGCCATTGTGTTCATCGTGCTAAATGTAGATAATATCTTAATCATTTGGAATGATATAAGGATGATAATAAGTGTTTTATAGACTGACTATTCCATACCTTGAGATATGATCTCAAGAATACCTCTTAGATCTTAGTTCTGAAGTTGTTCAGAATCAAAGAAAAGACGGTATTGGGACTGTCACATTTGTAGTATACCTTGGACATATTCCATTCTTGGAAATTCCAAGAAAGGCTTCCTTCCCTTGAGATTTGGTACTGACCTATCAAAAGGGATAGCACCTCAAAGAGTTGAGGAAGTGAATGCTAAAACTGCTTGCACTTGTGCATCAGTTACGAGAAGCTAAGTGTATGCTAAATGTGTATAAAAGCCAGATTTCTGCCATGCAGTGGGAGTAGTAAACTGTTACTAATCCTACTATGGAGAAAGAACACTTGATTGCAGTAATAACAATATCTTCAAAGATGATAAGGCTTTAGAGATGGTGATCTCTATGTCTTATTTTCAAGAAGTTAAGACTTTATAGATAGAGATCTAAAAGGTCTTAACTGTGGATACCTTGAGAGATAGTGATCTCCCGGAATAAGGGTATTCTGATAAGGATTATGGAAATACTGGTTATAATAGTTATTAAGCAATAGTGTCAAGGACACTATAACTGCTTTGACTAGATTGAGTATAGGTTGCATTAGATGCAACATTCGCATTGGATGCGAGCACTGTTACCTAGGGATATGCAAGTACCGTAAAAGGACTTGGCATAGTCTTTTCGGAATAGAGTGACTAATCAGCTTACCTAGCTATTTCTAAATAGCCTATGATTGTCACATGAGTGTGGGTTTATATGATTAGCCCATTAATGGCTCTTTGGGCTAGTGGGAGATTGTTGGACATGTGAGCCCACGGCGAGCCATTATGCAATAAATGTTATTGCAAATATCATTCCCTGATCTGAAATGAAGAATAAATAATTTGCATAATAGGCCCCTCTGTACAATTAGGGTTATGTACCATGGCTATCTTAATGATCATACATCTGTTGATTCAATATATGAATCATAGAGGCTGGTGCTTGGATGAATATCTAAAGGGTTAGATTGAGGACTCATCAAGCACCGTCAAATGATTGTTAAGATGTGATCTCCAGCCTGAGTAGGAGATGGCAATCCTTTCTCACATAGGCTGATATCTGACCGACCTCTTGATGCAGGTCCTCTGCATAGGAATAGAGATTCGGAGGTGTCAGATTAGTTAGGTCAAAGAGTTGACTTAACGAGATCGAGATAACCTAAGTCCTATGTTGAATGCTGTCACAGCATAGGCACTCATCCTCTGACCGGAGACAGATGTATTGCTATATGTCTGAGTATGTACATTTGGCAGACCAATAGGTTGATGACCTAACCAAGGTCTATACACCGGCGCGCTGGTGTGCATATAAGGGCATATGAGTAATACGATCTCTCAAAGGGATCATACAGGTTCATTACTGAACCGGAAGACATGAGCTCACTCATGAGATATTGGGAAGAATCAAATTCCGTGCACGGTCGTCTTGCTTTGGAAGCTTGACTGAATTTGTAGGTTTGATATATACTTTTGGAAAGTATATGATCAAGACCTAGGTATGATATATGCTTTTGGAAAGTATATGATCGATACCAAGTCCCAATGATCAAATGAGAAACTTAGTGATCAAACCCTGAAGAAGACAGTATAAAATTGATCTTGATCTTCGGGTTGACCATGGGTCTTCCAGTATGCAGGATGTACAGGTATTGGGAATACCTGAAGGGTGATGTGATCATAAACGATTGTATATCCATGACGCTTCCATTCCGAGGGAGTGATGAAACAGGTCTGGATTTTAGTGACTCCTCTCAGTAGAGAAGCAATCCGATCTTAGTCCAAGTGTTGGACATTGATCTGAATGAGATTCTGATTAAATGAGAAGATTGGATTTGCGGTCTTGATTTAATCAAGCATCTGCGGGAGGTCCGTAAGATCTGGATTTGAGATAAGATCTCAACATCCAAGTCACTATACGTGGAATAATACAATCGCCCTGTCCTTATCTCCAAGTATCTGCGGAGAAAGCACATTATTCTTGAAAGGGTTCAAGAATAATTCTTTTGATGAAATATCCAAGCAAGGACTTGATGATTAAATGTGATTTAATTATCAAGCTTAAATATGAATATGATTCATATTGAGAAAATGATTATCTAAGATAATTAAATGAGATTTAATTATCAAGGATTAAGAGAATGTGGATAACACTATCCATGATATATGTGTGTTATAAATATGATTTATAATATACATATGTATGAGAGAGAATTTATGTAAATAGCATTTTTTAATTAATAATGTGGATTGGATTCACATTTGTTAATTAATTGGAAATGCAATTTACTAACTAGTTTGGGTTGTGAATATGATTCACATAATTTTCAATGGCAAGATTGAAATATTCACAAATTAATTTTGGAATTATTTTGGTGGATATTTATTGTAATTAATTGAGGAATAATATAATAAATAAAATGGAGAAAACAACCACCCTCATGGGTGGCGTCACCCATGAAGAGTTCATGGGTGACGCCCCCCCTTTTTTAGGGGTTGGTTAACTCCACTTCATTTGATATATTATCTCTTGATTGATTAACTTTAAATTGTTGTTAATAAACAACAATCCTAGCCATTGATTTATCATGGACCAAGCATATCCCTTGGATCCATGTGTCCCATGGATTGAGATCCATTGGATCCTAAACTAGTATATAAGGAGGGCTAGGGTAGCCTCTCCATGGTACATCATCAAGAGTTGTGCAAGGACACAACTCTCTCTCTCTCTCTCTCTCTCTCTTTCTCATTCTCGCCCTCTCTCTTTCTCTTCTTCATCAAGTGGACGTCCACTTTGTGTTGAGAAAGGAGAGAGTCTCGGTTTTCGCCTTCGACGACTTGTGGATCTCCATCTTCTTTGGAGTTTCTTACTCTAAAGGAAGACGACGGATTTCGTTTGACGAAATCGGGGGAGCCATCGCTTGGATCTTCATCGAGGATTGCGGGAAGGAACGTGACTCATCATCACGCCCGCAAGTGCGTTCTTCGTGGATCGGACTTAAGATAGGAGGATCTCTACTTTGGGATCTCGCGATCACAACCACGCTTCAAGAGGTATTCCTTGTACTTTGTGGTTTGATGAAACGATCCGAGAAGTGTTCTCGTGATCACGTGGTTTCATCTTTAAAGTTAAAATTTTTAATTTCCGGTGCATCTAGCATCTAGTACGACTAGTTGCTCCGATTGCATACGATGCGATCGACACGCTTCCGTGATGCGCTTAAGGATACTCAATATCCTTCAAAGTGTTCGAGAAGTTAGTAGAATCTAGTTGGGCACAAATCACCAGCTGAGCCTACACAGATAACTCCCTTTCACTCCTATCTAAGGAGGGAGCCAAGAAGATGGTTAACAATCTGTTGACTGACTAGAACACCGACATGGGGATAATAGCGGACAAGATAATTATGGTCAAATATATTTATAAGAAGGTGGAGGAACACTGTAAATTAACTGACAGGGAGAAATTGGCTAAGTTGTCTGAGCAAATGGAAGAACTACCTGATCGGGTATCTAAAATACATATACCTTCCCTCACCACACCTCCACCCTAATTCACCAAATTCATTACATTCAAGGGAAAGATCTAGGGCAACAGAGAAATTGGAGTTGAGATCAAGTCTTTTGTCCAACAGACTGAAGGAACCTCAGCTCAAACAGTCTATGAGGAACCTCTACCTGTTATGGAGATAAATGGAGTATGGTATAACATTGATCATGTCAATTGATCAGATCCAAACTCTACTACCAACCCTCGTCCACCATAGTCTCGGCTCGTTTATCAACCTCAACAGCAATATCCTCAGCACCGTCAACAGTATCGTCTGGGTTATCAAAACCCATAGCCTCAACATCAACAACAGTATCAACGCTAGGGCTAGCAAGGCCAGTACAGACAATAGCAGCAACCTCAGAACAAGCAAGGCCATGGGTCTTCCTCTTCTTCGATCTTTCCCGAACTCTAGCAAGTGCTAGATGAGTTGTACGACATTAGAGTTGACGTCATGGACTCTCCCATTGGAGATATGAGTACACTGCACCCCAAACAGTGATTCCAACTCAAGTCTGGGATAACTCAAATAGCCTCGGATAGAATCAGGTATTAGCCTCCAAATGTTCTTTAACTGAATACGTAATCTTTTCGCATGATGACACATATCATAATTTCTCTCAGGAGTGAAAATACCATAACCAAGCCTAATCAAGTTAAAGAACACCGTGACATTGCCTTAGCATCTACATACTTACATAAATATGGGAAAGAAGAGGAAGAGAGGCATGAAGAAAAGGAGAACCCACCCACACCAACCGTGCAACACCATAACATCGAGGACTCATGAGAGTCAGAAGAAGAACCAGGAAAAGAACCACCAAAGAAGCAACAACAACCACAATCATCCATTCATTTTCCTATTTTGAGTCCAGTCAGAGTCCGGTCAGTCCTAGTCATGTTCAAACTTATGGTTCTTCATTCAATAAAAGTGATGTTTTTGATCACGATCGTGTAATTCCTTTCCCTGTGCTCTTATAGATGGAAAGAATAAAAACCTAAAAAAATCAAAAAATGATGAAGAGATGGCTCGCATATGCAAAGAAAACATCAGAGTTACATTTTCATATGAGATGATTGAAAGAGACCCGTCTTTCAAAAATACATTAAGGAGAGATGCACTCCAACAAGAACCAGCAAAAAGAACCTAGGGTAAAGAACCCTCTTCCCAACCACACGATGGGGATGACCCTCTTCCCAAGTCCCCTTCAGGGTTAAGTCAATCCTTGACTAATCCTCTCTTCTACTCTTCCCTTACCAAAGAAACTTTTAACTTTGGCAGAACTACTGAACCTTCTAGCCATGTATCTAACTCAGACCTATCTGTATATAAAGGTGAAAAGGAAGGAAAGATGCCTCCCAAGAAGGACAAGGACAATGACCCAATGCACACACTTTTGGCTTAGGGTTACTGCAATTGTGCAACACAATGCAATGCTTAGAGCTCAGATGTTAGAACTGTTACATGGAGAAGTTGTGATGGAAGACACATACCTCCCTGAATTAGACAAAAATTATAATTGGTTGAGGCCTATACCTCTCTAGGATGGTGTGTTTATATATTATATATATATGTTCATAGCTCGTACTTTAATTATTTTCATAAAAAAACGGGTATGGATACAAGTTGTGTATATTATGTATACTATACTAAATTTCTTGTGTAAACATTACTTGTTTTCAAGAAGTAGAAAAAATAGCGAGTATATATATAAACTATATCATGAAAAATAAATAAATAAAACTAACTTAAGGTTTTATCCCTGACATCTTCACTATCAATCAAGACTTGAGGAATGAAAGAAACTCGGGCTTTAAGGTCCTTTGATTCAGAGTTAATTGGCCTCAGTCATTAGGGTTTTAGACTTAATAATCCACACTTTCCTAATCTGAAATGTGTGAGTGCTATATTGCACGCTTAATACCTAACTTTAAGAATATGATCAGCTCATCACTTGCACAACTGCATGAATGATGAAATGAGTTGAGATTTCACTTGAGGGCCCGTGACTAGAGATTTGAGTCTAGACATGATTTGATGATACTCAAGGATGGGATAAAATCGATGAAAGATTCAAGAAACCTAAGTGTTAGTAAACCCTAGACAATATGAGAACAAGTTTGCATGCTATCGTTTGATATTGACGTATGTGCCAAGGTGTGATGAAATTAAATAACTGCTGATCAATGTGCACCAACTCTAGGTAAAGCAGTGGAGCTAGCCCAAAAGAAAAGAAGAAAAGAAATATTGAAAGAAAAAGAGCTCTCAAATACAAAGTCAAATTACAAAGAGCTTCTATCAAAGGCAAGTGCTCCCAACCATTTTCAAAGTGTCTAATTGGACCAAAGCTAGGACCAATGAGTCGGGATAGTACCTCAAAAAGGGCTCTGCATCGTAAGTGATACAATTCTAGGTGTAAGTATATTAGATACTTGAAGAAGACACACTCCGATGTACTCCCAGAAAAACAAGCACATACGATTCGACAACTTTTGACAGATACAATGGTCAACAACCAAAAATATACATGTATTGAGTAATAAGTTACTCGAGATGATCTTTGTTCCAATGCGAGAAACAAAAAAAGACACAATCCTAAGACCTTCATCATTTGGCCTGCCATATACACTTTCAAGTCTAACAAACTACTGAGACAGTAGACTGAATGCAAGAACTGATTTATTCCCTAGTATTGAGGATTAGGACTTGAGGAGAGTCTCTTGAATCAGAACTTGAATGATGTTTTGACTCGACTCTCATGATTGCAATAAACCTTAACTGTCATATTCTTAATACAATACATAAGGAGAGAGTTTGATAATTAGAGAAGTTGGATTCCTTTTGACTAGAGCCGGATTGAGCTTAAAATTTTAGGACCACTAAAACTCAAGATTATTAATGAGACAAGTCTTGAAATTCACATATGCACAGTCAGAGAATCAACCTTTTAACTCACCAACATTTGCTTGTCACCAAATTTGCTTAGGGACTAACAAAGAGCTAAGTATAGGGTGTGATGAGTCCATGATTCATCTACTTTATACGGATGTTTTAACAAAATTATCTTAATAATTCACTAATTAAACTTCCTAAAACTATTTAATTAACATTAACTAATTATGGTAAAATTAGGAATAAATTCTATAAAAAAATAACCCTTCTTTTTACCCATATTGAGCTTATTATTTTATGTGTAAATAAACCCTATTTTAACCTAATTCTTTCTCTAATTTATTCTTTGATTAATTAACTAACATGACATAAATAATTAAAATCCATAAAAAGAGCAAAAATAAGATAAAATATACAAAACTGAATTTGTATACTTTGTACATACTTTGTATTTTTACCCTTTTCTAACCTATAAAAATCCATAAAATTAGATTAAATTTGTATATATTTTATATAAATTAATCCATTAATTAAAAGTAAATTAAAAATATAAAAATCTAAACAAGAAAAATATGGTATTTTATTATCTATAGAATACCTCCAAAAAAATCTTTTTTTGTACAGTTGACCTTTTTTATTTTGTGACCTTCACAGAAGTTGTAGATCTTTTCAAGATGAGTAACTTTCATGATGCCACTTTTTTATCTGACTTTACTATTTCTTTTTATTTTTCTTTTATTTAATTTTTAATTTTTATTTTTAATTATTATTTACTCCTTTTTTTAGTTTCATTATTTAATTTTATTTTTGTTTTAATTAACTTTTATTTACTATGGTTATTTTATTTTTCTCTTTTATATCTTATTTCTTTCTTTTTCCTCATTCTTTCACTCTCCTTTTCTCTTTCCTCTCTCCTCCCTATTCCCTCACCTCTCTCTACCCTAGCACGTGACCGATTCTCCCCCATTTCCTCCACCAAAACAAATATGAATATATTTGTATCTGATCCATTATCGTATCCGTATTATACATATTTTGATGTTTGTACTCTTATTCATTTTAAAATAGATGTGGATATGGATATCACTTTGACATTCGCTAATATTCGCTTTCGTATTTGTATATTCGTTTTCGTACATACGTATAGTAATATATTTATTTATAACCGTGCGCCACAACATTTTATGATAGCATTCACTATTGTTGATATAATTGTTATGAAATTACTAATTCCGGTATATTTGTTTGCTTAAATCATCCCAAAGATATATACATTTTAGTTAATCTATTAAATATTTATGTTATTATCCATATCTGATTCGTATTCGTTTTACACTCATTCGTTTTTAAGGATATGGTAACACGTTTTTCACATTCGTTAATATTCGTATCCGCATTCATATTAGTCTTTTAAAATGGATAATGATATGATTATACCTATATTCATATATGTATCCGACCATTTTCATCCCTATCACATGTGCGTACATGTCATGCACGTGCTCCTTCCTCTCTCTCTCTCTCTCATGTCTCGCCCGCTGCCTGTCCTCTCCTCTCGTCCTTCACGCATAACCACCATCCCCTCCGCTTCATCTTCCCTAATGCCCACCTTCTCCGCCTACAAAACATCAGCCTTCGCCTCCTTCCATTGCCATCCACCAATACTCGACCACCTCCAGCTCCCTTCTCGGTTCCACGTGACAACAGTGGGCGAGATCCCCAGTGAGCCATAACGAGGTGAAATAGGTTCTATCCATGGCTTCTTTATGGCCATGTAGCATCTCTCTTCAGTGATGAATCCACGATTCATCATCTCAATATCTTGATCTTAGCAAAATACTCGAGTAAAATCCCAGAAAAAATGTCCATAAAATCAATAAATTAACAAAATGACTCTTGTAAATAAAATACAATAATCATTGTATATTATATTTTACAAAATAAATTAACAATAAAAAGCCGCAAAATCAAAGGAGTTTCTCACATGTAAATAGTCCAAAACTTTAAATATTTTTAATAATTTCATTTCATCTCCTTTTTGGCTAATTCTTTTTCTAACTTGTTCATAACAATGTATATAAAAATACAAAAGTATAAAACAAATTTTAGCTCAAATAAATGCTCCAAGATCCCAAAGGGAAAAAGCCATAAAGACCAACTTCCAAGCCAAATTCCTGCTCTGTATGAATTCCAAATTCACCAAACTCACTTTTAAAAGTTCAAGTTAGAAAATTATCTACCCAACGGAAGTGGTTTCATTAAAATCGGAGCTCATTAGCAGAAGTTGGGTTTTGGGACCTAGATGTACATTGTATATTATGTATATATTCATTCTTTCCTCATTTTTTATTTTATCTTTTCTAATTACTAAAAATACAAAAAAATTTATGATTGTGTTGTATTTTGATTGTAATATTTTATTGTATTTTTTCATTGTAAATATCTCTTATTAAAAAATAAAAAAATACATATTAGAAAAGCAAACAAAAAATGCACATGTTGTATGTATTCATTTATAAACTCACCACTATTTTTCCTTCTTTATATTATTTGTTGTATTTAAAGTAGCCTACTTTATATCATTATTTATTTTATTATTTATTTTACATTCTCTTCAATAACCACCATTCAACTCCATTCTACCACCAACCTTCATTCAATCCCGACATTTTTTAAACCTCCCATTCAACTCCATTAATAATATAACCTCCCACCACTTTAATAACCTCTCATTTCATCCTCTTTATATACAGTCCATCCTCCTCATTTTGTACTGGATCCATCTTTATGTGAGGAGAGCCTAGTTCCCAGAGTTGAATCGGTGACAACGACGCAACCGCGGTCGAGCGACGACAACCCTCTCTCCGGTGAGATCCGTTAGTTTTTCGGCCAACATCGCAGCCGCACCCGCGGTGTACGAGCTCATCGCTCGCCTACGATTTGAGCAAAGACCGTGCACTCATGAGCACATCATAGACGATCATCTCCATCGTAGGTAATTTTTCTTCTCATTTTATCATCTTGTTATTTTTGCAATTTTTTAACACATCATATCACCACCCACCCTCCTCAATTCATCTTAATTTATCACATCACCACCACCACAAGCATATTTATATTTTTTTATTATTCTATTCATGTTTAAGAAAACTAAAAAATAAAAAAAATAAAATTTAAAAAAATTAATTAGAATAGTAGTAAAAAATTTAAAAAAAAATAAAAAATGGGGCAGCAGTGGCGGGAACACCCACCGCCGCCACTGGCCATCTTCCCCACCGCACAGCCCACCGCCCTTCCAACGTGCGGCATTCGCGTCCGCGGCTGCACCTGCATCTCCGCCGCGCTTCAGCGAGCCAGCGCCTCCTCCACCGTGGGAGCCCTCGTCGTTCCTCCGCCCGCACGGGAGACCCGCGCCGCCCCCAACTCTGCGACACGCGGCCGCGCCCCCGTCCTCTCCGCCAGCAGGCTCCTGCCTCCCACCGCCACTGCGCGAGCAGCGCCGCTGTCTCCGCCCTCGCGCTTCGCCACCGCGGCCGCGCCGCCCGCCACCGAGCCATTTCCCTTTTGGGTTCATCCGAAGGAAGAAGAAGGTCATTTCCATCATTTTTTATTGTAAAATATTGCATGTTTTTCCATGTTAATTTATATAATCACAAAAGTGCCCCCATGCACAGTTTGTGTTGTTTAGTTCAATTTCCGTTTTGCATGGATACCCCTATGTTTGACTATTAATTTGGACATACAACTTGCGTCATTTTATTCAATGAAAAATACCTTTATGTTGAGCAACTAATTCTCTACCTTGTGGATATTTATATATACTTTTCTAATATTTAGGTAATTAATTAAAATTATTTAATTGAAAATTTGCATATTTTACCCATTCTGTGCTATTAAATTCATATCTAACTCACGGTTGCTCTAAAAATTATTAAAAAATTAGACATGATGCCTTGAATCAATAATTACTTTCCGAATTTCATCCAAAGTGGAGTTGTCTTGTGCCTGAAATAAATCATAGAGTGAAATTCATATTTCATTTTTAATTAAATCAACATACATCCTTTTTGCGGAATTTCAACTCTCCTGCATTGTTTGTAAAAATACCTATATGATATAATTTTCTCTCTGCCTAATTTGAAAATGTGGATTTATTAGGAATTAATTACTCAATGTCACTCTGTTTTCACTAAAACATCCATAAAAAATTCATATTGTATCAAAATATTCCAAAAAATTACCGTAGTCTCATTTCATCATGTTTTCATTCCACTAAATTTTTTATCATTTTTGCTTACTATTTATGTGAAAAGTTGCAAAAAAACCCATAAAAAGTGTGCATTTTTATTGTTGCATTTTAACCCTAAAAATTCTAAAAAAATGTGTCTTGCATTCATCACTGGATTAGGATTATAGGAAAAATATAATTTGGCTGAATTGGACCTATTTTCTATTAAAATTAATTTGGCCTAGTTGTGTGTTTTCTAGTTGTCTTAATCCAGCTGCATCGTGTATTCGTCATTCATTTTGCATTAAAAAAGCTAAAAAATATGCATTGAAAATCTAGACCTAAGTTTTTAAATTAATCCTAAGTTGTTCCTTTGCCTTCCTATGTTCGACCCCGGACTTGCATGGGATATAAATTAAAGCAGCGATACTCTTCACGGAGATCTTCTCTCTGATTGAATCGCTAAGTATAAGTACTACAGCGTGCGCAAATTAAAACACATATTTAGCGATTCGTCAGATGGCGCCGTTGCCGGGGAGACAAACGACTTAGGGATTAATTTAAAAATTTGGATTTAGATTTCTCTTACTCAGGTAGTCTGACCCCCGAGCCACTTGTAATTAATCCATTTTTTCCTCTCAATTATTTCTCTACATATTTTTTGCATATATTTTGTTGTTTATCTCTATAATATAAATCTTATTTTCTTTGCGAGGGTCTGGTGGACTTGGAGTGCATCGGAGGTCGATGGACGCGACGCGCGCCGACTGCTGAAGTGCAAGGATAATTCATTTATCTTCGAGAGAAATTTTTGTAATAATTGTTGTAATTATTTAGGTAGTTTTCTCCTTTGCAACGTCTCTTGTTTGAGAGCTCGCGCATGTAAAAAAGACTTGGACATTCTTTGTGGTGTGTCCAGACCTGTTTCACTCTCCAGTGAGGGTGGGGCTCGACTTGAGTGGCGAATTAAGGATTAGGCACACGGTAGTATAGAATCAAATTTGTTTGTGCCCGTCGTAATTTAGGCCACACATATCTTAGAAGATTCACTTATTTTATAAGTTTCATAATGAGACGCACATAGACACGTAATACTTAGCTCAAAATTAAATCAATTCTTCCCAGCTAATAGTATACTGTTTCGGTGTGGTTTTCTCGATCTGCATGCATTTAGTGTAATATTTACAAATTCAGTTTTGCATAATGCATGGAGAGTGATGGGATTCACTGTAAGTATACCTTCTTCTGAGCATGCATCATAGTTTCTCGTTTGCATTCTGATTTCTGATTCCCCTCTTGTTTTACAACTTAAGGACAAAAGGAAGTTGGGACTGAACGGTAGATGTGTTTTTGTGTTCTGATTAACTTTCAAGTGATAACCTAACTCTAAAATTAGGACTGAATTGAGCAGGTCGGTTAAAGAAAAAAAAGAATAAAAAGAACCCTTGTTCTTGGGTGCATAAAGCCCTCATTGTTCGTTTTACTTGCAAGTGAGAGAGAGACGACCCTAGGATAGAGCCAAGCTAGGATTTCTTACTTACTAGTGGTTCTTTATTTTCAGGCGATTAGCTACTTTTCAGTGGAGGAATACAGGTAGCCGTATTTATACAGTCCGGATTTTCTTAGCAGATGTGGGAGGTTTAGAGAGTGCTTTAGTCCTCAAGGAACGGGCTCCGGCCTGTACTTACTCCTATACTGCGTTGAAAGTAGGTCCAACTAGTCGTAAGAATCGGGCCAGTCTATAGGAAAATACGGGCACCTAACAACTCGTTAATCTTTCCAAGATTGTATTTATCACCAATTAAAATTGACAAGATAATTCAGCCGAACTCTTATGGCCATCACGTGTTGAGTTGGTGAAATTGAGGGTTTGAATTATGTTTGTATTGTGTGAGTCCACTCCGCACATTTACATGCTCCGTAGAACTAGCGCCTCATTGAATATAGTGATCTATTCGGTTCTTTTGACATTGAAGATGACTGATTGGGGGATATTTATTCGGACTTTTGCGATCTCTCGTTGAACCCTCCAAGAAGTATGTCTTCACAGGTCCATGCGCAACTTGGACCAACCTGGCTCATGACCCTCTTGAGCCCAAGATCACCCACTCTCGGGATGGTTACTCTCAAACCATTCCATTTCTCTCTTCCCACCTCACCAAGGAAGACCTTCGCCTCGATGAGAATATCTTGATTCATAAATCCTTTTCTAATCAAGAACACCTTGCTGATTCAGGACATAAAGAAGATTCAAGGAAAATGCCTCCAAAGGAAGAAAGACGAGGAAGAAGAGAATCATGAAGACCCGATGAGAATGATACTAGCCAGATTAGCTGCATCTGAGCAGCAACACACACTTCTCAGAGCTCATTTAGGACAGTTCAATGTTGGGGTCGAACCACCAATGGATGCGGCGTATAACCCTGAACAATATCAAATTCGGAACTACTTGAGTCCGGCCGAACCCACTGTTGATTTGAATTGAAGCCGCATCTTCTGAACCTGCTGCCACACTTTGATGGGAATGCTTCTGAGGAGCCATATGCATTCCTAAGGGACTTCGAGCTTATTCTGTGCTAACCTCAAACATAATAATGTTAGCCAGAATTATATTAGGCTCAAAGGCCATCCATTTGCCTTGGGTGGAAAAGCCGACTACTGGGTGAAGAATCTTGGAATCACCGTCACCACTTATGCCCAATTCAAGGACCTGTTTCTGAAGAAGTTCTACCTATTGAGTAGAACTAACATGATGAGGACGCGAATTACTAGTTTTTCCCAGTTACCCCATGAAGCCTTCTGTGATGCTTAGGAAAGATTCAAGGACATCCTGCAGAAGTGTCCCTGTCATGGACTAGATGACAATATCTTAGTCCAGTCGTTCTTCACTGGTCTTAACCCTGAGATGCAGGGGTTTAGTGAGCGCTGCCTGTGGAGGCAGCTATACATCACGAGGAGCGAATACCGTCCGGAAGGTATTCGAGTAGATGGCTGAAACTAGCCGCTCACAAGATGGCCAGCATGACCTATTACACCGTCCCCCAGTTCACTCTCAGTTGGAGGGGGAAAATCAGCTATAGTTGATCTCTCTCAGGACGTGATCCCTAGCATGGGACTCCTTGCTGACAAGCTTACTGTAGTCGAGAGGATTGACAGGAGAATTGATGAATTAGACGGAGCGTCTCCAAGATTCCAAAACGAATGGAGGAGTTGGCTGATAGGGTATCTAAGATAAAGATACCTGATGTGACTGCACCCTCTGCTCCTATATACCGAGTTCATCATATCCAGGAGCAGTTAGTGTCAGGGCAACCCCAGCCGTGGGAGTAGGACCAATCCTACACCCATTCTTTCCAACAGCCACCTCCATTAGCAGAGACAGTTCAGAAGGAGCCTCCACCGATTTGGGAGGTGAATGGAGTATGGTATACTCAGGACCCTGCCAGGCCGGGAAGTACGGGGAGACCGACATACATACCAGCATCCCCGACCTTTCACAACACTGCATTCACCTCTGCACCACCTCCTTCACAGCAGAGCCATGGATTCCAGCAACCCCAGCAGCAAGGTAGCGTACCAGCAGTATGGCCAATAGGGCCATTACCAGACGGGCCAGTAGGGACCACAACCCTAGCAGCAGCAGCAGCAGAGGTAGTACTCTGGCCAGCAGGGCTAGTCTTCCCGTTCTTCTTCCCAGTCGTATCCACTTCCTTCTTCTTCTAGTCCCATGGATATACAACAACAGATACTCGACTAGCTCTGTGCCTACAGGAACAAGATTCATGACTTATGGGTGGATGTCAACCGCCTGTCTAGATGGCGAGACGAGCAGACTGCACCTCTACCTCTATCCCAGCCCAAGTTCAAGCTAACCCTAATAGCATGAATCGATCTAGTTCTCATCAGCCACTTTGGTCAGCTATACTATTCTGCATCTCCCTAGATCTGAACATGAGATTCTTTCGTGTGACAAATCTAATCACATGTCACTCAGGAGTGGAAGGACCGTCATCGTACCTGACCAGGCGAGGACACGAGAAGGGGCATCTCTAGAGCTCTACCTGAGGAGTCTTCAGAGGACGAGGAGGAGAGGCATCATATTTCGGAGCCCCATCAGCAACATTTGAGGATACTTACTCAGGGAGCCAAGAGGAGGAGGAGAGCACGTGGTGCATCATCGACAGCATGAATACACTTCTGATTCTACAGAGGACCTTGCATCCTCTGGTTGTGGCGGATACCACTCCAGCTTCTATTCCACAACCTTTTGTAGATGGTCTAGATTTTGATTCCATGTTGCATCAAAAAGATTCTTTGTATGAAGAACTCTATTTTAGTTAATGCCAAGAATGATTTTTCAGTTTATGATTCATATTTTTCATCTTCTGTTTCTCTAGCTTCAATCCCTTTCCCCCGTGCTCTTATGGCAGGAAAGCACATAACAAAGATTCAGAAAGATGACCCCGATATGGCACGGTTTTTGTAAAGAAAACATCACTGTAAAGGTGCCATTTAATGAATATGCGGCTAACCATTCTGCATTCCAAAAAATACCTTAAGGTGAGATGCACACCTACAAGGGTTAGCAGGAAGAAAGATAATCGAAATATAAAGACACATATCTTGTTAGTAGCCACAACCTATTGTCTCAAGAATCAGACGTTGCCAAGGAAAAAGAGAGACATGAGTGCTCACTATGTGGAGAGTCGTATTGACGACATTGCGTTTGCACGCACACTCTTGGATTACGGTTCTTCGATCAACTTACTTCCCTTGCATTATATCAGAAATTGGATTGGGACCACTTCACAATCTAGAGCTTTACTCCAATTTGCAGATCGTTCAGTGAAGAGACCTAAGGGAGAAGTGAAGAAGGTCATTATCTCAATTGAGGGGAAGAACTATCAGGTTGATTTCACAGTCTTGGACATGGAGACCCCCAATCATTGGAGAGAATCTCATATCATTCTTGGACGACCCTTCCTTAGGACCGCAGGCACAACTTTCGATTATGGTACGAGAATGATGAAGTTCCGTTCTACATACGGAGAAGTGAACCTTGAGATGAAGCAAAACAAGTATCAGCGACCTGATTCAGAGTGTAATACCGAGTACTCATCTTCAGAGGCAGATTGGCATAATGATTAGCACCGTTGGGATTTGGGGACAGATTCCTTCAGAACAGAGCGAGTCCCTTTCATCTGGAAAGGGCATAGTGGATGATGCAGTTTGCCATGTGTTGTCTGATATTGTGAGAGGATGCATCTACCTATTCCCATGATGACACAGAGATCCATCTGGATCTGTTGGTTCAATTCCCTTCGGAATGATCACGGGACATAGATGATGAGTCGAACGCGGCTTTGGCCAAACTACCACATTTCTTTGGCGATCCGACTTCCCACACTTCTGAGTTGGTGGTGAGTACTACTCAGCTTAGCCTATCTTCATGCAGCATAGAACTAGATTTAGATTCAGTTCAACCAGATCTGCTTGTGATACCACATTGCTAAAATTGAAATCACTACCTCCTACACTCAAGTATGCCTTTCTTGCGGGACCCAAAGAGAGATATCCTGTCATCATTAGCTCAGACTTGACTTTAGAACAAGAGTCTAGGTTGTTAGAAGTCTTAGAGAGGAACCGCAAAGCAATAGGCTGGACATTGTCGGAATCTCGTGGGCATCAACCCCGCTCTCTGCTCGCGCCACATCTTTACTTAGGATAATGTGAGACCTTCCCGTGAGTTCCAAAGGAGACTTAACCCCAATCTACTGGGAAGTAGTGAAGAAAGAGATCGAGAAATGGTGCAAAGCAGGATTTATATACCCTATCTCTGACTCCAAGTGGGTGGCCCCACTTCATGTTTTCCCAAAGAAGTCGGGAATTCAAATGGTCACCAACGAGGAGGGGGTAGAGATCGTTGACACGAGTACCCACGTCGTGGCGTGTCTGTGTTGACTACATGCGCTTGAATGACGCGACCAAGAAAGATCACTTTCCTTGCCTTTTATTGATCAGATCTTGGAGAGACTCGCAGGGAAAGAGTTCTTCTATTTTCTTGACAGGTACTCAGGCTAAAACCAGGTGTCCATAGCCCCCGAGGACCAGGAAAAGACCACATTCACATGTTCATTCGATACTTATACTTTCAGGCGCATGCCATTCGGGCTCTGCAATGCCCCGGGGGCACATTTCAACGGTGCATGATAGCCATATTTGCCGAGATGGTGGGGAGATTTCCTGGAAGTGTTCATGGATGAACTTCTCAGTCCACGATTCTTTTGGTACATGTTTAGCGCAGTTGGACCGAGTCCTCACGAGGTGTAGAGAGATGAATCTGGTACTCTCCTGGGAGAACAATCACTTTCTGGTGACAAATGGTATTGTGTTGGGGCATGTCATCTCCAAAAGGGAATGGAGGTTGACCCTGCCAAGGTGGAGGCGATCAAGAAAATCGATCCACCTACCAACGTTAAGTCAGTGCAGCCATTTGTAGAGCATGTTGGATTCTATAGGAGGTTCATTCGGGATTTTTCAAAGATCGCCCGCCCACTGACTGAGCTCTTAGGGAAAGACACAGAGTTCGTTATAGATCATAGGTGTCTGGAGGCCTTTGATCTCTTGAAGAGGAAGAATTGTGCCTCTCCTATCCTTATGCTCCTGACTAGTCTCTCCCCTTTGAGATCATGACTGATGCTTCAGATTTTGCTATAGGAGCTGTGTTAGGACAACGATGAGAGGGGATCCCGTTTGCGATCCATTATGCGAGCAAAGTATTAGATCATACACAGAAGAATTATACAGTGACTGAAAAGGAAATGCTCGCAGTAGTATGGGCCCTCGAGAAGTTCAAATCATATATTTTGGGCTCTAAGGTGACAATTTACACAGATCACATAGCCATTCGATACTTAATGGAAAAGAAGGATGCGAATGCACGTATTCTTAGGTGGATATTGCTCCTCCAGGAATTTGATTTGGAGATAAAAGATAAACCTGGAGTGAAGAATGTTGTGGCTGATCATCTTTCTCAGATTGAACTTAAGGATTAATTCACTTGAGGCTGAAGGACACCATTCAGGAAAGAGAACCGCTCACAAAGTACTTCAATGTGGATTGTATTGACCGACCTTGTTTAGAGATGCTATTGATTTTGTACGGTCGTGCCCGATCTGTCAAAGAATGGGAGGGACAGTTGGACAGAGAGATGAGATGCCCATGCAATCGATGGTTATTCGTGATGTTTTTGATGCAAGGGGGCATAGATTTTATGGATCCCTTTCCCAACAGCCAATGACATGAGTACATTTTGTTGGCGGTTGATTATTTATCCAGGTAGGTGGAGGCTATCCCAACCCGAACCGCAGACAGCAAGATTGTCTGTAAGTTTGTGAGAGACCATATTATTGTTAGGTTCGGGGTGCCAAAAGTTTTGATATCTGATGGGGTTAGCCACTTTGTGAACCGAGATATGAGATCTTTAGCTAAGGACTATGGATTTGAGCATAGAGTTACTAGTCCTTACCACCCATAGTCCAACGGCATGGCAGAGGTTTCGAACAGAGAGGTGAAGAGTATTTTGTAGAAATTGGTTCGTCCCGATAGGAAGAATTGGTCCCAGCTTTTGGACCAAGTTCTGTGGGCCTATAGGACAGCCTACAAGACACCATTGGGTACTTCACCATTTAGAATGATCTATGGCAAGCCATGCCATGTGCCCGCAGAATTGATTCATAATTCCGAATGGGTAATTAAGAAGATTAATTGGAGTTGTCACCTAGGGAAGCTTTGTCGAGACTTGAACTTGAACGAGCTCGTGGAAATCCGAAATAGGGCATATGACAACAGTTTGATTTATAAGGACAAAGTAAAGAGATGGCATGATCAACACATTAGGTGCAAAGACTTTATCCCTGGACAAAAGGTATGGTTGTTCAATGCCAAGTTGAAGATGTTCCACGAGAAGCTCAAATCTAAATGGACGGGTCCCTTTGTTGTTAAGAAAGTGCACGAGAATGGAAGTGTAGAGATAGCTGATCTCACAGATGGTGCACAATTTCATGTGGTAAATGGACAACTGTTGAAGCATTCTGTTGATTCGAAAGAACAGTTAGTCCAAGTCGAGGTCATCAACTTCATACATAGTGAGCACAGAGCAGATACATCTTATTACTCTTCATGAAGATGCAGCATCAAGATTCAACATCTTCGAAGATTCATTCCTCTTGTACATTCTCCATTCTTGTATATTCTTCATATCACATCGGTTCTCACACTTACTCCTGTCCTATACTTAGGCTGACCAAGAGCCTAAGTATAGGGGGAACCGATGCTCGCCATGTGTATATACTCATCCATGTCTCCTCTTGACCTCGTCCGCCCCATTTTTGCTATTCTTCTACACTTAGGCTGACCAGAGCCTAAGTATGGGGGGCGGATCGACTTCTATAATTTTTTTAGCCATCCTACGCTTAGAACGAGCTATGTCTTTTTCTCGCTTCTTGTGCTCTAAGGACATAGCACATGCTAAGTATAGGGGGCCATGTATATATTACATATATACTTTACCCATAGCTCGTACTTTCACGTATTTTTGTATATATTATACAATAATTATGGGGTGGGTAAAAAAACTTAAAAATATTTTTCAAAAAATCTCTTAAAAATTTTCAAAAAAATGATTTTTCCCTTATTTTCTTTAAAAACTTTTTTCAAAAAAAATGTCTTTTCTTATTTACTTATCTTTTTAAAAAACAAAAAAAACTTTTTCTAACAATTTTTTTCCTTTGTCAAAAAAACAAAAACAAAACATACTCTAAAAAAAATTAAATCAAAAATGAAGAAAACCTTTTTCTAAAACAAAAAAACTAACTAATAAGTTGGTTTAATCCCTGACACATTCATTTTCACACAAGACAAGTGATGTTCAAGAACACTTGGTTTATGAGGTCTTAAGATTTTGAGTTAACCAGCCTTAGTTATTAGGGTCCTTGACTTAATTATTCACATTTCCCTAGTTTGAAAGATTTGTGTGCTATATTGCAAGCTTAGTCTCTACCTTAAGAATATGATCATCACTTCACATATACGACTGCAGTTACGATGAGATGAGTTGAAATTTCACTTGAGGAACTGGGATGAGGGATTTGAGTTTGGACTTGATTTGATGATGCTCGAGGATGGGATTAAATCAATGAAGGCTTCATGAAACCTGAGTGTCATCACCTTTTAGCCAGTATGAGAACATGGTTCTTGTACTATCTCTTGATATTTACCTATGTGCCAGGGTGTGATAAAATAAAAAAATGTTGATCAGTGTGTGCCAACTCTTGGTAAAAGCAGTGGAGCTAGCCAAAAATACTACAAAGCAATGAAATGATAAAGAAAAGCTCTCATTTCACAAAGTCATTTATCAAAAGAGCTTCCACCAAAGGCGAGCGCTCCCAACCATTTCAAAGCGTCCACTTGGACCACCACTATTAGGACCAGGAGTCGGGCTTGCACCAAAAAAGGGCTCTGCATCGTAAATGCTACAAGTCTGGGTGTAGAAGGTACGATAAGTACTCAAAAAAGGCACACCCCGGTGTACTCCCAGGAAAACAAGTGCAGACGGCTTCAACTTCTCTTGACTAACGCACTAATCAACACCAAAAATATGCGTTGCGTAATAAGGCACTTGAGAGGATCCTTGTTTCAATGAAAGGGAGAGAAGAAATGACACAATCCTATGCCCTCCATCAACTGGCCTTATATCTACACTTTTAAGTCTGACAACTAAAGAGACGGTGGATTGGATGCAAGAAATGGTTTATTCCCTAGTGTTGAGGATCGGGTCCTTAGGAGAGTCTTTTGGACTGGAACCTTGGGTGACCTTGTGACTCTACTCTTGTAACTGTGGTCAACACTTAAAGTCATATCCCTACTATATATGTATACAAAGAGAGTCTGATGATTAGGAAAATTGGATACTTTCTGACTAGAGCTTGGTTCATATTAGAATTTTAGGATCTCTAAAATCGAGAGTTCTTGAACAGATCAAGTCTTGTATTCACGTGCACAGTCAGGGGTTAATCCAACTTATTCATTCTTTATTTGCTCGAGGAGTAGCAAAGTTGAAGTATAGGGGGGTGATGAATCCACGATTCATCATCTCAATATATTGATCTTAGCAAAATCCCAGAGTAAAATCCCAGAAAAATGTCCATAAAATCAATAAATTAACAAAATGACTCTTGTAAATAAAACACACTAATTATTGCATATTAGATTGTACAAAATAAATTAACAATAAAAAGCCGCAAAATCAAAGGAGTTTCTCACATGTAAATAGTCCAAAACTTTATATATTTTTAATAATTTCATTTCAACTCCTTTTTAGATAATTCTTTCTCCAACTTGTTCATAACAATGTATATAAAAATATAAAAATATAAAACAAATTTTAGCTCAAATAAATGCTCCTAGACCCCAAAGGGAAAAATCTACAAAGACCAACTTCCAAGCCAAATTCTCGCTCTGTATGAATTCCAAATTCACCAAACTCACTTTTAAAGTTGAAGTTATAAAATTATCTATCCAACGGAAGTAGTTTCATTAAAATCGGAGCTCATTTGCAAAAGTTGGGTTTTGGGACCTAGATGTACATTGTATATTATGTATATATTCTTTCTTTCTTCATTTTTTATTTTATCTTTCCTAATTACTAAAAATACAAAAACAATTATAGTTGTGTTGTATTTTTATTATAGTATTTTATAGTATTTTTTTCGTTGTAAATATTTCTTATTAAAAAGATAAAAAAATAGATATTAGAAAAGCAAACAAAAAAATGTACATGTTGTATGTATTCATTTGTAAATTCACCACTATTTTTCCTTCTTTATATTTTTTTGTATTTAAAGTAGCCTACTTTATATCATTATTTATTTTATTATTTATTTTACATTCTCTACAATAACCACCATTCAACTCCATTCTACCACCAACCTCTATTCAACCCCACCATTTTTTAAACCTCCCATTCAACTCCATTAATAATATAACCTCCCACCACTTTAATAAGATCTCATTTCATCCTCTTTATATACATCCCATCCTCCTCAATTTGCACTGGACCCATCTTTATGTGAAGAGAGCCTAGTTCCCAGAGTTGAATCGGTGACAGCGATGAAACCGCGGTCGAGCGACGACAACCCTCTCTCCGATGAGATCCGTTGGTTTTTCGGCCAACATGGAGCCGCGCCCGCGCACTGCTTGAGCTCATCGCCCGCCGGCGATTCGAGCGAAGACCGTGCTCTCGTGAGCACATCATAGGCAATCGCCTCCATCGTAGGTAATTTTTCTTCTCATTTTATCATCTTGTTATTTTTGCAATTTTTTAGCACATGATATCACCACCCACCCTCCTCCATTCGTCTTAATTTATCACATCACCACCACCATCACAAGCATATTTAGATTTTTTTATTATTCTATTCATGTTTAAGAAAACTAAAAAATAAAAAAAATAAAATCTAAAAAAAATTAATTAGAACAACAGTAAAAAATTTCAAAAAAATAAAAAAATGGGCAGCAACGGTGGGAGCACCTACAACCGCCACTGACCATCTTCCCCACCGCACAGGCCACCGCCCCTCCGTCGTGCGGTGCCCACGTCCGCGGCTGCGCCCGAATCTCCGCCGCGCTTCAGCGAGCCTGCGTCGCCTCCGTCGCGAGAGCCCTCGCCGCTCCTCCGCCCGCGCGGGAGATCCGCGCCCCCAGCTCCGCAGCGCGCGGCTGCGCCCCCTATCCTCTTCACCAGCGGGCTCCCGCCACCCACCGCCGCTGCGCGAGCAGTGCTGCCATCTCCGCCCTCGCGCCGCGCACCCGCCATCGAGCCATTTCACTTTTGGGTTCAGCCGAAGGAAGAAGAAGGTCGTTTCCATCATTTTTTTATTGTAAATATTGCATGTTCTTCATGTTAGTTTATGTAATCACAAAAGTGCCCCCGTGCACTATGTTGTTTAGTTCAATTTCTGTTTTGCACGGATACCCCAATGTTTGACTATTATTTTGAACATCCAACTTCCGTCATTTTATTCAATGAAAAATACCTTTATGTTGAGCAACTAATTCTCTACCTTGTGGATATTTATTTATATTTTTCTGATATTTGGGTAATTAATTTAAATTATTTAATTGAAATTTTGCATATTTTACCCATTCCGTACTATTAAATTCATATCTAACTCACGGTTGCTCTACAAATTCTTAAAAAATTAGACATGATGCCTTGAATCAATAATTACTGTCCAAATTTCATCCAAAGTGGAGTTGTCTTGTGCCTGAAATGAATCATAGAGTGAAATTCATATTTCATTTTTAATTAAATCCACATACATCCTTTTTACGAAATTTCAACTTTCTTGCATTGTTTATGAAAATACCTATATGATATTATTTTCTCTCTGCCTAATTTGAAAATGTGGATTTATTTGGAATTAATTACTCACTGTCACTCTGTTTCATTAAAATATCCATAAAAAATTCATATCATGTCAAAAAATTCCAAAAAATACAATAGTCTCATTTCATCATGTTTTCATTCTACTAATTTTTTTATCATTTTTGCTTACTATTTGTGTGAAAAGTTACAAAAAAAACCCATAAAAAGTGTGCATTTTTTGTTGCATTTTAACCCTGAAAATTCTTAAAAAATGTGTCTTGCATTCATCACTGGATTAAGATTTTAGGAAAATATAATTTGGCTGAACTGGACCTATTTTCTATTAAAATTAATTTGGCCTAGTTGTGCATTTTCTTATTGTCATAATCTAGCCACATCTTGTATTTGTCATTCATTTTGCATTAAAAAATCTAAAAAAAATATGCGTTGTAAATCTAGACCTAAGTTTTCAAATTAACCCTAAGTTGTTCCTTTGCCTCCCTGTGTTCGACCCCGGACTTGCCCATGATATAAACTAAAGTGGAGACACTCTTCATGGAGATCTTCTCTCGGTTCTGATTGAATCGCTAAGTACATGTACTACAATGTGCGCAAATTAAAACACGTATTTAGAGATTCGTCACTCAGCTATAGAGCTTGTGTCCCCTATCGCTAGGACACATAAGTAAGGACAGGAGCTTCTAGTTCCTTCCTCAAATGACCATCGACCCCACCTTCTTATCCTTTGTCATCTAGATCCACTTCTTCTCCGGCCTAACTAAGATTGGAGCTTAGATCCGCTAACTGTATTCACTCGGAGTCCCCCCTCCTCTCCTTCCTTCCTTGGTTTTCTCTAATGCCTGCACGTGCACATTACCATCGTGGAGCCACCAATCTCATCCTCTTTGTCTCCGACGAGCCCTGAAACATTAACCACCTTAACCTACTCCATCACCTCCTTGGTTGCCTCCATATCTCCGTCATCCTCGATCATCCCCTGCCTTCACCTTCGACTCGCCCCAATGCCTTTTGGGTCTATCCTCGTTGTCTACTACTCCTCCGTAGAGCTTCACCTCCAGTAGCGCACCCCTGACCAAAGCTCTCCATGCTCCACAACTTCACTGCCAGCACATCCTCGTCGGTTGGACCACCGCTACCGCCCCACTCCAGCTGCTCGACCATGTGTCAGCTGAGCCCACACCACTGACTTCCTCCATGCAAGCCACTTACCGTGTCCCTCGCCGCCGCACTTCGCTGTGTGACACCCCCTCACTCTGCTCCGTAGCTGCCCGAACTCGATCGCCCTCATGCCTCCAGCCACTGTAGGATTGGGCCCAAGCCCTTGATCTGACGGCTCCTCGTGCGCCACATCACCCTACCCCTCAAAAGCAACCACAACTGCAAGGTAGGCTCGTTGATCTCAAGCTTGGCCCGAGCCTGCCACAATGCTAAAACCTTGAGCGCATGTGCTGCATACGTGCAATGAGGGGAAATTCGCAAGTATCCCTCTTCATTCCAGTAGTTCGCACACGTTCCCCCGCCGACTTCAGCACCTGAGAAGCATGTGCCTCTTGGGCTATTAGTGCCCAGGCACTCCTGCAATATTGCAGGGACACCCCTGACATCATGAGCATGTGTACGACACGCGCAATCCTTCAGGAAATTGCAGAAATCCCCTAACGACTTTCGTTATTTGTAGATAAGTCCTCCAAGGACTTCTTTGAGATAAAAACTTAACTTTTTATTACGTTCAGTCCTCAGAACTTTAATTTAGCATAGCTGGACCATTTGAACTCCGATTTTTATGCACAATATGTCATTTTGAAGCTTATTTTGTACTCTATAATTTTGTATAACTTGTGGATAAATCTGAGGCTGGTTATTGATGATTATTATTATTTGAACCTGTGCATGCTTGATTGTTGATTTATTCATGTTACTTTATTGAGAAAAGTTGATCTAACCTATAGGGACCCATTTGAGGATATTTAATTTGATTAATTCTCCACTGATAATTGAACTTTATAAATGAATAATTAATATTTGTAGGGGTATACTTGAGGAGGTGAAATTAATTCATTTCCTTGATAATTTATTTGATTAATTTTGAGTTGATTAATCTTCTGATTGTTGACCATTATTTTCAATGAATTTGATCTGTTGGTGAGACTCATGATTCCCTTGGTATTTGATAAAATTAAAGGCTATTATTCTTAAGGAGTGTTTTTTAGGGAAATAAGGGGCCAAAGTGTCTTGAGAAATTCGTGCGGGAAAAAGCTTTGATACGTCGATCTTTTTGGACTGCACCTGAGATCTTGATTGGTACATGTTTCTGGATTTAATATCTTTCTATATGTGATATTTAGAGGATTAAGTGATCATATTTGTGGGATTAAAAGATCTTGTCACAGATCCTGCACTTACCCTCTCTGTTTAACATATTCGCATTACATATCTTGCATCTCATTTCATTGCAGCTTATTTTTTAACGCAAAAGTTAACTTAATGATTAATTATTTATTTAAATTAATTTGAAACCAAACAACTAAAAATCATTATTCCCTGTGTTTGACCTTGATAAACTTGTCAGGTACAAATTCTTCACAATATTCAAATATTGTTGTTTTTGATGAATCGCTTTTCATCTTCTATACTACAACTATCATTCTTTTAAAGAGATGAACTACATGCTCATCAAATGGTATTGTTGCCAGGGAACAATGGATTTTTATGGTTTTAAATTATTTTCTTTAATTAATTTTTTGTGAAATTAATTTCTGTATCATTTTTTCTTTTTATTTCTTCATTTTCTCTCTCAACAGATTCTAACCACATTTTATCTCTTTACAGATAATTCGGAACACAATTTGGAAAAGATCACGAACTTGCAAAGAAGACTATTTTTAATTTTATTTTGTGAGAGAGAGTTAGATTAGATTTTATTTTATGCATTATTTATATTGTCCATCTCTTTGAATCCTCAAACTTGTAATATTTTGGATTGGACTTCTTTGTAGTGTGTTTGGTGATGACCGTGAAAATCCGTGCGATTCGAGTAAAGGTATGAATAATCAGGTCGTTGCGACCCAAACCGCGAGACTCAGTCAACAAGAAAAATCAGACCACCAAATATGAAGAAAATCAAACAAGTCAATTCAAATAGCGGTCTAGATATTTATTTAATCTAGTATAGCTACCAGGGTCAAACTCAAGGAGCACGGACTGGACAAGTCCTATGAAGTAGTCAGAAATCAAAATGAAAAGAGTAAAATATTTTTTGGTGGATTTTTAGGTTTTTATTTTTTTTAATTTTTTAATAATGAGAAAGGGAATAAAGCTAGGCAAAATGGTACAAACAATTATTTATTAAATATACAAAAACAAGTCAGAAAATTGAAATAAAAAAATATTTGGGTTTTATGAATATTCAGATGTTTTTGGTCTTTTTCTCAGATTTTTAGGATTTTTGTGAATTTTCTAAAATGAGATAAGGTAAAAAATGTAAGCCGATGTGCAGCCAGACTCTAAAGTCTATTTAAAAATATGAAAATAGCCTATAAAAATCTAGCGATAATTTTATGAGAAACTACAAATAAAAATCTAACTACAGAAAAAGAAAATACATTTTTTTGATTTTTTTCGGAATTTTTTGTGATTTTTATGAGTTTATTAGGGTTTTTAAATTTTTAGGGTTTTATATATCCAAAACCAAAAAATAGCATAGAAATAAAAACACAACAAAACACACGCAAAATAATTTTTTTAGAATTTTTGGGATCTTTTTAATATTTTTAGTTGGTTTTTAAAGTTAGACAATAACAAAAATAGGGGTTTTTGAATATTTTTAAAAATATAAAATGAAAATAAAAATGTCCAAAAAGTTTAATGAAATTTTTACACAGTGGCAAGGGCCACGTGTCGAAATTTCACGAGATTTGGAGTCAATTTGCTATTTTATTCAACCAATGAAACATGCAGATCACACAGGGACTGAAATGCAAATAAAACAATTTTCCAGTACAAATTATTAACAACCTTAAAAGTGCGAGGGGCTACTATAAATTTCACGTCAATTCCAGCACATGTCCAAAAAAATTCACGCACAGGGGTATAAGTGCAAATATAGAAAACTATTCAATCAAAGCATAACACTCATAAACCCTGAGGGCATACATGCAATTATCCTAGATATGCACGTAATGAAGCACGTACGTCCACAAAAGGAGGACTAAAGTGCAAATAAGAAAGGCAACAGCTGCTAATATGCAAATTGTCCTAGAGTGCTAATTTATTTAATAAAAGAAACAAGAATAGATAATAAATGCAGGGGGTATGGCACAAATTACCCAGCCAGGATGCGTGCGGGTCACGTGATGGACAGGTGGCAGTGGCTAATAGGCTGTAGGCGTGCGGCTCTAGTGGAGCCACCTGGAAGATCTGACGGTCCTGACGAGATGGCAGACGTGTGGAGCACGTGGCCGTTAGATCTGGTATCTAACGACCTGTTAGTAGCAGGGTAGGGACGGCTCAGATGACGTCTGGCAAATGGGCTTAATACGACGGTGGAGAAGAGGTCTGTAAGAAATCCTCCCTGACGAGGTTTGCCGGCGAACTGGAGGTGATCCGAGTGTCCGATGGATGATCAAAGGGAGGGGTTTGACTCGCCTCGTCCCTCTGCATCTGGTGGCGATGGCCGATGGAGTCGTTAACGGCCAAATGTTCCGGTGGGGGCAAGGGGGCCTAGGCGACTCCGGCGAAGTGGTTGAGAAGCGATTTGGGGGGTACTCCTACACTTATGGACCTGCAAAGGAAAGCTGATGCTCGAAGGAGTTCTCTGGCGTAGGTTATTTAACGAAAAGCAAAGGGAAGCGGCGTGGAATGGTCGAGGACGGCTCCTACGACGACAGAGGAGGGAGCCTGGCTTAATCTTTGCTCGACTAGCCAAGCTCAAGGAGATCAGATGATGGACGAAGGGTTACAATGGCACGAAGTTCGATATGAGTGGTGGATTAGGGTAGATGGAGCTCCAGCCACTAGGGCGGAGCCGGCAGAGGAACGATGACGGAATCGGAGAGAAACAGAGCTAAGATCGATAGAAGAGTTGCCTAATGATCGGAAGTCAATCCTGAGCTCCAGGAGGGTGCGGTGAGGGTGGTCGTCGCCTCGACCGAGCTGTGGCGGGCTGGGAGGCTCTTATGTGGTGGCACTCCGACCACGTTCGTCGAGCATCGGCTACAGGTGCCTAATCCGACCACCAAAGAGTGGTCCCGATCGCTGTCACTGAGAGGAGGCTCTCTAAGGTGGATTTAGGGCTTGCGGCGCGAGCTTTGAAGATGGGATTCAAAGTTTAGGTTTTATAGGGTGTCCCAGGCGATGGCGAAGAACAAGCAAGGGCGCGTAATCTGAGGTAGATCTGCCACCCCCTAGGGATCCGCGAGGCTGGATGATCCATGGAGAAGATCGGGCGAAGAAATCGGGGTGAAAGGTCGAGTAACCCGATTTTTGAGAAATGGAGCTCGAATCGGGTTCGGGCACAAGTGGTCCAGAGGGGGCAGTTGACCGAGGTCAACAGTCCCCCATGGACCAATCAAATAATTCCGAAGTCAACATTATTTAGAAATTCATTTAAAAATCGAAAATGATTTTATTTGAAAATATTTTCAACATGAAAAATGTTTATTTATTTCAAACTATTTTTTTATTTTAATTTATTTTTATGAAAAATAAATTATGATATATATATTATATTATATTATGTGCATGTATAAAATTATTTACTTATTTTTGTTTTAATTTTAATTTTTTTTATTTTTGTACAAATATTATAAATTTTATTTATTTACAACATAAAATTTAGAACATAAAATAATTAGTATTTTATTTTTATGGTTTATTTATAAGGGTGAAATAAATAGGTATCTTATTCATATATACATGGTATGTACAATGTGAAGAGAGAGAAGTTATTTTATTTTTATCTTTATTTTCTTTTTCTCATTTTTATTTTATTTTTAGAAATATATACAAACTAAGAGAAACACATTTTTATTTTTATTTTTTAGAAAATAATTTATGTATATATATGTAATGTACAAGGATGAGTGGCCCTATCTCTCTCTACTTATTTTATTTGGCGATCAAACCCGGGTTGGGCCCTCTCTTGGGTTCACGTCACTCAATATTTATTCTAAATATTTCCCTTTTTTCTTTAATTCTTTATTCTTTTATTTTTGCACAAATACGTGCTAATTATTCATATTTACACAAAGCATGCATTTTGGTAACTTATTGTATTTACAATTAATACACATGGTATTTTGCCAAGATATCAAGCTAAAATAACATAATGAAGAGTGATGAACGGGGATTCATCATTAGGTCTGTTTCAACCCCTTGTGTGTGGTTGGGATCTTACTTGAGTAGCGTCGGAATTCAACACACGTACAATAGCTTAGATTTTTATTCTTGATTGTACTCGTAGTTCTTAGGCCACACTTTCATTAATTATGCGCACTGTAGATCGTCCAACATTGGCCAAATCTTAAATACATTCTTTCCTGCTAGTATAATTACCTGTTTAGGATGTTTTCATCTGTGCATACCATTTAGTATAAGATTTTAATTCTTTGTATTGCATCCCACATGAAGAACGTAAGGAATCATTGTAAGTCATCTTCCTAAGCATGCATCATTGAATTCTTGCTTGCATCAGCTATTTTCGACCTTCTACTCCTCATTTTTCACAAGTTGTAAATTAATGGAATTGGGATCGCTCGTTAGGCACGATAACTTTTGTGCTCTACTAAAACTTCAGTTATAACATTAAATTTAAAATCAAGACTGCTAATCAGGGTGACTGTAAATAAACTAGCATAAAATTAACCATTGTGTCTGATGCAGAATAACCTGCTCATTATTTTGTAAGGACAGGAATCGCTTACTAAGGGTAGAACCAAAATTTAGCGGCTTCCTTCAGACTACATGATTTAAAAATGACTAGCTACATTTCAATGGGTGGACTTTGGTCTCCTTTAACAGATTGGGTGGTTAGAGGACAACGCGTATGACAACGTTCTAAAGTAATACATGTAGCCATTCTACGGTCCGTACCTGAAAGTTGGTGCAACTAGCCATACAAATTTAGGCCAGTCTTTGCGATACTCTCCTAAACTTACAACTCCACTTAATCTGCTCAATGATTGTTTTGTAAATAAACTAAAATTGAAAAGATAAGTGTCAGAGCTCTAACATGCCTTCACAAGTGTTGAGTGGTGAATTTTGAGGTTTGAATTATGTTTGCTTGACTCATCCCTCGTGCTCCTCTTGACATCAAAGATAGATTTCTCTGGGGATTTTTGTTCGGATCTTGTGGATGCTTCATAGAACCCCTTAGATTTTACATCTCTTCGGATTTGAGATGACCCTCTTCTCGAACCCACTTGGTCTTGGGATGACCCTCTTCCCAAGTCCCCTTCAGGGTTGAGCCAATCCCAAACTAACCCTCTCTTCTACTCTCCTCCTACCAAAGAAACTTTTATCTTTGATAGAACTCCTAAACCTTCTAGCCATGTATCTAACTCACACCTATCTGTATTTTAAGGTGAAAAGGAAGTTTAGATGCCTCCCAAGAAGGACGAGGACAATGACCCGTTGCGCGCACTTTTGCCTAGGGTTACCACAACCGAGCAACACAATGCAATGCTTAGAGCCCAGATGGTAGAACTGTTATGTGGAAAAGCTGCGATACATACCTCTCTGAATTATATGAAGATTATAATTTATCGAGGCATGTACCTCCCGAGGATGCATTCGAACACAACCCACATTTCCTTGCATTACCACTTAAGTTTGGAGGGAACTATTTGAGGAACCATATGCCCTTCTCCGAAACTTCGAGCTAGTGCGTGACAACTTGTCCCACCCTAGGGTTAGTCAAGACCACATCGGATTGAGATCTATCCCCTTTGCCTTAATAGAAAAGGCGACATACTAGCTGAAAAACCTAGGGGAAGTGGTCACCACATGGGCCACCTTCAAGACACTGTTCTTAAAGAAATTCTTCTCAGTGAGTAGAATTATTCATATGAGGATCAAGATCACGAGCTTTACCCAACAACCGAATGAGCCATTCCATGAAACCTAGGAGAGGTTTACATATCTGATCCAGAAATGCCCCTGGCATGGGATAAGAAAAATGATGTTGGTCCAAAGTCTTGTTAGTGGACTAAATCCTAAAACCTAGGGGTTAGTGAGTGCATCCTGCGGAGGAAGCTACATGAGATTCCATGGGGACACTTTCTCCAAAGTGTCCGAAAAGTTAACAAAATCTAGCCGAGCACAGACCACCAGTCGACCTACACAACTAGCTCCCCTTCACTTCTATCTAAGGAGGGATCCAAGAAAATGGTAAACAATCTGTTGACCGACCAGAACACCGACATGGTATAATATTGATCCCATCAATCGATCGGATCCATACTCTACTCCCACCCTCGTCTACCACAGTCTCATCCCGTTTATCAGCCTCGATAACAACAACCTCAGCAGCGTCAACAGTACCGTCCAGTTTATCAAAACCCATAGCCTCAACAAGAGCAACAGTATCATCGCCAGGGCCATCAGGGCCAGTACAAATAATACTAACAACCTCAGGACAAGCAAGGCCATGGGTCTTCCTCTTCTTTGATATCTCCCTAACTCCAAAGAGTACTGGATGAGCTGCACAACATGTGAGTTGACATCAGTCGACTCTCCTGTTGGAGAGATGAGTGCACTGCACCCCAAATCGTGATTCCAGCTCAAGTCTAGGCTAACCCAAATAGCCACTGATAGAATTGGGTATTAATCTTTGAGGTTCTTTACCTGAATACAAGATCGTTTCGCATGATGAGACATATCATATTTCTCTTAGGAGCAGAAAGACCGAATCCATGTTTGATAGAGTTAAATAACATGGTGGGATTGCTCCAATGTCTACACACATACATAAATCTGGGAAAGAAGAGGAATATAGGCATAAAGAAAAGGAGAACCCATCCACACCACTCGTGCAACACCATAACATTGAGGACTCAGTAGAGTCAGAAGAAGATCCACCAAAGCAACAACAACAACCACGATCTCTATTGATTTTCCTGTTTTGAGTCCAAGTCAAAGTCCAGTTAGTCCTAGTCATGTTAAAACTTTTGATTATTCATCCAATAAAAGTGATGTCTTTTTATCACTATCACTTAATTCCTTTCCCACGGGCTCTTACGATTTAAAAGAAGAAAAAACAAAAATATCAAAAAAATGATGAAGTGATGGCCTGCATATGCAAAGAAAACATCATGATTACATTGTCATTAGACGAGATGATTGAAAAAGACCCAGCTTTTCGAAAATACCTTAAGGGGAGATGCACTCCAAAAAGAACTAGAAAAAAGAACCCAAGCCGAACAAAGAAGCATATACTCTCTATTGCCACATATCCTCTAATAAAAATGAGCTACCAAGGAAGAAAAGAGACATGGGCGCACACTTCTTGACCAACCAGATCAATAAGATCAAGTTTGCTAGAACTCTATTAGACAATGGTTCCTCTATCAATCTCATGCCCACCATACTTTATGAACATCTGAATTTGGGACCTCTTAGGAAGTCAAGAGTCGTACTTCAACTCGATGATACACCAACTAAGAGACCCAAGGGTGAGATAAGGAATGTTGTGATCAATATCAAGGGATAGAATTATCCAGTAGATTTTACAGTACTTGACTTGGATATACCTCAGATTTGGAGGGATTCTCATATGATTTTAGGGCAACCCTTTAGAACCACATAAACCCTATTTGACCATACATCTGGGAGAATCCAGTTTGGAGAAGTTGAACTTGAAATGAAGGGAAATAGGTTTCAAAGACTTGATACGGAATCCAACACATAGTCTGAAACTTCTAAACCTGAGGCAAATGAAAACACATTTGCAACGATTGGGCCATGGAGACAAAATCGGACTACAAATATAGAATCACTCTCATCTAGAGAGGACAATGTTGACGAATTAGTCTACCAGCTCATCTATGCATCAACGTACACTCCTGGAGACTCAGAGGTTATTCTTGACATGTCCGGCCATTCTCTTTTAGGATAATCTCAAAGTGAGGAAGACGGGTCAGACACGACTTTTGCCGAGATGCGACACATATTTGGTGATCCAACCCCCGAAGCCGTCCAGTTGGTGGTAGATGATATGATCCAACTACAACATAATCGGATTCAACAGTGATAGAGACAGATCTCTTGGACGATATAGATATACCCAAGCTCAAACCATTGCCCTCTACTCTTAACTATGCCTTTCTTGCGAGACCTAGGGGAAAGCTTTCGATCATCATTAGTTCACATCTGACTGAAGATCAAGAAATCCATCTATTAGAAGTTTTAGAGAAAAACTGCAAGGTGGTAGGCTGGAGATTGTCGGATCTCCAAGGGATTTACCCAACTTTCTCTTTGCACCGTATATACCTTGAGGACAATGCTAAACCCTTCATGAATTCTAGCGTAGGCTGAATCCAAAATTACAGGAAGTGGTTAAGACTGAGATAGAAAAATGGTATGGACCATGGTTCATTTATCCCATCTCGGACTCCAAATGGGTGGCACGACTACACCTAGCCTCGAAGAAGTCGAGACTCTAGATATGAGGAGAGAGAGGAGATCACTACACGAGTACCCATGTCATGGTGCATCTATGTAGATTACAAATGCTTGAATTTCACGATAAAGAAATATCACTTCCCCTGCCATTTATTGATCATATTTTGGAGAGAATGGCAGGAAGAGAATAATTTTACTTTCTATACGGTACTCAGGTTACAACCAAGTAGACATCACCCCTGCAGACCAAGAAAAGATAACATTCACTTGTCCTTTCGGTACTTACACTTTCAAGCGCATGCCTTTTGAGCTATGTAATGCTCCCGACACTTTTCAATCGTGCATGATTACAGTTTTTTCCAAAATGGTTGGGATTTCCTGAAAGTTTTATGGATGAATTCTCTGTCCATGGTGATTCATTCGATGATTATCTTGCGCGCCTGGACCGAGTCCTCCAAAGATATAGGGAGGTGAATATGATGCTCTCCTAGGAGAAAAGTCATTTCATGGTAAAGGAGGGTATCGTGTTGGCGTATGCCATCTCTAAGAAGGGAATAAAGGTTGACCCTGCCAAGGTGGAAGTGAACAAGAAACTCGAACCACCAACCAAGGTCAAGCAAGTGTGGTCTTTTCTTGGAATCAGAGATTTATCAAAGATTTTTCAAAAATTGTCTGATCACTAAAGAAGCTCTTAGGGAAAGATTTTCAAAAATTATCTGTATAAGTGTCTTGAGGCGTTCAAGTTGCTCAGAAAGAAGATCATGGAATCTCCTGTCCTACAAGACTTTGACTGGTCTCTTCCCTTCGAGATCATGACCGATGCCTCTAATTTTGCAGTAAGAGTTGTGTTAGTGTAGAGGAGAGATGGAGTTCCTTATGCTATTCACTACGTAAGCAATTTGGATCTAGGTCAGAAAAATTATACTGTGGTCGAAAAGGAAATGATTGATGTCGTCTTTATCTTAGAAAAATTCAGATCTCAACTTCCAGGATCTAAGGTGACAATATACACTGATCATTCAACTATCTGATACTTAATGGCAACGAAAGATGCTAAGGCACATCTTCTCAGATGGATACTCCTACTTTTGAAGATTAAGGATAAATCTAGAGTAAAGAACATGGTGGCTGACCATCTATCTCGGATCGAACAAGATAAAATCCCTGATTCATAGTCGATCCGTGAATCCTTCTCAGACAAGTCAATTTCTGTTATTGACTCCCTCCCATGGTATGCCGACATGGTTAACTATCTTATCTCTAAGAAAGTTTCCTGAGGTTGTCCTAAAAGCATAATTGACAGACATAAGTCGGAATCCAGACAATACCATTGGGAGGATCCATTCTTTTTCTTTGAAGGACCAGATTATATATGGAGAAGATGTATTCCTCGGGAGGAATACCAAAGTGTCCTCACATTGTGCCACACCTTGGAGGAAGGGGGACACCACTCCAGGAAGAGGACTGCGAAGAATATATTGCAATGTGGATTCTACCGGTCGACCTTGTTTAAGGATGCCTATAATTTTGTCAGGTCATGCTCGATTTGTTAGAGAATGGGAGGGACCATTGGTTCTAAAGATGCCATGACTATGCAACCGATGATTATTGTGATGTATTCAATGCATGGGGTATAAACTTTATGGGCTCATTCCTAAAAACTATGGATTTGAATATATTATTCTCGCGGTGGACTATATATCAAGGTGTGTGGAGGCTATCCCTACACGAGCTGCAGTTAATAGAACCATCTGTAAATTTCTAAAAGATCATATTATTTTGAGGTTCGAGATCTCCAAGGTTTGATATCTAATGGGGGCTAGCGACTTTGTCAACCAGGAGGTGAAGAAGTTGATTAAGGACTATGAAGTTGAGCAATGTGTCTCCAGTCCTTACCACCCACAATCGAATGGCATAACAGTAGTGTCAAAAAAGGAGGTCAAAGGAATTTTACAGAATTTATCCGCTATGACAGGAAGAATTAGTCCCAACTCTTGGACCAAGTTCTATAGGCTTATAGGATGGCTTAAAGGACACCATTGGTGCCTCCCCGTTTAGAATGGTATTTGGAAAACCATGTTATCTGCCAACAAAATTAGTGCACAAATCAGAATGGACAATAAAAAATAGCTGGAATTATCACCAAGGAAAGAAGAATAGAGATATGGATTTAAATGAGCTTTCAGAAATTAGAAATCATGCATATGAAAACAACACTATCTATAAGGACAGAGTAAAGAAATGGCATGACAAACACATTAGAACAAAAAACTTCATCCCAAGATCGAAAGCATGGTTGTTTAATGCAAGGTTTAATATTTTTCAAGGCAAGCTAAAGTCAAAATGATGAGACCTTTCATCATTAGGTAAATACACAATAATGGCAGTGTCTCAATTTATGAGACAACAAACAATACACAAACTTCCCTAGTCAATGGACAACTGCTTAAACACTTCATTTGAATCACACGAGCATTTGGTACATGTGGAGCAGATCTCTTTCACTCAGAGCACAAAATCAGATGAAAGACCCCCTTGGCCCACATAAAACCCTGATAAATGTATCCATCACCTTCAATGCAACTAGAAGATTCAGCCGATCACGTGTACATCCACTCCATATCTACTCGGTCCTCTACCTGTTATTAATCGATCATACTTAGGTTAACCTGAGCCTAAGCATAGGTTAACCAATACCATTGTGTTTACCTCACTTACATTCTTTTCTTCTCACCCTCGACCGTCTCATTCCTTGCTCTTTTGTTATATTCAGGCCCTCAAAAGCTTACGTATAGGGGGACAAGTCAACTTCATTTTCATTTCACTCAACCATGCTTGGTACGAGCTATGTCTACATTTCGCTTTATGCCAAGAGGAAATAACACAAGCTAAGTATGGGGGTGTGTGTTTATATATATTCTATATACTTTATCCATAGCTCGTACTTTATATATTTTCATCAAAATTTGGGTATGGATACAAGTTGTGTATACTATGTATACTATACTAAATTTCATGTGTAAATATTACTTGTTTTCAAATAGGAGAAAACAATATGGGGTATATATATAAATATTTTTCAAAAAAAAGAAACAACCAAAACTAACTTAAGATTTTATACCTGACATCTTTACTATCACTCAAGATTTGAGGAATGAAAGGAACTTGGGTTTCTAACGTCCTTTGATTCAGAGTTAATTGGCTCTAGTCATTAGGGTTTTAGACTTAACAATCCACACTTCCCTAGTTTGAAAGATGCGAGTGCTATATAGCACTCTTAATCTCTACCTTTAAGAATATAATCAACACATCAATTGCACAACTGCATGAATTATGAGATGAGCTGATAATTCACTTGAGGGTATGGGACTCGAGATTTGAGTTTAAATATGGTTTATTGATACTATAAAATCGATAAAAGCTTCAAGCAACCTGAGTGTCAACAAACCCTAGCAAGTATGAGAACCAGTTCACATGCTATCATTTGATATTAACATACATGCCAAGGTGTGATGAAATTAAATAACTATTGATCAGTGTGCGCCAACTCTTGGTAAAATCAGTGGAGCTATCCTAAAAGAAAAGAAAAGAAAGAAATTTTGAAAGAAAATGAGCTCTTAAACACAAAGTTAAATTACAAAGAACTTATATCAAAGGCGAGCGCTCCCAACCATTTTCAAAATGTCCAACTAGACCAAAGCTAATTAGGACCAATGAGTCGAGCTAGTATCTCAGAAAGGGCTCTGCATCGTAAGTGATACAAGTCTGGGTGTAAGTATATTAGATACGTAAAGAAGATACACGTCAGTACTAACAATAAAACAAGTACAGACGACTCAACAACTTTTGATGAATACACTAGTCAACAACCAAAAATATCTTTAAAAAAACAACCAAAAACACATATGTGTTGAGTAATAAGGCACTCAAGAGGATACTTATTGCAATTTGAGGAAGAAAAGAAAATGCACAATCCTGGCCTGCCATATACACGTTCAAGTCTGACAAACTACTAAGACGGTAGACTGAATGCAAGAACTGATTTATTCTCTAGTGTTGAGAATTAGGTCTTGAGGAGAGTCTATTGGATTAGAACTTTGAGTGACGTTTCCCCTCGACTCTCATGATTGCATTACACTTTACTTGTCATATCCTTTATGCTATATGTACAAGCAGACAGTCTAATAATTAGAGAAGTTGGATTCCTTTTGACTAGAGCTAGGTTGAGCTTAACATTTTAGAACCGCTAAAACCAAATATTCTTAATGAGATAAGTCTTGAAATTTGCACATGCACAGTTAGGGAATCAAGCTTCTGACTCACCAAAATTTGCTTGGGGATAAGCAAAGAGCTAAGTATAGGGGTGTGATGAATCCATGATCCATCTACTTTATATGGATGTTAGCAAAAATTTAGCAAAAATACCTTAATAATTCACTAATTAAACACCTTAAAATCAATTAGTTAACATTCACTAATTGTGCTAAAATTAGGAGTAAATTCTGTAAATAAATAACCCTTCTTTTGTCGGATTGATCTTATTATTTTATGTATAAATAAATCCTATTTTAACCTAGCTCTTTATATAGTTTATTATTTGATTAGTTAGTAACATGGCTTAAAGAATTAAAATCCATAAAAAGATAAAAATCAAGAGAAAATGCAAAAATCTGACTTTGTATATTTTGTACATACTTTATCTTTTTACCTTTTTTCTAACTTACAAAACTCCATAAAAAATATATTAAGTTTGTATATATTGTACATAAATTAGTCTACTAATTAAAATCAATTAAAGTACAACAAATCCACAACATGCAAAAATATGCTATTGTATTATCTATAGAGTACCTCCAACATTTTTTTATACAGTTGACCTCTTTTGATTTTGGATTCTTCATTTGTAGATCTCGTCGAGCCGAGCAACTTTCGTATTGACCCCTTTTTTATTTGACTTCATTTGCCATTCTTTTTTATTTTCTTTTAATTTTAGTTTTATTTAGTTTTTAATTTTTAATTATTATTTACTCCTTTATTTTTTATTTTTTATTTAGTTTTATTTTACTTTTATTTATAATGGTTATTTTATTTTTCTCTTTTATATCTTTCCTCTCTTTTTCCTCTTTCTTTCCCTCTCTTTTTCACTTTTGTCTCTCCTCCCTATTCCCTCTTATCTCTCTACCATACCCAGAACTTCCTCCACCAACACATGCCGCGCATTTGCCACTGCCCTCACCCACGTGCTCCTTCCTCTCCCTCCTACCCCGACCGTCACTCATCCTTTCCTCTCCTCCTCCGCACATAATCGTCGTCCCCTCCGCTTCCTCTTCCCTAACACCCACCTTCGCCACCTACAAAACCTCCATCCTCGCCTCCTTCCATCGCCATCCTCTAATACTCGACCACCTCTAGCTCCCTTCTTGTCCCTAGGTGACAGCAGTGGGCGAGATCCCTGATGAGCCACGACGAGGTGAAATTAATGTGATCTGTGGCTACATCTCGACCATGTAGCAACTCTTCTCAGTAGAAGAGCTCGTGTCCCCTATCGCCAGGACACTTGAGCAAGGACATGAACTTCTAGACCCACCTCAATCACCACCTCGGCTGCCTCTACATCTCAGCTATCCCCAATCATCCTTTGCCTTCGCCTTCGACTCGCCTCGATGCCCTTTGGGTCTACCCTTGTCGTATGTTAATCCTTCGTAAAGATTCATCTCCAGCAACACGCCCTGACTGATGTCCTCCATGCTCCACAGTTTCGCCGCTAGCGGTCGTGTGTAGTTCGAATCTGCACCACTAACTTCCACACGTGAGTCGCCTGCGTACGACCCTCGTCGTTGCACTTCGTCATGCGCCACTGCCCACGCTCTGCCCCGCAACCACCAGACCCAAACTTCCCTCGCACCTCCAGCCATTGTAGGATCGGGACCAAGACCTTGATTCGATGACTTCTTGCGTACGGCGTCACCCTCTGAGCCTCAGCCCAAGCCGCGAGGCTCGGGTCCTCTGAAGCAACCACAACCACCACGTAGGCTCGTTGATCTCGAGCCTTGCATGAGTCTGTCACCCGATGAACCTCCATTTCATCATCTTTATTCTATCATTTTGCCTAAAAAACCCTAGCAAATGCGTGTAAATAGGCTTAATTCATGCATCTTAGCATTCATGTTTGTGTATGTAAGTCGTGTATAAACTGCAGGTTTTAAAACCAAAATTATAGAATAAAGAAAAGAAAATAAAAAGAATAAAATATTGTAAATATTTTATGACTTGAAACCCCGAGACCTAGGCATCTAGATGAATAGGTCGACAAGGAATAAAGTAGGGGGAGATAAGGGCCAAAATACCCTTTTATTTAATTCATTCTTTATTCATTTTAGGATCTCCACTTTTTATACTTCAAATAAAGAAACTTTGTACATGAAAGTTGTAGATAATTAAATAAAGAAAAATACAAAATTGAATTCATGCAAGAATAATGTACAGATAAAAATTTATGATCTGAAAAAGGTTCCAAAATCCTAACTACCCAGACATGTATCTCTCAAATAAAAGCTCAAAATATATCAAATCACCTTTAATTGTATATAATTTCAATATTAATGAAGGTGGTTTCATATTTTATGGAGCTACGGTTTGAAAGTTGAGTTTTGGACCCTCCTTGTAACTTATACCGATTAAAATATTCATTTTATTTATTATTCATTATTTTTATACTTTTATATTTTCATAATTTTTTAAATATTATTGTAATATATGCGTATGTTAAAACAGGAATAAAAACACAAAGAAAACACAAAAATAAAATAATTATATAACACATCTAGATGAATATACCTGTATATAAGCTATAAAAGGGAACTTGTAATTTTAAACCTCTAAAAATAAAAAAATCATATTAAAATACTTCAGAAATAACAAATATTTTTTATTTTATAACATAAAAATAATAAAATAAATTGCTATTTTAAAATGAATTTTCAAATATTTTTTTGCCAAGGAATTTTATGGTTAGTCCGCGTAGACCAACCAGAGGCCTCCATTGGTTGACCCCAGTCAACTGTCTGATCGAGGTCTGGCTCTATCAGACTGAGGTTTTCGAGCCCACTTCACAATTTTTCGAGGATTCATCTTGCATCTTCTTGGCGTAGAGTCTTCTTAACTTTTGATCCTCGTTTATTGGGCATACATGCCCATGCGTCACCTTGATCCTTGGATCGGCGACGCTTCCGCTGGCGCCTCGTTCTTATAGCCACTTAGTCAACCCTTCAAAAGGATGCCCAACTTTCCCATTCAATTTTGAACCCCTTTTGACTGGATTTCTTCCTCCCTTTCGTGCTCTACAGTGAGGCAGAGGTGATAGCTCCATCTCCCATTCGTCAGGCGAGTCAAGGACGCGTTGATTAGGCGTCTCCAACCACCTCCGGCCACCTTTGCCGTCGAGGTTCTCCCTCATGTGAACTCCACCTTCGAGACCCCTGTTCCTTTACTTTCTTTGCATTTTTGTTCTTGCCGTAGTCCTAGGAGTAGAACCCCCTAATTATCTTCGCGTATCATTCATCGCTTTACCAAATCGAACCCTCACCGGAGCTCGCTCCGGTCGTCCTTCCACTCGCGTAATTCCTTGCCGTTCCACGCCTCCATTTCGCCACTGCGAGTTTGAGGCACTTTTCCCTCGACCCTCTCATTTTGGCAGGTCCAGAAGCGCACATCGAGCCACCTGGGAGCATTTGGACCTCCACCGGAGCCACCTAGAGCCCTTTTGCTTCGTCGCCCTCGCCAGCCACTTCCAGTGGCCTTCGTACATTTTTTGTGACCCCACCACATTGAGGAGGACCTCAAGAGCTCGCCGACCAATTTTGAGCTCCAAAGATCACCGGAGGACGGAGATCAAGCTCGGGGAAGCTCGCCTCGCCGGCATTGCTTCCCAGTTCATCCTCCACCCCTCCAGGACCGTCGGATCGGGGTCAGCGCTCCAGGTATACGTCAGCCGTCAGATCTTGGGAAGCCAGCCGTTCAATCGTTAAAGCTCATCTAATCGCAGCCGTTGGATCGCGAATCGTCATCGGCCATCCGTCGCTCGCCACGTGTCAATTGAGAAGACCTCAACCGTTGGATGCACCAGTACGTGGGTAATTTTTCCTAATACCCTTGCAAATTTTGTATTTAAATTTTAGCCCAGAAACTTTCATTTTTAGTTTCATATTTTGTGTAATATTTGCAACTAAACCCCCATACTTTTCATATTTGTATCTAGGTCCTCGGCCACGTCACCTCACGTGCATGTGCGCGTGAATAGGTGGGCAATTTTGCAGGGGACCCCTGTGGGATTTGTGATTTCGTTATGGTCCAGGAAAACTTTTTAGTAAGTGTAATATTTTTGGAAAAATTGCATGCTAGCCCCAGTATTTTTGGAATATTATGTTTTAGTCCCTACTAGGGCGTGTCAACGCACGTGGGCTGGACTTTTTGCAGGAATACCCTTGTGGGTCTAGCTATTTGTATTCGGTCCAGGAAATTATGTATTACGTTATAAGTTTGTGGAAAAATTGCACTTTGGCCATGGATGTTGGATATTTACATGTAAGCCATTGCAAGTAGTGTAGTTTCTCTTTGTTGTCTCTATTTATTTCACGCATCTATAAAATTCAAAAAATCACAAAAAATAGGCATACACTCCTGTTGCATTGTCTTCTACGCTATATATTTATTTTGTATTTTTGTTGCATTTTATTATTTATAAAAATTCAAAAACATGCATTTTCGGCACTGTTTGCATTAAAACACTCATAAAAATTATAAAATGTTTTTAAAAATTCCAAAAAAATATATTTTGTGTGTTTCTGTGTTGTTTCACTTCAGACTAAAAATCACTAAAAAATCAAAAGAAAACTCTTAAAAATTAGAAAACCTCTAAAATCTTCATAAAAATATTAAAAATTCCACAAAAATCCTAAAAAATATAATTTTTATCTCTAAAATTTTGTTGTTCTATTATCTTTACTTCAAAATTAATTTGAGGAATTTTGATCTCTGTTTGATATTTTTAATCCTCATTGTAGTTTTAGCCTTGAAGATTGCTCACTAATTTTCAGTATTTTTTACTTTAAAAATACCAAAAAATTTAGGAAAAATTTAGAAAAATCTCAAAAATAGTATAAAAACGTAAAAGCCCAAAAAACACTTTAGTTCCTATGTTTTGATTATTTTCCCTATTTTTATCTCCCCCTTATCTCTAGTGTATGTTATATATCCCCTATAGTTTATATCTTTATTTTAAAGGATAAGAAAATATAAAAATATAAATATAAAAAGAAAATACAAAATTAGTAAAATAAAAATCAAAATACAAAATAAAAAATTAAAAAGAAAAAAATATAAAATTAAAAACCCACAAAATAGCATACTTGTAGGCATATGATCACTATCTTTCTTGTGCATTTATTTTCAGATCTATCCTGCTTGTTCCCTGTGTTTGACACTCTACATTACTTGCACTATACACATACTTTGTAGAGTTCTAATAAATTTTAACTCCACATTTAATTTCATTGCTTGATTTAATTATCGTGGGTTAATTGTTGACTAATTGGGATTTTGTGAGTGGTCGCCACAGCGACTTTGTCTCCGCCTTGTGTGAGACATATTTAGACCCTCGCAAAATCTCAATTATCAAATGGCACCGTTGCAGGGGAGCAACAACGTATAGATCATTTATTTGTGTGATTGTCATTATTTTTCTACATTTTTGCCTCATTTATTTTTCTTCATTGTTGATATATATATATATATATATATATTGTGAGCTATCTAACCCCTCCTCTTTGTTGATTTGGTACAAGGTACCAAGGATCGAGGGAGGCGCTCTACCCTGGGCGTCTGCGCACCCATGTGAAGCCGGCTTCAGCCTGCTACTCTTGCACCAAAGAAGACTTAGAGAGATTTTGTAGTTTAGCTCTAGTTTTTATTGCATATATATTTGTGTAATTTGAACTGAGAGAGTAACTCTTAATTTGTAATAACTTGGACACTTCTACACTTCACGAGGTCCATTGCCCGAGGGATTGTTCCCATGGGGGCATCGTCGATTCACAGTTTTTTCACGTTTTTGCTGATTTTATTACCTGCTTGATTCACGCGGATTTTGCCCCTAGATCTAGGAGTTTTTATTGATTGTGACGTAAATAGCTAAGGCCCCAACACTTAATATCTTGCATGTACCTATAGATCGTAATTGGACTTAGCTAAAAATCAATTGAAAAAGCTATTTGACTTGGACTAGAGACCACGTGCCAGGAGGGGTCGTATACAACGTGTGCAGGATACATTGTGGTGGACACCGATCGGCTCCCAAGACCTGACTCTGGTTTCTCTTCCTCATTGTAGCTACTTGTTCTTCACGATTAATAGTAGTTTCTTATCTAGGGACGATTTCCTCAATGCATCATATAAGTAGTTTATTTCCTGTCTTTTAATTTATGCGCGGATCACCCTGCATGTAGAGTACTGGAGAAAGGTACGCATTTCTATCTTTACATGCTTCATGTGTTTGATCGCGCATCGGCTTTTCCGACTTCCTCCCCCATTTTATTGGACTCATAATAACCAAGGAAATCAGAAAATTCGTTAGACGTTGCTCTTATTCAGAAAAATACCTAAAAAGTGACAACCAAAGAAAATTAGGACTGCTAATGCAAACATGACCTTAAAACTCACCTCATCAAAAAAATTTTGTCTTGGGAGAGTAACCCCCTCATTATTTGATTTATCTACAGCGAGAGAGTGACCCGCACACTAGGCTAGAGCCACGCCCGAAATTCTAGTTGATTACTGGTCTTTGTGAGTCATTCTCCAGTGAGGATCTCTCCGATAACCAGTAAAGCAGACCGCGATGTCCTTAGCAGATTGAGTTAATCGGGTAGCCTGTAAATGGTCCGCAACTCATACTGGCTGGGAAAGATCTCATTTGGGATTGGGAAAGTCGGCTAGGAGAGTTGGGTTCCTAACAACACGCTTAACCGCTCTGATAGATTGACTGATCACTTAAATAAAATTGACAAGATAAACGATCGAACCTTCACGGTCATTTGCTCAAGAGTTATGTATGTGAATTGGGGGTTTGATTGCCAATCTTGTTTGCATTCCAGATCTCATCCGCCCTTCTCTCCATATCAAGATGATGGGAAGGAGATCCCTTAGGCCACGTTCGGTGGCACCGCTATTGCGCACTCCTCCTTATTCATCTAGGACGGCTTTAGGGAGTTTAGACCCACTCTCCGAGCCCGAGTTCACGTCCACCTTGTTCCCCCTCGATCACCCTTCTTCTATCATTCATGAGGTGTCAGATTATAGTGCAACAGAAATTTCTGGACATTTGACGTCACCTGATAGGTACCTTTGCCTTTGCAGAGACTCAAGACATGGACAACAATGGGGGATGCCTAGATGAGCAAGGAGATCCTTCATATGTATACGATCAGACTGCCATCAACAATTCATTGCTAGCTTCCCTGGAGATGATGCAGAGACAGATCAGAGATCAGGGAGCCTTCACAGGGTCATTATGAGAGAGATGGCGCAGATGCGAGCAGACCGAGAAGACAGATCTGAGGGCGGTGGAGAGATACCTGGAGATAGAGCTGAAGGAGGAGGTGGAGCGGGAGGAAACCAACAACCGGAGAGGCTACCACCGACGGCCATGAGACAGTTGCACAACCTAGCTGCATCCCTCACTCACCGATGGATTCAGCTTCTCCCCATTGTTGGGAACTTTGAGCTTTACCCCCAGGCGATCCAACTGTTGCCCAAGTTTCGTGGGCTAGCCATCGAGGAGTCTCATCTCCATCTGTAGGAGTTTGAGATGATTTACAGCACTGTCCACGACATACTTGTGGATGAGGACACAATAAAAATGATTGCCTTCCCGTTCTCATTCTTTGATCGAGCTGCCTATTGGCTAAAGCATCTTGGGAGGTTTATCACAACTTGGGAGCAGCTCCGGACCGCATACTTGAATAAGTATTACCCTCTCGATCGGACCAACGCAGCACGAGCTATGATCAGTAACTTAACAATGATCCCAAATGAAAAATTCCATGAGGCTTGAATTGCTTCAGAGAGCTCATTGATCGGTGTCCACATCATGATATATCAAAGACCAACCTTGTTCAGAGCTTCTTTTGTGGGCTGACACCGGAGCTGCAGGGGCTTGTGAATGCCTCTTGTTGTGGGTCATACTTTTCCAAGGGTGAAGATGATGTTTGGTCCATCTATGAAAGAATGGCAGAAAACTCGACAGTAATGGCCCAAGTCCGAGTCTACATGTAACAGAAGGCCCCCCAAGGGGCAGGATCATATCAGAGGATCGCTCGCATCGATGACGGTCCCCACACTCCATCAGCAGCAACAACTCAGGCCGAATCCGCCGCAGCCGACATGAGGATCATCAGCGAGAAGTTGGACCGCATCGAGATCCTCGAGAAGAAGCAGAGCCAGGGGCTGGCCCAGATGAAACAGTTGACGAAGACCATGAGTGACCTGAAGACACAGATCTTGTGTATTCTGGAAGCACAGACATCCACACAGCCCCCCAGAGCACATGTTGATGCCAGCAGAAGCAGCTCCACCCAGCCCTCTGCCAGACACCGCCAGGTTCACCACATCTAGGCAGAGCCGGTCCAGCAGCTACAATATTACCCGTCGTAGCCACCATCTCAGGATACTCAGATGGTGGTTTATCAGCCGGATCAGCCATTGGTAGTTCTACCTCCACCACCTTTTGAGCAGGAGCCATTGATGGAAGTCAATGGGATATGGTACGACCGCTACCCCCAGCAGGCCGGGATTCGTCGCGATCACCTCGGATTCCGTTGGACCACCGGAGGCACCTCATCTCAGCAACAACCTCTTGCTCAAGGTGGTCAGAACAGTCAGCAGCAGCAGCAACCCTATCACTCCCAACATCAGTACCATCAGGGTTCTTGTCCCTCTTATCAGGGATAGCAGTGGAGGCAGTGTCAGCAGCCTTATCAGCAGTACTCCCAGCCTCCCCCTCACTATTCACAGCAGCAACAACATCCTCATTCACATCATGGGAACACTTCCAGTTCTCAAGTACCCGCCTTCGAGAACCCAACGCTTGACGACCTCGCCTGCTTGCTTGCTGAACAGCAGGCATCCTTCCGGCAAGAAATGGATGAGTTCCAGCAGGAAATGAGGGATATTATCAAGGGCAAGGCCGCCATACCTGCACCGTTCGAGCCTAATCCGAACAGTTTAAAGAGGAAATCTGAGGAGGTACAGTCTACAGAAGATACCACTCCTAGTGACTTTTTGAATGACATGTCTTCTTCTATGTTTGATGCTGATTTCGTGACTACTAGGAGCGGTAGGATACCAGCCGACGGTGCCTCATCTGAGCGTTAATCCAATAAAAACCATCATCAATTCTTTATTATTATCCTGTATTATATTGTGTAATTACCCTTAATTAATTGTATTTAATTTCCCTTATTCTTCCTGTAATTATTTTATCATCAAAAAACCCTAAAAATTAGGAGAGTAATTGTCCATAATTCACTGACCATTAAAAAGACTAAAAAATACAAAATATCTTAAAACCAAAAAGCTGGTATTTTTATACCCTTTAAAAATACCACCAAAAATACTTTTTTATACAAATGACTTCTTCTGACTTTTTGTCCAACATGAAACTTGTAGATCTCGTCGAGACAAGAAACTTTCATGTTTTGATTTTTTCCTAATTATGCCTCTAACTATTTCTTTCATATTTTTTGTGTATTTGTACTTCTGAATTTTCTGATTAGGCCACATGGCGCTCTCTGGAGCCGCCACGTGGCCGGCCTCTTCTCTTGCCACCCGGCGCCCTCCTGGGCCGTCGGATCCACTCTGTCCCGCCTCAATCTCCGCCGTCCATCTATTGCCCACTCCCAGCCGTCAGATCTAAATGCCAAATCTAATTTTAACCGTACACACCCACATCATCTTCAGCCACTCGATCCCCTTCGCATCCTACGACTCCCATCTCTCCACGTCGCCCAATCTCTCCCGTGTATTCGATCTCTCCTGCCTCTTCGTCTGGGTCGCTCTTCAGCGCCCATTCCTCACTGCACGATCAGATCCTAAGGATCTGATCTCCGCCCTCTACTCTCACACCCATCCCAACCATTGCATCGTAAGATCCAACGGCTCGACCATCGTACCCTACCTCCAACGCCTCCCTTCCCGGTCGTTTCGCCTCGCAAGTCAGCCGCCCCTTCCATTTTTAGCCATCTCCCTCGTTCACCCCTTCCTCTCGTAATGCCACCTTCACGATGCCCGTAGATCCCCCATCCTCACGCAACCACCGTCATGCATGGCCATCACTCCTCCATTGAACACTCGGCTATCGAAACCCCCCTCTTCACCATGTAACCGCCCGACCTTCTCCACCTTTATAAGCCTTCCTCCGCCTCTGTCATCCGCGGCCACCGTTCCACGGGCAAAGACCTAGCTTCCCTCACCCCTCCGGTAAGCGGAGGGGCAGATCATCGAGGCGACGATGGCCCAAACCCAAGTGTCGACCCATGGCCGCCACGGCCGTGCTGCGGGCACCACCACGCTCCACTGAGCTCCGTGCCACGGCCAGGAACGCTGGGCGACGATCCCTGGGCTCCAACGGAGCTCAATCCCAGGTCACCGCCTCCACCAACTCCTCGCTCCGGCGAGGTGATTTTTCTTTCTATTTCTCGAATTTTTCCCATCCTCTACCATCGCTGCCACCCTCACCTAATCTCCTCACGACACTCACCACCTCACCAGCATCTTCGCCGACCCATCCCCTCTTCTCCAGAACCACCTCCGCTCCGACTCCCCTCTTCCCCTGCTCCGCTGGAGAAGAAACCACTGGCCACCGCCTCCCGTCACCTCCACAGCCTTCCACTCACCCCACAAGCACTCACATACCCTGTGCTTCGTCTAAGCTAACATCTGCAGGTCTATCTTCTTCAATGGTCGGAGCTTGCACCTCCCCTCCGGTCTCGAGCTCCTCCTCCGACGACCATGCTTCGCCGAGTAGCTCCAGACAACAACGGAGCTTCGCCTAAGCTCCAGGACCTTCGACATGCTTCCAGCGAGCTCCCTCGACCTTCAGACCACCCTTTGGAGCACGATGGAGCCAGGGGCAGGTCGCCGAAGCGCCGCCTTCTCCGGTGACCTGCGGAGGAAATGAAGTTATAGGTGCCGTCCAATCATCTAGATCGGATGGCTATGATGAAGCCACGAGGTGCTCGAGCCTCCCCTCCAGACCTATAGGCTCGGGTCCCACCGATCCTCGACCCGAGCCACCAGACGCAACCACGTGTCCCGAACCTGAGGCAGCCTCCCGAGCCTAGGCCCCTCACGTACGACGCACGCGAGGGCCTAGGTAAATTGCACGAAGGACCCCGGGCTTTTACATAATTGCAGAATGGTCCCCAGGCACGTGCCTCACGTGCGTTCCTGGGTATTTTACAGGAAGACCTCCAAGTTTCTGGAAATTGCAAAAAGGTCCTTACGCGTAATGGAAAAATTACACCGGGACCCAGGCGGTTTTTGGTAATTGCATTTAGGTCCCTCCAGGGACCTAAATGCAATATTTATCCATTTTATTTCTTTCATTTTTATTACAATTATGCCCCTACATTGTTTTCTTCGTAAGTTGAGCATCGTAGGTCCAAATTACATGATTTTAGTGTCATTTTGATCCTTGTTTCCTCATCTACATCATGTCATGTTTAATTTTCTCATCCGACATTATTTTAAATGAAGTGAATTTTTGTGTTAGATGATGACCCGGTTATATTTGTTCTTGCTCTGATTTGATGACTGTTCTTAATGTAGAGATTAAAATGACCTTGATTTCCATTTTTATTATTTTGCTCATATCTTTAGGGTATATTTGTAAACCTTTTGTTCTGCATATTTGTAACCTTGTGTAATTGTTCATTCATCATTTGATAATTGCATAAAAATCCACTAAAAATTGCATGCATCATATTGTTGCATTAGGAAATGCATAGTTCATCAAACAGACCTGAAATTGAGAAATAATTCACATGTGTGCTTCATTGACCAAAATTCGATAAATAGATTAAGTAGCTATGTCCTTGCGTTCGACTTTGGTAGACTTGTCAAGTAAAAAATATTCCACAACATTTACAGATTGTGGTTTTTACTGAACCGAATTTGCCTCCTATACTACGACAATTATCCATTCTTAAAAAGGCAAATTTGACGTTCATCAGTATTTCCCTATGTTGTGTTGCCACCTTTTGTTTCTCAAGACTGTGGTAACAAGAAAAAGACCAAAACTATGAATAAAGGAAAGGTTTCTTCATCTTCTCAGAGTCCATATGTGTTGCATGATGATATCTGTATGGACTCCATTCCTTCGTAGGCACAGGAACCTCTTTCTAGCCCTCCATCTGAGGAGGGCCCATACATCCCCTTCCCTCAAACAGTCCGCTTAGCGAAGGTGAATAAGAAAGAAAATCCCAAAAAGACACAACAATTAGAGTTCAACCAACAAATTATTGACAGATTTCAGATCCAGCTGACTCTACAGGAGGCACTTGAGCACATCCCCCTCTTCCAGAAGAACTTGAGAGAGAGGACTACAGTACACAGGAAGAGGAGGAACCATAGAGGAGATATCCATGTGCTTACCCGTGCCACATGCTTTGCCATTCAGAACCGATTGCCAGCCACGAGACCTGATGCAGGAGCTCCCTATGTCAGATGCGAGATTTAGGAGCAACGATTTGATCGTACTCTATTAGATAGTGGCACTTCTATCAACCTCCTTCCGACATCCTTACTCGACTGATTCGAGTTTGACCCTCTTTATCAGAGGAGGACAGTCCTTCAGTTTGCTGATCGATCGATTAAGAGGCCGAAGGGGTTGTTGAGAGACGTGGTCGTTACCATTCAGGGTCTGAAATTCCCGGTGGACTTTGTTGTACTAGACATGGAGATCCCTGAGTCGGTAACCGATACCCCCATCATACTTGGACGCCCATTCTTGGCCACTACCAAGGCGGTGACCGACCATGATAGTGGGAAGGTGTACTTTCACGTAGCGGGAGAAAGTATACAAATAGAGACGATTGACGAGTCCAGAGCGAGAGATTCTGCCTGCTCAGAGCATCTTAGTGACACAGAGCAGATGATAGAGGCTGAGCGAGATGTCCACCAGGAATACGACTTTGTGATGACCGATGATGAAGCCATTTGGACAGATCCTATAGAACAAGTCATCGCCTTGCCCGCAGATTCAACATACTTACAACTTATGGCAGTTGAGAGCTTGGAGAGCACACCCCTGGAAGAGGACACATTATAGGCTGACAGTCGCTGGATGAGTGGTGAAGCAGAATTTCATTCGTGTTCTTCCGATTCAGATCCCTCAGATTCAGTCATTGATTGGGATGATTTGGATGATTTATTTGCCTTGTCTGATTCCTTCTGAGCTGACAGCTAGGACGGAGTGCGAGCCAGTACAGTTCACAGAAATTCCAGCAGGGCTCCCTTTGTCAGATTTTCACGATCAGCGAGAGTTCTCACATGCAGACTTGGTAGCCTTCACACAGACATATCAGAAGCCAGATCTTCCAGCTCCTAGTTGTCCAGAACTGAAGCCTTTGTCGTAGTCGCTGAAGTACAAATTCCTTATCGGTGAGCCAAGTATGCACCCAGTCATTATCGCAACTGATTTGACTGGAGAACAAGAATCTCATTTGATGGAGGTTCTTGAAAGAAACTGCAAGGCAATTGGATGGAGTATAGATGATCTCCAAGGGTTTAGTCTGGCTTTATGCTCCCACCATATCTACCTCGAAGAGGACGCTAAGCCATCGCGTGAGTTCCAGCGACGGCTGAATCCGAATCTTCGAGACGTGGTCATGAAAGAAATATCTAAATGATGGAGCGTCGATTTTATCTACCCCATCTCCGACTAAAAGTGGGTTAGTCCATTACATGTGGTACCCAAGAAGATGGGTATCACTACAGTTGTGAGTGAGTCTGGAGAGGAGATAGCTACCCTGGTACCCACTTCTGGGAGGGTCTGTGTGGGCTACAGACGATTGAATCAGGCCACCAAGAAGGATCATTTCCCACTGCCATTCATTGATCAGATTATCGAGAGGCTAGCTGGGAAGAGTCACCAGGAGAAAACGACATTCACCTATCCATTTGGGACATATACTTTCAAATGGATGCCCTTTGGTCTATGTAACGCCCCGGCGACATTCCAAAGGTGCATGTTGTCCATCTTCTGGGACATGGTGGGTGACTGTTTAGAGGTCTTCATGGATGACTTCTTAGTCTATGGCGACGAGTTTGATGCTTGTCTCGACTGCCTAGACTGTGTGCTTTAGCACTGCATTGAGGTCAACCTTGTCTTATCTTGGGAGAAGAGTCACTTCATGGTGACTCAGGGGACGGTCCTTGGCCATATCATCTCCAATAGGGGCATGGAGGTTGATCCAGCCAAGGTAGATATCATTAGAAAACTCAATCCACCATCCAATCTGTGACAGCTACGATCTTTTCTGGGGCATGTTGGTTTCTACCGACGGTTCATTCAAGACTTCAATCGTATTGCCCGATCGCTCACTGACTTACGGACAAAAGACATCAAGTTCATTGTCGATGATAAGTATCTTGCGTCTTTCGAGACTCTCAAGAATATGGTTGTCATGGCTCCTATCCTTCAGCCGCCCGATTGGTCTCTCCCATTTGAGATCATGATGGATGCTTCTGATTTCGTCGTAGGGGTTGTTCTTGGACAGAGGAGGGATAGTTTGCCCTATGCCATTCACTACGCTAGTCGGACTTTGGATGCCGCTCAACGGAATTACACTGTGATTGAGAAAGAGATGCTAGCTGTAGTCTTTTCTTTGGATAAGTACCAATCATATATTCTGGTATCTAGAGTGACTATCTATACAGACCACACCGCCATCCGATACCTCATGGAAAAGAAGGATGCCAAAGCTCGACTTACCAGATGGATCCTTCTGCTCCAGGAGTTTGACATTGAGATTAAGGATAAACCTGGAGTTAAGAATGTGGTGGCAGATCACCTCTCCCGCTTAGAGAACCTTGAGGAATCTGAGCCCATTGCACCTATCACTGAGACATTTCCCGATGAGGCGATCCTTGCTATCAGCTCGCTTCCATGGTATGCCGACATTGTGAATTATCTTGTTGCCAAGATGGTTCCACAAGGTTGGCCCAGGCAGCGACTTGAGACTTTCCTTGCGAAGGCCAAGTCATTCCATTGGGAGGATCCCGTCCTTTATATCATAAAGGAGGGGATAGTATCTGGAGGAGGTGAATTCGTCAAGAAGAGCAGCATAGAGTCCTCACCTACTGCCACAAGCTTAAGGCAGGAGGACATCATTCTGGGAGACGGATAACACATAAGGTGCTCTAATCTGGCCTTTGGTGGCCTACTCTCTTCAAGGATTTTGATGAATTCGTGAAAACATGTACTGACTGTCAGAAGATGGGTACTTGCAGACAGAGAGACATGATGCCTATGCAGCCTATTCACTTTTGTGAGGTTTTTGATGCATGGGGGATTGATTTCATGGGCCCATTTCCTAAGAGTCAGGGGGTTGAGTACATTCTTCTTGCTGTGGATTATGTGAGTCGTTGGATTGAGGCCATCCCCGCCCGAGCCGCAGATACTAAGATCGTGTGCTGATTTTTAAGGAAAAATATCATTTCATAGTTTGGGGTACCTAGAGTTCTGATTTTAGACGGGAGGTCTCACTTTATCAACAATAAGGTAAGGGCCTTGCAGATGAGTTTAGCATTGACCATCGTGTTTCCACTCCATATCACCCTCAGACTAATGGTCTTGCTGAAGTATCGAATCAAGACTATTTTACAGAAGGTAGTCCGCCCAGACTGAAAGGATTGGTCATAGCTTTTGGAATCGGTTTTGTGGGCTTATCAGATGTCCTTCAAGACACTATTAGGGACATCTCCCTTTCGTTTCGTCTATGGCAAGCTATGCCACTTGCCAGTGGAGATCAAGCACAAGTCACTATGAGTTATTGTTGGATCCCGAGAGTATATGAGAACAGAGGAAAGTAGAGTTGGTAGCCATGGAGGAGATGAGAGATACAACCTTTTCAAGTAGCCTACAATACAAGGAGAAAGTGAAGACATGGAACGATTCTCATATCAGCCATAAACAGTTTGAGCCCGATCAACGTGTATGGTTATTTGATTCTAGGCTAAAATTACTTCAAGGGAAATTACAGATTAAGTGGAAAGGTCTATATGTGGTTAGAAAGATACATGACAATGGTAGTATTGATATATCTAAGTTATCATCTTCCTTTACCTTTCGAGTCAACGGTCAATGCCTGAAACTATATCTAGATCATGATCCGTCGACTGTTGACGTTGCCCCTATTCATTTGGTATGAGATGTGCTCTTTGACTCACATCACCTACATCTCATACATGGTATCACTTCCAACTCCCAATGTCTAGATCCATATGTCCATATCATTTATTCTGTCATTCGTTATGTCTGTCACCCCGTCGTCATCTTATGATTTTGCTATACTTAGGACACACCTTGTCCTAAGTATGGGGGGTGCATACACTGAGTTGTGATATATTTATTCTCTTTTCTTCTTTTCTTCTTTTCCTTTTCTATCTTCTTTATCTATCAGAAAAGTGTCGCCCCTTTTTGTCAGTCTTCTATACTTAGGATGTACTTTGTCCTAAGTATAGGGGGGTGTGCACCCCGAGTTGATTCTATTCTTTTATCCTCTCCAGTGTCTCCTCTTCTTGTCTATACTTAGGGATATCTTACCCTAAGTATAGGGGGAGACAGTCTGAGTATGATCTGTTCATTCCCACCCTTGACCCTCCCTGCTTTGTATACAGTCTGCTATACTTAGGATTATTTAATCCTAAGTATAGGGGAGATGGTCAACTTCTCATTCGTCCATTCCTTCATCTCTCATTCATTTATTCTTTAGACTTTTCTATACTCAGTACGAGTTATGTCTTCTATTTTCTCTCCGATCTATGAGGACATAGCTCAAGCTAAGTATAGGGGGGTTGTATATACTACGTATATACTTTAGCCATAACTCGTACTTTCGTATTTTCCTAATAACTATGGCTAATTGTACTTATAAAATTAATTAAAAACCTTAATAAAAAAGATGTGATTATTCCTCAGATTCTTTTTGTATTTACTGATTAATAAATCAGGTGAAAATATTTTTTGCAAAATGTTTGAAAAATAGTTTAAAAATCCTTTGAAAACTATTTGAGAAACATTTTATTACATGTTTTCAACCTTTGTAAAATATTTTGATTGTAAAATTATTTTCTTTGTGTGAAATCAAATGTTTGAAAGATGATTTGTAAATGGTTTGAAAAATGGTTGCAAAAATATTTGAAAAATCTATATATATTGTTTGGAAAGCCTTTGCAAAATATTTTTCGAACGTGTGTACATGTTTGTAAAAATTCTTTGTAAAAATTAGTTTGTACTATAGTTTTCAAAATTGTTTGAAAAACCTTTGTCAAATAAGTTTGAGGAATACATACATCTCACCTAAAATTTTTTATATTCACCTATAAAATTGATCACTTGCCCTTGTAAATCCTTAAAATCTAATTCTTGTAAATATAAGATGCAGTCCCATGTAAATATTTGTACCTTGCTTTTAGCCAAAATCTTTTGTTTTCAAAAATCCCAAAAATATTTGCAAAATTAAAACACCAAAAACATTTGAAAAAACTTTTTTGAAAAACCAAAAAACTGCATGTGCATCATCTTTTTGAAAACCCATAAAAAGTTCAAAACTTTTGAAAATTGCGTCACAAAAATATTTTCTGCATTATGCATGACATTTGCATAGCATGAGCATTTTTTGGATTGAGTTTGATAGTTAAACGAGTCTAAATAAAATCCGAAGATTGGAGCATGGTTGGACCTTAAATCTACCTAATTAACAGGAACCTTATAGGAGCTGGAATTGAGGTACTTCAGGTTTAGTTGACTTAATTCTTTGAGGATCGCGAGACTTGGTTCAATGGATTCTTGACTGTCTAAGAAGAGTATTTCGGAGCACAAGCACGACTCTTGTTGATAATGACCTAACTTGGACACCTGCACCTTTCACATGGCTCAACCCAGTTGGAGTGGTGAGGGGGTTGGATTTGCCGGTATGAGACACACACAGGTGGAAACACTTGTCCTCCTCTAGGGAGGGAAGTGCACCCTAACCCATCCGGTCATGATGAGTTTTGAGGACAGGAGATTGTGGGTTGCAATAAAGCTTCAAAAGAGGGATAGCCTACTGGCTCAAGAGGAAAAACTCCCTATGTAAATGTTGCTGTCTATAGTATTCAAAAAAATACAAAAGTGAAAAAAACTCCAAAAAAGTGGACATGCCCGTATAAAAATAAAAATGACTGCCGTAGTTTACATATGTGTATAGTCAAATAAGTAAGCTTGAGCTTCAAAGTCAAATCATGTGAGCCTGCAGCTGGATGACTTGACTACACTGGTCTTGCATCCTAGTGTAGGTAGCTACACTGGCTACCGTCCATTCTTCTCTTCACCCCCTCCTCTTGAGCTGGTTGCCACTTGAACTTAGAAGGGAATACCCCTCTCCTTGAGGAATGAGTTGTTAGATTAGGGAATCATTGGGTTGTCATATTGGAGAAGCTAGACTCTTTGTCATTCTAGTTGGGGAGAGCCACTATCACTTACATTGTAAGAGTCAGATTCATAGTTGTAAGGGTTTGCGTATGAATTGAAGTATTCTGACCTGGCTATTGAGGATACTTGAGCGGAGTTTTGGGATTCTTGAAGGTTGTTGAATTTCAAGTCCGGTTCTCATTAAGGTTCCGCCCGAACTAAAATTCCAAAGGTATGACTTATCCAAGCACTTTGATTTTGTGAAGACCAGTTCAGTATCATTACAATTCAATCCATCTTTCTTCTTTTTCTTTTCTTCGTTTTTCTTTTTCTGCACTGCTTGCATAAGTGTTTGCCAGGGACTAGTTAAAGGCAAGTATAGGGATGATGAACTCCATTTCATCATATTTATTCTATCATTTGGCCTTAAAAAACCCTAGAAAATGCGTGTAAATAGGCTTAATTCATCCATCTTAGCATTCATGTTATGTGTATGTAAATCGTGTATAAACTGCGGTTTTCAAGCTAAACTTATAGAATAAAGAAAGAAAAGAAAAAGAATAAAAATATTTTAAATGATTTTATGACCCGAAATCCCGAGACCTAGGCATCTAGATGAATAGGTCGACAAGGAAAATAAGTAGGGGGGAGATAAGGGCCAAAATACCTTTTATTTAATTCATTCTTTATTCATTTTGGATCTATTTTTGGTTCCGCTTTTTATACTTCAAATGAGAAGCTTTAACATGAAAGTTGTAGATAATTAAATAAAGAAAAATATAAAATTGATTTCATTAAAAAATAATGTACAGATAAAAAGTTATGATCTAAATAAGTTTCCAAAATCCCAACTTCCCAGACTGTATCTCACAATAAAAGCTCAAAATATATCAAAATCACCTTTAATTGTATATATATTTTCATAAGCTATTTGATTTCATATTTTGCGGAGCTACGTTGAAAGTTGAGTTTTGACACTCCTTGTATACTATACCGATTAAAATATTCATTTTATTTATTATTCATTATTTTATACTTTTATATTTTTATAATTTTGTAATATTATTTGTAATATATGTGTGTCGTTAAAACAAAATAAAAACACAAAGAAAACACAAAAATAAAATAATTATATAACACACCTAGATGAATATACCTCTATTAAGCTATAAAAGGGAACTTGTAATTTAAACCTCTAAAAAATAAATAAAATTATATTAAAATACTTTAGAAAAATAACAAACATTTTTTTATTTTATAACCTAAAAATAATAAAATAAATTTCTATTTTAAAATGAATTTTTTAAATTTTTTTGCCAAGGAATTTTCTGGTTGGTCCACGTGGACCAACCATAGGCCTCCGTTGGTTGACCCCGGTCAACTGTCTGACCGAGGTCTGGCTCTGTCAGACCGAGGTTTTCGAGCCCACTTCACGATTTTTTCGAGGATTCATCTTTCATCTTCTCGGCTTAGAGTCTTCTTGACTTTTGATCCTCGTTTATTGGGCATACACGCCCAGGCGTCACCTCGATCCTTGGATCGATGATGCTTCCGCCGCGCCTCGTCCTTCTAGCCACTTTGTCAACCCTTCAAAAGGAAGCCCAACTTTCCCATTCAATTTTGAATCCCTTTGGCCGAATTTTCTTCCTCCCTTTCGTGCTCTACGTTGAGGCGGAGGTGACAACTCCATCTCCCATTCGTCAGGCGAGTCGCAGACGCTCGATTGGGCCGTCTCCAACCACCTCCGGCCACATTTGCCATCGAGGTTCTCCCTCAGGTGAAGTCCACCTTCGAGGCCCCTGTTCCTTTATTTTCTTTGCATTTTTGTTCTTGCCGTAGTCCTAGGGGTAGAACCCCCTAATTATCTTCGCGTATCATCCATCTGCTTCACCAAATTGAACCCTCGCCGGAGCTCGCTCCGGCCGTCCTTCCACCCACGCCATTCCTCACCGTTCCATGCCTCCATTTTGCCATTGCGGGGTCGAGGCACTTTTTCCTCGACCCTTTTATCATTTGGCAGGTCCAGAAGCGCACATCGAGCCACCTGGGAGCATTTGGACCTCCACCGGAGCTACCTGGAGCCCATTTGCTCCGCCGCCCTCTCTAGCCACCTTCGGTGGCCTTCATCCATTTTGGTGACCCCCAGCACATCGAGGAGGACCTCAAGAGCTTGCCGGCCCAATTTCGAGCCCCAAAGATCACCGAAGGACGGAGATCGAGCTCGGGGAAGCTCGCATCGCCGACGTTGCTTCCCAGTTCATCCTCTGCCCTCCAAGATCGTCAGATGGGGCCGGCGCTCTGGTGTACGTCAGCCGGCGGTTCTTGTGAATCCTGTGTTGTTTGATCGTCAAAGCTCATCGCAGTCGTTGGATCACGAATCGTCATCGGCCATCCGTTGCTCGCCACGTGTCAAGTGAGAAGACCTCAGCCGTTGGATGTGCCAGTGCGTGGGTAATTTTGCCTGATCCCTCGCAATTTTTGTATTTATTTTTATCCCAGAAACTTTCATTTGTAGTTTAATATTTTGTGTAATATTCCAACTAGACCGCCATACTTTTCATATTTAGGTCCTCGGCCACAGTCACCTCACGTGCCTGTGCGCGTGAGGGGGTGGGGCATTTTGCAGGGGACCCCCTGTGGGATTTGTAATTCGTTCTGGTCTGGGGAAACTTTTTATTAAGTGTAATATTTTTGGAAAACTGCATGCTAGCCTCCGTATTTTTGGAATATTATGTTTAAGTCCCTACAAGGCGCGCGTGTCAACACACGTGGGCTGGGATTTTTGCAGTGGAATACCCTTGCGGGTCTAGCTCTTTGTATTCAGTGCAGCAAATTTTGTGTTACACTATAATTTTGTGGAAAAATTGCATTTTAAACCTGGATGTTTGGATATTTACATATAAGCCCTTACTAATAGTGTAGTTTCTCTTTGTTGTCTCTATTTATTTCATGCATCTATAAAATTCGAAAATCACTTTAGGCACACACTCCTTGTTGCATTGTGCTTCCATGCTATATATTTATTTTACATTCTTGTTGCATTTTATTTATTATAAAAATTAAAAAACATGCATTTTTCAACACTGTTTGCATTAGAAACTCATAAAAATTATAAAACGTTTTTGAAAATTCCAAAAAAAATTATATTTTGTGTGTTTTTGTGTGTTTTTCACTTCAGACAAAAATCACTCAAAAAGTCAAAGAAAACTCCTAAAAATTAGAAAACCTCTAAAATCTTCATAAAAATATTAAAAATTCCACAAAATCCTAAAAATATAATTTTTTATCTCTAAATTTTCGCTGTTTATTATCTTTACTTTAAAATTATTTTGAGGAATTTTAAGATCTGTTTGATATTTTTAATCCTCATTTTAGTTTCAACCTTCAAGATTGCTCACTGATTTTCAGTATTTTTGACTTTAAAAATACCAAAAATAAGGAAAAATTAGAAAAATCACAAAAACTATATAAAAACGTAAAAAAACACAAAAACACTTTAGTCTTGTATTTTGCATATTTTTCCCTTTTTTTTATCTCCCCCTTATCTCTAGTATATGTATATATGTCCCCTATAGTTTATATCTTTATTTAAAAGAAAAAGAAAATATAAAAAATATAAAAAGAAAATACAAAATCAGTAAAACTAAAAATAAAAAATACAAAATAAAAAAATCAAAAATCAAAATAAAATAAAATAAAAAAAATAAAAATATAAAATAAAAAACCCACAAAATAGCACACTTGTAGGCATATGATCACTATCTTTCTTGTCATTTATTTTCAGATCTATGCCTGCTTGTTCATGTGTTCGACACTCTACATTACTTGCACTATACACATACTTTGTAGAGTTATATAAATTTTAACTCCACATTTAATTTCATTGCTTGATTTAATTGTCGTGGGTTTAATTTGTTGACTAATTGGGATTTTGTGAGTGGTCGCCACAACGACTTTGTCTCCGACCTTGTGTGAGACATATTTAGACCCACGCAAAATCTCAATTATCAAATGGCACCGTTGCAGGGGGAGCAACAATGTATAGATCATTTATTTGTGTGATTGTCATTATTTTTCTACATTTTTTCCTCATTTATTTTTTCTTCATTGTTGATATATTATATATATATTGTGTGAGCTATCTAACCCTCCTCTTTGTTGATTTGGTACAAGGTACCACGGATCGAGGGAGGCGCTCTACCTTGGGCGTCTGCGCACTCATGTGAAGCCGGCTTCAGCCTGCTACTCTTGCACCAAAAGAAGACTTAGATAGATTTTGTAGTTTAGCTCTAGTTTTTATTGCATATATATTTGTGTAATTTGAGCTGAGAGAGTGTCTCTTAATTTGTAATAACTTGGACACTTCTACACTTCACGAGGTCCATTGCCCGAGGGATTGTTCCCATGGGGGCCTCGTCGGTTTTTCGCAGCTTTTTCGCATTTTTTGCTGATTTATTACCTGCTTGATTCACGTGGATTTTACCCCTAGATCTAGGAGTTTTTATTGATTGTGACGTAAATAGCTAAGGCCCAACACTTAATATCTGCATGTACCTATAGATCGTAATTGGACTTAGCTAAAAATCAATTGAAAAAGCTATTTGACTTGGAGTAGAGACCACGTGCCGGGAGGGGTCGTATACAACGTGTGCAGGATCCATTGTGGTGGACACTGATCGGCTCCCAAGACCTGACTCCAGTTTCTCTTCCTAGTTGTAGCTACTTGTTCTTCACGATTAATAGTAGTTTCTCAATCTAGGGACGATTTCCTAATGCATCATATAAGTAGTTTATTTCCTGTCTTTTAATTTATGCGCGGATCACCCTGCATGTAGAGTGCTGGAGCAAGGTACGCATTTCTATCTTTACATGCTTCATGTGTTTTGATCGCGCATCGGCTTTTCCGACTTCCTCCCCCGTTTTATTGGACTCATAATAACCAAGGAAATCGGAAGAAATTCATTAGACGTTGCTCTTATTCAGAAAAATACCTAAAAAGTGACAACCAAAGAAAATTAGGACTGCTAATGCAAACATGACCTTAAACTCACTCATCAAAAAAAATTTGTCTTGGGGAGAGTAACCCCCTCATTATTTGATTTATCTACAGCGAGAGAGTGACCCACACACTAGACTAGAGCCACGCCCAAATTCCAGTTGATTATTGGTCTTTGTGAGTCGTTCTCCAGTGAGGATCTCTCCGGTAACCAGTAAAGCAGACCGCGATGTCCTTAGCAGATTGAGTTAATCGGGTAGCCTTTAAACGGTCCACAACTCATACTCGCTGGGAAAGATCTCATTTGGGATTGGGAAAGTCTTCTAGGAGAGTTGGGTTCCTAATAGCATGCTTAACCGCTCAGATAGATTGACTGATCACTTAAATAAAATTGACAAGATAAATGATCGAACCTTCACGGTCATCTGCTCAAGAGTTATGTATGTGAATTGGGGGTTTGATTGCCAATCCTGTTTGCATTCCAGATCTCATCCGCCCTTCTCTCCATATCAAGATGATGGGAAGGAGATCCCTTAGGCCACGTCCGGTGGGTAGTTATTAATTGCCATTTTGTAGAGTTATAATTAATTTTTAACTCCACATTTACTTTCATTGCTTGATTTAATTGTCATGGGTTTGGGTTAATTGTTGACTAATTGGGATTTCGTGAGTAGTCGTCACAGTGACTTTGTCTCCGCCTTGTGTGAGACATATTTAGACCATCGCAAAATCTCGATTATCACCACCATGCCCGACCTCGAGCACACGTGTTGCACATGTGTGATAATCGAGAAAAATAAAGGGTTATACGATCTCACAAGGCAAGACCGCAATCGAAGTGTTGACCGCTCAATATTCCTCAATTAATCAACATAAACCCACAAAAAGAATAAATCAATTAATATAAAAAATATGGAGTTAAAATTTATTATAACTCTACAACAATGTGTATAACGTGCAAGTATGTGTAGAGGTTGAACACAGGGAGCAAATGGTAGAAGGAGGCAAAATACAATGCTCAAAACTTTGTCTTTTATCTATTGTCCATATTATTGCTTTTATGGTTTTTAATTTTATTTTTAAAATTTTTTTATTTTATAATTTTGTATTCTCTTTTTATATTTTCCAATTTTCTATTACTTTTTCATTTAAATATAATATATATCCGCATAAATACAATATAAGATATAGATAGATATTATATATATATAAATATAAAAATAGTCAAAATACAATAAAAATAGTATTTTTATGATTTTTTATATTTTCTATTTTTTGTTATATTTCTGGATTTTTTTTCTAATTTTCATGTCTAAAGTAAAAAATATTCCAAATAAGGGATTGATAAAATACCTGAAATTGATTTGGATATTAAAAATAATAAATAAGTCCCAAAATTATCCAAATTAATTTTAATTTATAAGTATTTATATAAATAATATTATTTAATATAAAACATATTTTTATATTTTTAAAGAATATTTTAGATTTTAAAAAAGATTTTAGGGGTTTTTAGATTTTTTAGGTTTTTAGTTTTCAGTTTTAGTGATTTTTTGTCTGTAATTAAAATAGCTCAAAATGTACCATATTTATATTTTGGATTTTTTAAATAGGCTTTTATATTTTTTTGGTATTTTATAATTTAAACAGGAAATATACATGCTCCTCTTTTTTTTAAATAGATAGATTAAATGCAAAAAAGGGATTTTTACCCGGTAGACCTTATAATCTTTGTCAATTACCTCTACGACCTTTGAAACAATGTATTTCCTCCATCGACCCCGTAAACTTGCTCCGTCTTACCCCCACAAACCCTGCCGTCAGTTTTAACTTTATTTGAGTTACTTACTTGAGTTAGTCTTGAGTTAATCTAACCCATCCTCCTCCTCCTCTTCCTCCCCTCTCCATTCTCTTTCCTCCGCCGCCCCTAGACCCACGTCCTCCTCCTAACACCCCTTCTCCTCCTCTTACTCCCCTCCCCATTTTCCTTCATCGTGTAGTGAAGCGTGCATCAGAGATGTATAAGACGGTGTTGGGGATGATGTAGTCCTCTCGGCACCGACCTTACGGTCGGGGACGATGTAGTCGAACACGAGGTCAAGGAGGTAGTGCTCGATGGCGAAGAGGATGTGGACATTGCAGATCCAACATCCCTAGCAGGGACAGAGGCGGGGGCAGTGTGGACCCAGGACAGGGACTGGACGTCATCGATGCCTTAATTTTTATGTGTAAAGACGCAACCATTCCTGGTGTTCCAGCGAAGAATCACACTGTTTTGGGAGATGGATCTCTGCGATATGAGAAGAATATGAGTAACGGATCGGTAGGGAGGGGAGGGTGGAGTTTAGAGAGGTTTATGGGTTGTGATTTATTCCAGGGTAGATGACTGAGAGATCTCTTTATCCAGAAGGATCATGTCCGCACATTGTTCTTTTATATGTTCATCCATTGTTTATGATTGATTGCTGTAATTTTATTCCAATGCCATCTGGGTGGCGTACAGGGAAGGCGGCCATCCTCCAGACAATTCATGGGGAGTGGTTCGGCTTCTGGGTGGCGCACAAGGGAGCCGGCCAACCTCTGCTCGCAAGGAAGGGGGCCGGCCTCCAAGCAGTGAGCGGGGGATGGGGATTGGCCTCCCGGTGGCGTGCAGGGGAAGATGTCAGCATCTGCTCGTAGAGGAAGGGGGTCGGCCTTCGAATGACGTACGGGGGAGGTGCTGGGGATGTGTAAGAGTGGTAGGGGAAAATGATGCGAGGAAGGGAAGTGGGAATGGTGGCAATTTTTGTAAATTTGCTTAACAAAGAAGGCATTATGCATCTCCTTTTAACAGAATCTGGTTAGTTTTAAAGGGTAAATGGATGGGAGTTAACCACAGGGTCTGTAGGATAATGGTCAACAAGTTTACAGGGTCGAGGGAGGAAATACGTTGTTTCAAAGGTCGTAGAGGTAATTGACAAAGATTATAGGGTCTGTCGGGTAAAAATCCCATGCAAAAAATGCCAAATAAAAATAAGGGTGTGAAAGTACAAGGCATGAAGCATCTAATCCTATTTTTGTGGATTTTTAGTTGCATGCTAGGTATTTTAAATAGATAAAATCTTTAAAAATATATCCAAACAGGGGCATATTTGCAAGAAAAATAAATTTCAGGGGTAATTGTATAAATATGCCAAAAATATACAATGGAACTAAAATTTTATTGAACTATTTAGTAAATATAATAACGTCAGGGCTAGCCGTGCAATTTTTACATCACGTGGGACTCCACGTGATTCGACCTAGGAGGGACCCATATACAAATGCAATAAAGTACAAGGGCCATCCAACAATTTTTATAAAAACATACAATCTGATTTTAATTTATTTGACTAAATATAAATATAAAATAGTGAAGGGGTGTACATGCAAAATGCCCAGCTCACGTGGGATGAGACATGAGCTGAGCTAGATTGGACTAAAGTGCAATTAAAAAAAGCTCGGGGGTCATTTTGAAAAATATCCAACTATTTAACACGTCACACTTTATTTACAGAATTAATAAATCAATACAAAAAATAATGGGGGCTAGATTTGCAATTTACCCCATTAAAGACTAGATCGAGCAGCGCTGCTTCATTCACTTGGACACGTGGCACTCATCTAATGGTTGGTACCGCGTCATGGCAGGACTACTTTGATTAGATCGCTCGAAGCGATCCAACGGTGGGGCGATCCTTCACCCAACATTGGCGATCAACCTGACATGGAAAGAAGATCCAACGACGCGGGGAGGCTCAGGAAGAACAGGTCAATAACTCCCCGTTGGCGAGTTTCGATCCGACTTCTGGGTTGCTCCGGTCGTCTGGAAAGCTCGGAGGTGGTGCAAAAGGGAGTTGGGTCTCCTCCACGTCAGGTGCCTTCTTCAGGAGGTACGCCGGAGCTCAGATGACGACGAGGGGGCTCTGGGAAAGTAGGAGCCCCAGGTACCTAGATCTTCAGCAAAATCGACTCCCAGTGGAGTCTTTTGGCCTCCAGCACATGCAAAAAGTTAAGGTGCAACACGTAGAAGGTCAAGGTGGCCTTATTAGGTGGAATGGGTAAAGGATGATGTGGGCGGATCCGGCGAAGCGGAGGAGTGGAGGCACCCTAATCCAGATCAAGATGAGATCTGGTGGGGCAAAGGTGCGTGAGGTTAGAGGAAGCGACATGGAAGGAAATGGTGGCGGCGATGAGTCGCGAAACAGGCAGAAACAGTCGGGTAGGGTTCACCGGAGCGGAGCTCGGACGAACTACGAATTAGCGATTTCAAGCTAAAATATTACGCTAAAGACTATCCTCAGAACGCAATTAAAATGCATGAATGAAAAACTAATTAAAAATCATGAAAATGCGCAACACAAACCTAGGTATTGTCCAGGGAACAGGATGGTCACCGGAGCGCCGCCTGGGTGCACCTCTGCCATCCATCAACCACCGTAGAGCTTTAGGGGACCTCCCCTTGTCACGGGGATGCATGCTTGGCCAAAGCCAGGGGCTTAGGACTTAAGAGAATGACCAAATTGTGAGGAGGACGGAGGTGTTTTATTTATAAAACAGAGCATGCACCCTTATTTCCTAGGCTAAATCAATGAATCGAGTGTTTGTACAATGGAATAGAGAGGTCGGCGTGAATCCATGATGATCGTGGTGTAAATCCCGTGAAGGGATCGATGTCATTAGAGCTATAGATTGATCGGGAAAAGGATGAAAATGTGGGAAAAGATGGATTTGACAAGAGTCAAAGCTGGGGGAGGGGGGGAGTTGATCGGGGGTCAACAAACGACAACCTGTGTTTGGACCACGTCCACATAAAACGACAAAATCACTTGACCAATTATTAATTTATTAATTAAACCTAATAAATAATTTTATTAATTTTCAATTATAAAATAGAAATTGTTTATTATTTAATGTAGTATTTATTGTGAATTTTATTTATTTTTGGTGTATTTTATTAGTAGTTAAATTTTAATAGTGTATTTATAGGTATATTCATCTATGTTTCGTACATTTTTATTTTTATTTTGTATATTTTATTATTTTATTCTTTTATTTTATATATTTACAACTTATTTTTATGAGTATAAATATATTTTTATTTTATTTTTATGATATTATTTGTACACTTAAATAAATAGATATATATATTTTATATGTATACTTATAGGTATTTCATCTATGCGTTATATACATTATTTTATTTTAATGTATTAATAGAATATAGATAATATTAACAATATTATAAAAATATAAAAGAATAAAGAATAAAAGAATAGGGTCCCCTTTTATTTATATACATGTATAACATAGGTACTTTGTCTATGTATTTATAGACTTATTTTATTTTACATTTTCCTTATGGTTTTATTCTATTTTTAATATGCACATATGTTATGAATAATTATTAAAAAAATTATAAAAAATATGAATTTGTAAAAATAATAAGGAATGAATAAATTGAATATTTTAATCGGGTCTATTATACAATAGGGGTCAAAAACCTGACTTTCACACAGTAACTCCAGAAAAGTATGAAACCATCATTAAATAGCTTGTGAAAAGTTATATACAATTAGAGGTGATTTTGATATGTTTTGAGTTTTTATTTGAAAGATATGGGTATGTGAAGTGGAGTTTTTGGCTTTTTATTCTGTATATAAAATGATCATTGTGTTTTATTTTTATACAAACTCAATTTTGTATTTTTATTTACATTATTATCTACAACTTTCATGTACAAAGTTTCTTCGTTTGATGAATAAATAATAAAGAATAAATAGGTGTCAAAAATGCTTAAGGAATGAATAAAAGAATGGCATTTTTATTCTATTTTGGTCCTTATCTCCCCCTACTTTATTCCTTATCGACCAACTTAATTCTTGGCTTGGTCTCGGGGTTTATGGTTGTAAAATATATTCGATATTTTATATATTTCTTTTCTTTATTCTATAATTTTGCATTAAAAACCTTATTTTCTATACAAATAATACAATAAATAATGAATGCTATTATGCACAATTAAAGCTATTTACATGCATTGGCTAGGTTTTTAAGATTAAAGTGATAAAATAAAGGCGATGAAATGGAGATTCATCACCTCCAATATTTGCCTTTGCTAGTCCCTAGCAAATGCTTATGTAATAAGTACAAAAAGAATAAAGAAGAAAAAAAACAAAGAATAAATGGAAATGATCTTGATTATCAAACTTATTTGTACAAAATCAAAGTTTGGAGCTCATGTTTGACCTTGATGTGAGAATATGTGTGGAACCTGATCGGGAACCAACTTTAAAGCACAACAACCTTTGAGATTCACGAAACTCGGTTCAAACCACCTCAATAGCCAGGTCAGAACTAGCCTACATCATACACAAACCCTTATGACTATGAAGCTGACTTGTACAGTGTAACTGATAGTGGCTCTCCCCAACTAAAATGAAAAAGGAACTGACTTCTCCAGAATGACAGCTAATGATTCCCCAATCCATCACTCTGTCATCGAGGAGTGGGGTATTCCCTTCTAAGTTCAAGTGACATCCAGCTCAAGAGGAGGAGGTGAAGAAAAGAATGGACGGTAGCCAGTGTAGCTACCTATCCTAGGATGTCTGACCTGTGTAGTCAAGTCATCCAGCTGCATGCTCACATGGTATAACTTTGATCCTCAAGCTTGCTTATTGACTATACAACATATATACATACTCCGACAGGCATTTTATTTTATTTTCAAGCATGTCCACTTTTTTGGAGTTTTCCTTCTTTTTTTTTTTGAAATACTATTTACAACAACATTTACATAAGGACTTTTTCCTCTTGAGACAGAAGATAATCCCTCTTTTGAAGCATTATCGCAACCAACACTCTCATGTCATTCGACTTCAAGGCAACTAGACTAGGTTGGGGGTGCATTTCCCTACCTAGACGAGGACGAATGTTTCCACCCGTATGCATCTCAGACGAGCCAATCCAACCCCTTCACCACTCCAACTGAGTCGAGCCAAATGAAAGGTACAAGTGTCTAAGTTAGGTTACAACCGAAAATACTCATGCGCACGTCCCAAAAAGTTCTAGTTAGTTAGTTAAGGTGACTGGAACCCAGCCCTACGTCTCAAATAGTTAAGTTTCAATGGACCTGAAGTCCTTAAACTTAGTTCCCTAAGGTTCCGGTGCAGTTAAGTGCAGTAAGGTCCGACCAAGCTCCAATCTTTGACTTTATAGGAGTAGTTCAACCATCAAGCTCAATCCAAAAGAATATGAATGCTATTCAAATGTTATGTACAATGCCAAAAGAATGATGCAATTTTTTTAAAGAATTTTGAAAATAAAAAGGATTTTTGAAAAAGAATTTTGGCAAGTAAAAAGAATTTTGGCACACAAAGTATAAAATATTTACAGCTGTTTACACATGCGTGCTGCTTTTTATTAATTTACAAGAGTTACAAATTTTAAGAATTTACATGTTTAACAAGTTTATTTTTATAGGTATATACAATTGATAAAGAAATTTATTTAGTTATCTTTAATGATACCTTTATTCCTCAAATTTATTTGAAAACGATTTTGAAAACTATAGTACAATATATTTTTTTGCAAATATTTACAATCATTTGAAAGCAATTTTGAAAAGATTTTTCAAACAATATATATATATATATATATATATAGATTTTTCCAAATATTTTTACAACCATTTTCAAAATCCTTTACAAGTAGTTTTTCATATCCTTTTTATTTCACACAAAGAAAAGAATTTTTGCAAATCAATACATTTTTCCAAAGGTTGAAAATATTTCATCAAAAGTTCTCCAAACGGTTCACACCATTTTTCAAATCATTTTGCAAAAATATTTTTAACCTGATTTATTAATCAGTATATACAAAAAAGAATTTGAGGAATGAAAGGTGTTATTAATTGATTTTTAATGAATTATATATGTATATATAGTAATTTTTAGACATATTTATTGATAATAGTGTGAAAGTACGAGTTATAGCTAAAGTATATACGACCCCCCTATACTCAGCATGAGCGATGTCCTCATAGACCGAAAAGAGAAAGAGAAGACATAACTCATACTGAGTATAGAAAAGCCTATATTACAACGATTGAATAAGAAATGGAGGAATGAAGAGATAAATGACAAAGAAGTTGACCTTCCCCCTATATTTAGGATCAAATAACCCTAAATATAGCAAACTATACACAATGCAGGGAGGGTCAAGGGTGGGAATAATAGATCATGACTCGGGTTGTCTCCCCCTATACTTAGGGTGAAATATTCCTCAGTATAATATAGAAAATCAATAAGAGAAGAGACAGTGAAGGAGATCAAAGAATGAAAGAATCTGGCTGCACCTCCCTATACTTAGGACAAAGCACATCCTAAGTGTAGAAAAATGACACAAATGGGCGACACCTCTTATGTAGAAACATAGAAATGAAGAGGAAAAGAAGAAAAGAAGAAAAGACAAATATATACAGATATATGAAAAGATCGTAGAGTATGTACGCATCACTCCCCTATACTTAGGGTAAAGGATCCCTAAGTATAAGTAACGATAGGAGTGATGGAATAAAACGAAGAAAGAACAACGCGATATGTACCCCCTATACTTAGGACAAGGTACGTCCTAAGTATAGACACCCAGATGCGGCAAAATATCTGTGGTACACATGATATACGAGAGAAAGAAGAATAGAATACACATACAAATATACAACAAGTAAAGAATAAGGTGAAGTGCATGATAGTATATGGTACACGAATACCGTGCTCTCGTTGTCGTCTCCCTATGAGAACGAGGACGCAGTCAGACAGTGAAAAGACACCGGGGTATGCACTCAGGTGGGTGTCAGCTACCAAGGACAAGATTTCGAAAATTAAACCAGGGACCGGTAGCATGAATCAGAACATCGGCTCATAATGAAGGAATGAGTGAGCGAAGCCAATACTGTAAGACATGGAGGCATAATGAGCAGTACAAACTCCTCCAAGTCAATTAAGGTCTCAGAAAGGTATAAAAGGTGAAGAGCAGGAGACTCTTAGTGCAACGTGATATCTGGTGATCATAAGATCAGAAAATCACAAGAATGCACTTAACACCACAATATATAGCTCAACCCTGCAAGGGTCATCAAGGTGAGCAGACTCAGATGAGTCAAAGATCGTAAAATAATAAAGACTCAACTATGCTCCAATAGAGAGGAAACTAGATAGAGAGGAGATCAAGTACACAAATCAGAAGACTCGGCTCTGTGCTCCACCAGATGGGAGACACCAGAAATGAAGACGAGTACAAAGAGAATGATGTATCCTCCAGCAGATAACCCTCGGAGAGTAATATGCGCTAGTCAATGAATAATAAAATGGTGCTCACCATGCAAGGGTCATCAAGGTGAGCAGACTCAAAAGAGTCAGATCCATCCGATGAATCAGTAGAAGAGGTCTCGGTAGGTGACAGATCGGCTACCAACAAAAGAGACCGATAGATCAAGAGAATATGACAACGTCCCATAGATAACCTTCGGGGGGCATACCACTAACTATGCATCAAATAATGAAAATAGGATGGCTCATCCTTGCGAGGACCATCAAGGAGAGTAGACTCAAAGGAGTTTAGTTAGATGGGTCCCAAGATCTGACAGATCGGATACAACAAGAAGGCAGTGGGGACCAGGAGTATATCAGACGACTCGGTTCTGTGCTCTGCCAAATCAGAGGCACAACCAGCAAGGGGAACTGAGCGTAAAGAAACTGTCGCATCTTCCCGCAGATAGTCCTCGGGGATGATGAAAGCTGAATAGTAAGATCAGATCTTGTCCTTGCGAGGGTCTTCAAGGAGAGAAGACTCAAAGGAGTCAGGCAGATCGGTCTTGGTAGTCGCAGATCAATGACTAACAAATGAGACCGACAGATCACATAAGGTGTCACAGTCCCTCGCAGATAACCCTCAGAGAGCACTATGACTAGGAAATGAATAATCCGTACTAGGACCGTCAAGGAGAGAAGACTCGAAAGAGTCGGGGAAATTGGCCTCGTGCACCTACAGATTGGGAGCACAATCAGCAGGGAGGCCAAACAGTCGATTCAGATGACTCGGTTCCGTGATCCAACAGATGGCAGCATAGTTAGCAAGTGGAACCGAGCGTAGAGAATGTGTTGCATCCTCCCATATACAGTCCTCGAGGTGTAATGCAAACTAAGTCAATCAAGTCTTGGGATTGCTGGCATCACATCTCATGTACTCGAGAGCAAGCAATCAATCAATCATCAGGAATGCATAGGATCACGGGAGGGATAAATAATCAGGTCAATCATAGTACATCCCTCAAGTCAATCAATCTAGCTGAGGTGGCATAAAATATAAGCAGAAATCCTCGAGGCACCACAGGTGGAGCGGATAATCAGGAGATAGAGGATGGAGGAGTAAGGTAGATGAGCGAAATCATGTGGGTTCTGGTCACCATCACTATGAAGCACATATCAAGATAGTCGATCAAATCTCTAAATCAAGAAGGATGGAACCACAATCAGTCATAGCTTCATGAAATCGTCATCAAATCATAATACATCACATCCTCAATCCAGTGCGTGAGATCACAAATCATCGATTAAGAATCACATCTAGTAATTGTACGCTCCTCAAAGTCCTCAAAAAGCTATAAGCACAGATCCAGAGTCAAATCCACCAAGCACAACAATCTCAGCATCCTCAAAATGGTGCTCGACATAGTCAAATAATCAATAGAGGTCGCAATCCTCGATGCGAGCTATCTCCACAAGCGCAACAATCCCAAGTAGAGGGAGAATGACATGGGGGATACGAGGAGGGTGGGCGAGATGAAGGTCGACAAAAACAAAATTGTGGTTCAAGGAGAGTGCTTCCTTGAATCGGATCAGAGATAATGTGATATGGGAGAGGAGAAAAGCCACAATATCCAGTAAAGACGACGAAGTGCAGGACCCAATATCACGACTCGAATGCAGATGAGGAGATCTATATATAAGAGAGGTATAGAGGCTCAATGATAAAAATGACGACTCACATGATGGGACCACAAAAACTCAAAGAGATGAAAATGCAAATGCACTCAATGCACAATGAATGCACAATGCAAACCCCTAGTTCACCTACTTAACACGGTGAAGACCGAGATGTGGTCTTTCATCTTTTTGATTTTAGAGTTAGGTAATTTAAAAAAATTGCATATACCGAAGGTAGGCTTGGGATTTGGGCACTAATCCTTAGCATGTACGTAGGAATAAAATGCACAAACAAGGAGGGTTGCTCTCCCCAAAGCAATGGATCCATTACATTTTTATTTTAAAGTCCAATAGAATTAACAGTCCCAATTTTATTTAGGTTGTCACTTTTTTTGTTATTTTTCAATGCACGTGCCTAACGATTTTCCAATTCCATTTAACATCCTAGGTGATCAAAATCAGATGGAGGAGGTTGGAAAAGCCATGCAAGTCAAAAATCAATGATGCATGCAAAGTTAGAAGACTTACAGTGCTTCCCATCTCTCTCTTTGCGGGATGCATAACAAAATTTGAAAACCTATGCTATATGAGATGCATTCCCGATGAAATTGCCATAGAGTAGTAACTGCTATTATCGTGAAGCACCATATGTTAATTATTTGGAATCAAACTCTAAAGTCCGATCTTGGAGACATCTCGGTGCCCGCCACAACGGACCTACTAGCGTTGTATGATGTCTCTCATGGTGCACGGGTTTGAATCTTAATAACCAAGAATTATTATTTGACTAAGTCCAAAAGCGCATCTATAGGTACAAACAAATATATTAGGGCATTTGGACCTTAATATATCGAGCAGACAATTCCTAATCTAAGACTCATTCACACAAAATAAAGAAAATAAAATAAAGGCAAAAAAGAATAAAAAACCGTTGAGGCCCCTGAGGGAACAATCCCTCGGGCGCTGGACCTCGGGAAGTCGAAGTGTGGAGAGTCCGAATTATTAAATGCCCAGTGTCACTCTCTCACATAAATTTACAGTTTTTTAAAGAAAAATGCATAATAAAATGACTTGAAGCCAAAGGCTGTCTCAAAAATTCCTCCAAGTATGGATTGGTTGTTCTCTCATTCTGACTCACTTAGAAGGATGGCTCCGCCTTTCTTGTGTGCATAGGACCTCGTAGGAGGTCCTTCATCGCACAGCGGTCCCTCGCAACAAATTCAAACTTGAAGGGATGTCAGACAATTCACAATAATATCAAATAATAGTGACAAATAAATAAATAAGTAAATACAAAAATAAACGAATAAACAAGCGATATAAGACAAAATGAAATAATCTCCAACTAAGCGGCGTTGTTCCCCGGCAATGGTGCCAGTTGATAATCGAGAAAAATCAAGGGTCATACTGTCTCACAAGGCGAGAGCGCAGTCGATGTGTTGACCGTTCAATATCCTCAATTAATCAACAATTAACCCACAACAAGAATAAATCAACTAATATAAAAAATGTGGAGTTTAGATTATTATAACTCTACAACAATGTGTATAGCGTGAAAGTATTTGTAGAGGTCGAACACAGGGAACAAACGGTAGAATGAGGCAAAATAGAATGCTCAAAACTTTCTCTTTTATATATTATCCATACTATTGTTTTTTGGATTGTTAATTTTATATTTTTTTAAATTTTATTTTTTTGTCTTTATAATTCGGTATTTTATTTTTATATTTTCCAATTTTTATATTTCTTTTTCATTTAAATATAATATATATATGTGTATGCATAAATACAATATAAGATATAGATAGATACTATATATATAAATATGTAAAAATAGTCAAATACAATAAAAAAAATATTTTTATGATTTTATATTTTTATATTTTTTGTTATTTTCTGGAATTTTTTCTAATTTTTATGTATTTTTAAATTAAAAATTCAAATAAGGGATTAAACAAATCCCCGAAATAGATTTGTATACTAAAAATAATAATTATGTCCCAAAATTACCAAAATCACATTAATTTATAAATATTGATATAAATAAAATTATAGAATAGAAAAACATATTTATGGATTTTTAAAGAATTTTTAGATTTTTATAAAAGATTTTGGGTTTTTTAGATTTTTAGGCCTTTTGCTTATTTAATTTTTAGTAATTTTTGGTCTGTAATTAAAATAGCTCAAAATATACTACATATATTTTTTTTGGAATTTTTAAAGAGGGTTTTATATTTTTTGTTATTTTATAATTTAAATACAGAATATACATACCCTTCTTTATTTCTAATAAATAGATTAAATGAAAAAATGCCAAATAAAAATAAGGGCATGAAAGTACAATGCATGAAGCATCTAATCATATTTTTGTGGATTTTTAGTAGCATGCTAGGTATTTAAAGTAAATAGATAAATGCATCAAAAATATATGTCCTAGTAGGGGTTTATTTTCAATAAAAATAAATTCCAGGAGTCAAAGTGCGAATATGCCAAAAATATACAATGGAATTAAAATTTTATTGAACTATTTAGCAGATACAAAAACGCAGGGCGAGCCGTGTAATTTATACATCTCGTGGGACTACACGTGATTTGACCTGTGAGGGACCCATATGCAAATGTAATAAAGTCCAAGGGCCTTCTAGTTTTTATAAAAATATAGAAAGTGATTTTCATTTTATTGGAGTAAATATACATACAAAATAGTGAAGGGGTGTACACGTAAAATGCCCAGCTCATGTGGGATGACACATGAGCTGCGCTGGACTAGACCAAAGTGTAATTAAAGAAAGCTCAGGGGTCATTTTGAAAAATGTCCAATTATTTAACATGTCACACTTTATTTACAGAATCAATAAATCAATACAAAAAATGTTGGGGACTAGATTTGCAATTTACCCCATTAAAGGATGGATCGAGCGGCGTTGCTTCATTCACTTGGACACGGGGCGCTCATCCAACGATCGGTATCGCTTCGTGGCTAGACAACTCTGATTAGATCGCTCGAAGCAATCCAATGGTCGGGGAGATCCTTCATCCAACGGCTGGCGATCAACTTGGCGTGGTAAGAAGATCTAACCACGCGGAGACGCTCAGGTAGAACAAGTCAAGAACTCCCCACTAGCGAGTTTCGATCTGACTTCCTGGGTTGCTTCGGCCATCTGGAAATCTCAGAGGTAGTGCAAAAGGTAGCTGGGGCTCCTCCGCGTCAGGTGCCTCCTTCAGGAGGTATACGGAGCTCTGATGACGACGAACGGGTTATAAGAAAAAAAGAGCTCCAGGTACCTATATCTTAAGCAAAATTGACTCCCAGTGGAGTTTTTTTGGCTTCCAGCACCTGCAAAAAGTTAAGGCGCAACACGCAGAAGGTCCAGTGGCCTTATTGGGTGGAATGGGTGAAGGGTGATGCGGCCGGAGGTGCCTCCGATGAAGCATCGGAGTGGAGATACCCTAATCCAGATCAAGATGAGATCTGGTGGGGCGAAGGTGCGTGAGGTGAGAAGAAGCGACAGGGAAGGAAATGGTGGTGGTGGCAAGTCGCGAAACATGCTCTAGCGAACTACAAATTAGCGATTTCAAGCTAAAATATTTCGATAAAGACCATCCTAAGGACGTAATTAAAATGCATGAATGAAAAACTAACTAAAAATCATGAAAATGCGCAACTCAAACCTGAGTATTGGACAGGGAGCAGGACGGTCGTCGGAGTACCGCCTGGGTGCACCTCCGCCATCCATCAGCCACCGTGGAGCTTCAGGGGACCTCCCCTTGTCACGGGGATGCACGCTTGGCCAAAGTAAGGGCTTAGGACTTAAGAAAATGACCAAAACTGTGAGGAGGACGGAGGTGGTTTATTTATAAAACAGAGCATGCACCCTTTTTCCTGGGCTAAATCAACGGATCGAGCGTATGTACAATGGATTAGAGAGGTTGACATGAATCCATGATGATCGTGGACCAAATCCCGTAAAGGGATCGATGTCATTTGAGTGATAGATCGGTCGAGAAAAAAGGATGAAAATACGAGAACAAATGGATTTGACGGGAGTCGGAGCTGGGGGAAGTTGACCGAGGGTCAAGAGACGACGACCTGTGATTGGACCACGTCAGCACAAAACGACAAAACCGGCTGACCAATTATTGATTTATTAATTAAACCTAATAAATGATTTTATTAATTTTCGATTATAAAATAAAAAATGTTTATTATTTAATGTAGTATTTTATTGTGATTTTTATTTATTTTGGTGTATTTTGTTAATAGTTAAATTTTAATAGTGTATTTATAGGTATATTCATCTATGTTTTATACATTTTTTTTATTTTTGTATATTATATTTTAATTTATTATTTTATTCTTTTATTTCATATATTTACATCTTATTTTTATGAATATAAATATATTTTTATTTTATTTTTATGATATTATTTTTACACTTAAATAAATAGGTATGTATATTTTATAGGTATACTTATAGGTATTTCATCTATGTATTATATACATAATTTTATTTTAATATATTTAATTGGATTTTATTTTGGATTTATAATTTTAATAGAATATAGATAATATTTCTAATATTATAAAAATATGAAAGAATAAAAAAATAAAAGAATAGGGTACCCTTTTATTTATATACATGTATAACATATGTATTTTGTCTATGTATTTATAGATTATTTTATTTTACATTTTCCTTTTGTTTTTATTCTAGTTTTAATATGCACATATGTTACGAATAATTATTAAAAAATTATATAAATATGAATTTGTAAAAATAATAAGAAATGAATAAATTGATTATTTTAATCAGGTCTATTATATAATAGGGGTCAAAAACTTAACTTTCACACAATAAATTCAAAAAATATGAAACCACACCATTAAATAGCTTGTGAAAAGTATATACATCTAGAGGTGATGATATGTTTTGAGTTTTTTATTTAAAAGATATGGGTTTGTGAAGTTACATTTTTGTCTTTTTATTCTGTGTATAAAATAAACACTGTATATTATTTTTGTACAAATTAATTTTGTATTTTTATTTACATTATTATCTACAACTTTCATGTACAAAGTTTCTTCATTTTTGAATAAATAATAAAGAATAAAATATGTATCAAAAATGCATATGGAACGAATAAAAGAATGGCATTTTTATTGTAGTTTTGGCCCTTATCTCCCCCTGCTTTATTTCTTGTCGACCAACTCAATTCTCGATTTAGTCTCCAGGTTTAGGGCCATAAAATATCTTTGATATTTATTCCTTTTCTTTTCTTTTCTTTATTCTATAATTTTAGCATAAAAAACCTTATTAATATACAAATAATACAATAAATAATGAATGCTATTATACACAAATTAATGCTATTTACATGCATTGGCTATGGTTTTTAAGGTCAAAATGATAGAATAAAGGTGATGAAATGGGGATTCATCAATGTGTACTGAGGGGAAATTTGTAGGCAACCCCTCTTCATTCCAACAATTTGTGCACGTGCCCCGCTTACTTCAACACGTGAGAAATGCGTGCCTCGGGCTCTTTGTGCCCAGGCCTTCGCCCTCCTCCAATATTATAGAGACACCCCTGACATCATCAGCACGTGCACGACATGTGCTATCCTTGGGAAAATTGCATAGAGGCCCTAATGACTTTCATTTTTTTGCAGATAAGTCCTTCAGGGACTTCTTTGAGATAAAAACTTAACTATTTATTGCATTTCAGTCCCTAGAGCTTCAATCAGCATATCTTGACCATTCGAACTTTGATTTTTATGCATAATATGTCGTTTTGAAGCTTATTTCGTGCTCTATAATTTTGCATATCTTGTGGACATATATGAGATTGTTATTAATGATTATTATTATTTTAACTTCTTAATCTGTGCTGGCTTGATTGTTGTATTCATGTTACTCTATCGAGAAAAGTTGATCTAACCTGTAGGGACCCATTTGAGGAGATTTAATTTAATCAATTCTCCATTGATAATTGATTTTTTAATTAAATAATTGATCTTTGCAGAGGTATACTTGAGGAGGCAAAATTAATTCATTTCCTTGATACTTTATTTGATTAATTTTGAGTTGATTAATCTTCTAATTGTTGGCCATTATTTTTAAAGAATTCTATCTATTGGCGAGACTCATGATTCCCCTGATATTTGATATGATTAAATGATATTAGTCTTGAGTGATTTACAGGGAAATAAGGGGCCAGAGTGTCTTGAGAAATTCGTGCAGGAAAAAGCTTTGATACATCGATCTTTTTGTTCTGCATCTGATATATTGATTGATACATATTTCTGGATTGAATATCTTTCGATCTGTGATAATTTTGAGGATTAAGTGACGATCTTTGTGGGATTAAAAATTCTAGTCACAGATCTCGCGCTTATCCTCTCTGGTTAACCTATTCACATTACATCTTTTGCATCTCATTTCATTGTAGTTTATTTTCTGATAGAAATCAACTTAGTGAATAATTAATCATTTAAATTAATTTGAAACCATGCAACTAAAAATCATCGTTCCCTATGTTCGAGTTTGGTAAACTTTCCAAGTAAAAATTCTCCATAACATTCGAAGATTGTGATTTTTAATTGATCGCTTTTCATCTACTATACTACACCTATTATTTTTTAAAGAGGTTAAGTACACACTCATCACCCATCACCCACTGACCTCCCATATATGACAATTTTATTTATTGATTATATGATCCATATGCAGGTTATCAACTTTTTATCACTTATAACTCATGTTGATGGATCTTGATATTATAGATGATGAGTCCATGATCTGATATTTATCTTTGTAAAATTTATGAAGCCTAGTGGATAGTCTGTGGTCTTGGCCTGAGTGTAACCTCACACTATGACTCTAAGGTGTTAAGTATACCTTAGGTTTGGGATGCCTATGTAAGCATGCGGTGGAGTATAATGCATTCTAATTAAGTTCCCAACACGTCCACTAGCTTATCCTAACATCCATAGTAGTAGGTTCTAAATTCTGATTAAATGTCGATGATTAGTGGTTGATGATGATTGATGATTTCTGTCTCATGATCTTTTCCTTGTCAGGACTTACTAGTAGAATAGTAAACAAGCTAAAAAATAGTATCAAACCCAAATGTATCCAAACTCAACTGTAACCAACTCAGTTGTAACCAAAACTCAACTATAGCCAAATTCAATTGTAACCAACCTCAACTTCTGCTGTCAACGATCTTTTCCTCGCTAGGACCTACTAGCGAAACAATAGCCAAAACTCAAGCGGTGAGGAAGCCTCCTAAGTGGCTTCTCCATCTTTCCCTCCTAGTGGAAGTGTGGTCAAGGAGAGGATTAGGCACACTCCCAAACTATGCCCTTGAGATGGGTGGGAGAGACTTTCCGGACTAAGTCATCCTAAAAAATCAGCCGGACCGGTACGAGCAAAAATAGTGCTAAAAACAAAAAACCAAGGGTCCTCCGGCCTAGGAAGCCTACTGGAATAGAGTCAATGAAACTAGTAAAAAACTTGGATCCCAACAAAGCTTAAAAACACTATGAGCTCGCTTAAAAATCATATAAAGTACTGAAATCCTAGACCCGCGTACTAGGTGATCATTGCCCTAACATGGCTTCATATCCTCCTCCTAGTTGAGGGACACCACGCCCTCGTACAGTCATGTGTAGGGTCGTCGTGACCTGCACAATTAATTATCCTCACTTATTCACAATCATTTATACTTCCTTGAATACTCATTTCTTTTCCAATCCTTTCTGTGATTGACTGTATAGATCTAGGTCTTTTGTCAATAATGATCTATAATTAGTAGAGTATATATAAAGGATTAATTCATGAATATGATCAACCCTTGTGATCATACGTTATCATTTCCACAATCATGAGATTAGAAATTACTCATTGGATCTGGATCTAAGTTCAAATTAATGCAAAATTGTCAAATGTTCTTATCTTAATAAGGAGATTGGGAATTACTTATTAGATCTCGATTTAAGTTCAATTACATGCAAAATTTCCCCAATGTCTCATCTTTAACACATGAAATTTGGGGTTAGTCATTGGTCTTCATTTTTGACACAATACATGCGGAGATCCCAAAATTTTTAGATTAAAATTTGAGAATCATACAGGAATCCAATCTCTTTTCATATTTACACTTATATTTCCAGTTCAGATTTGTGAACAAATTATATGTTAAGAAAATTTCAAATTAAAATTCTATAACAAAAATTCCATCTTATATATATATATATTTCAAATTCAGATTTGTGAACAGAGATCTTAACTAAGAAAACATTTTAAATTAACTTTTAAAATAATACAGCTCGGAACTTAAATTAAATTAATTTTTTTAAATTAAAAATTTGAGAAACTGTATATTTTTCAAATCAAAACTTTGAATAGTAACATATCTTAGTTTATCTTTTTTTATTAGAAATTCAGACATTAAATTTCACATACACACACAGACACATATATATTCAACTTCATTTTTTTGAATAGTAACAATCTTTAATCAAATTTTCTTTAAGATAAATTAAAAGTAGCAGGAGTATAGAATTAAAAATTTCAATGCCATTTTTTAACAAAAAATTTTAGCAATAGTAACTCACAATAGTAGAGAATTAAATTTATCAATTCAAAATTTTTTAACTAAAAATTTAAGCAACAACTCACAGTAACTCACAATAGCAGAGAGTTAAATTTATCAATTCAAATTTATTTTAAAACTTAAAAATTAAGCAACAACTCACAATAACTCACAATAGGAGAGAATAAAGTTCTCAATTGATTTTTTTAACTTGAGCAACAAGAGGAGGGGGATTGTACCTCTTTTGGGTCTCCAAATTGGAGGAGCTCAACTTGCATGAAATTCTCTCCCAAATTTCATCTTTTAAAATATAAAATTCTCATTTTAAGCATAAAAATCGTAACATATAGTGGTATGAAATTATGAATGAAATCCATATTTTCATCGTATTTATCATGAAATTAATGGCATATAATAGCTCAACATTGGTTTAAATTTTAAAGCAAATTATATGCATTCCACCCTAAACTTTGATCTTTTAAAATTCAAGATTTAGAGTTATAATTTAATCTTAAATTCAGATCTAAAAAAATTCACAATTTAAGTAACCTTTAGAGAGTAAGATCTTTATGCAAAACCCCTCAAATTTGATCTTTCAAAAGCTAAAAATTGTAGCTAATTAATGGGCTGAAGTTAGATTAATTTGTATCCAAAACACCTAATTTTTATCCTCAAATACTTAAGAAATCATGACCATACAATTATAACATATTTAATGGTATGAAATTTAGACTAATGCATGCAAATTACCACAAATTCTCATCTTTTATGCATGCAAATAGGAACATTCATAGGTATGATTTTTGATCTAATTTCATGCTAAAATACCTCAACTTTTTCTCAAATGAAACATCAAATTAGAGCACAAAAGTGGACTGTTTTTATCTTAATTACATGCTATTCTCCTCCAATTTCTTTCAATTTTAAAGATAAAATATGGAGTATATGTGATCTAAAACTAGGTCTATAAGCATGCAATTCACCACCAAGCCTTTCAATTTGTAAGATCAAATCAATGGCTAATTAAGGGGTTTTGAATTTGGATCTTAAATTACATGAAAGGCAACAAGAGGTGAGAAAATGATTGTACAACTAATTTCATAACACTATATGTTGCTATTTTTATGCTTAAAATGAGAATTGATGTATTATAAGATGAAATTTGGGAGAGAATTGCATGCATGTTGTATAAAATTCAGATCATTATATGCTTTCTATTATATTTTGGGACACATGTACACAATGGAGTTTCTTTTGTCACTTGTAACTATATATGGAAATTGATGCAATGTGAATTGATGACACGTGTTGTTAGTTCTGTGGTTGTTTACATTATTGTGAATATCCTTAGAAACGTGAAAAATTTCCCTCACTTTAGGGTGACCTAATGCGATCGGTAGCAAATATAATTGTGCGAATGCTGTGTAAACGGGTAACTTGGATCTGCAGACGTGACAAGCGGGTGTCATATGTGATTTTCTTGAAAATATATTGGTATCATAATTCTTCAAGAAATCATTATATAGCTTTATAGCTTACTAAAGCTGAATATATATTTGCTTCACATGCATGCTTGCAAGTCCTACTTATAAAAATAGCTTAAATTTACTTTGGATTAAAATTGACAAGAGGTTTTTATGATAATACTAGTATAAGTAATTTGAGTAAAAATCATCATATGTTACACTCGAGAATATATGACATCACCGTCTATGATATTATAAACTAAAAGCAAAAGTAACCATGAAATTTATTAACAAAAATGATTAATTGGTACATATATATATATATATATATATATATTCACACAACCTCTAAACTTTAAAATATTTACTTCTCTAAGAAGATAATCGAGCATATATAGATACAATTTTATTGTATTAATGTGTATCCTTATGTAAAGTAAAATTGTATTAATGTGTATCCTTATGTAAAGTGTATGAATGGAAAGGTTATAGATTGATGGACGACATTGGAGCATATTATTTGCAATGGATGGTGGGCACATAATACAATATGAATTTGTCATGTCGAGGATGTAGGTGAACCATCTAATGCATCTTTGATGTCGAAGAAAATCCAAATTGTGATGATGTAAATGATGATATGACCGATTTAAAGGAATATAGTAGACATATTTTTCATTGTATAAAAGATGTTAAATAGCCAAGTACATTGGATAGCAAAATGAGTAGTTCGAAGTTTCTCCTAGATTTATTCAAGATCAAAGCATGTCATAGAGTTACTTCAAGATGTATGAGTGATATATTAGACGTATTTCATGAACTACTAGACATAGATAAAATATTTCCTAAGAGATGGTAAGACACGAAGAAGGAATTTAGAAGATTGGGGTTACAATTGGAAAAATTTGATGTCTTTCCTAATGATTATGTTCTTTTCCGAAAAGAGCACACGTAGTCAAGTAATTATCATATTTATAATGTGTCTTGTTACAAGGGAAATGAAAACGAGGAAGAAAGATAAATCATAAATTTGTTAAACTTTTATGTTATTTCGCCTTAATTCCAAGGTTGCAATGATTGTATGTCTTCTCGTACTGTGAAGTGCATGACATGACATTTTTGAAAATAGATAAAAAAATAATATGATGTGGCATCTAACAAATTCAGAAGAGTGGAAAACATTTGATGCGATGTTTCAAAATTTTTCAAAGGAATATTAGATTGGGTCTGACAATTAATGATTTTAATCCTTTCAATCAATGTTCCCCTCTTATTCAAACTGGTTGATCGTTTTAATGATTTACAGCTTGCCTCGTTGGATGTGCATGAAATCAAACTTCATGATGTTATCATTACTAATACATGTTCCGAAAGAGGTAGGCAATACAATGTATATTTATCTACAACAGATGGTCTATGAATCGAAATTATTGTGGAACTCTAGTGTTCCTACATATGATGCAAAGAAGAAGGAGATGTTTCAAATGAAAGCAACTTTATTCTGGACTATAAATAATTTTCCCTCATCTTCCAACTTATCGACTTGGAGTACAAAGGAAAAATTAGCAGGTTTGATATCTACGGATAATATGTATAGTGTATTATTAGATGAAAGTAAGAAGACTTGTTATCTTGGTTATAGATGATTTCTCGCTCACACTTACAATTGGCGCAAAACTGAATTTCAAAACGATTTCAACGGAAAATCATGTCGTGTTTCGAACAAAAATAAGAGAACTATCTTTCTACTAAAATATTTCAGTAATCAGGTCAAATAATTTTATAAAAGTTGCTGGTGCTTTCATATGCTAGATTGGGTCAACATTTCAAATCTTATTTGACAACCTCATCGGGAGTTAGATTTAGGAAGAAAAGTTCTTTTATATAGAATTACGTTACTAGTCTCAGCTTACAATTAATTGCAATTTGGATGTTATGCATATTGAGAAGAACACGATGAAAAATATTTATGATATTTTCAAGTTTACTGATTCTTCAAAAGATATCTCGTGTAATAGGAATGAACTAAAACAACTGAATATTTGAGAACATTTGCATCTAGTGTTGAAGGAAAATGGTGGTTTTTCCTTACATGATGCTACATATTCATTGTATCATGAAGAAGGAAAATAATTTTTATCTTATCTGAAAAAAATAAAGTCATGATGGATTTTCTTTTAATGTAATACGATGTATATCTGAACAATTGACAAATACTAATGATTTGAAAAGCTACGACTATCATTTTCTTATGCAAGTATTCTTTCCATTAGCTATTTGTGATTTGATACCAGTTTCTTTTTTGGAACTTTTAACAAATGTCAGTCGATACCAATCAATATCACTGGATCCTCAGTTGTTGAATATGTGGGAATGAGAAAGTGGCTACACAATATGTTCTTTAGAGTGGTTACACAAATTTCGTCGACGTAATGGTATATCTAATTACACATCTTTCATTTGAAGTAATAATTAGTGTTTCATTTCAGTAAAGATGGATGTACCAGTTGAAAGATTTTTTAAGAAGTTGAAAAAAATATGTGTTGAATAGTGCATGACCAGAGGGGTCAATTGTAGAGGATTATCTTGTTGAAGAATGTATTTCATTGTGCTTTATTGTAAATGGATTTGGAATATAAAAATTTCGAAAAGTTATAGAGAAATGTCATCATGTTAAATGAGTATGATGATTCATGTCTTTCATGTTTGCCAATTTTTAGTGCATTATCATTAAGATTGTTTCATCTTCTCATCGCCATGGTGGATATATAATCAGTGGATATCGGTTCAAAATAAAGATGATGAAAATGATCGATTAATGTGTGTCTACATAAAGATTATTCTAGAATTTGGATGTGACAGTTACAATGGTATAATAAAGGAGAGAATAGAAATGTCTTTCAACAGTGATAGTCAGATTGTTTTGTTCAAATGTGATGGATTCGTCGTATTCAATGATGGTATATTTAAGTTGGATTCTTGGTATGGCTATATCAGTTTAAATAAAAGGTGCATAATATTGTCAACCAAAGAACCATTTGTTCCAGCTTATCAAGTTGATTGGGTTCTGTATCTTCTTGATAATCAATACCAGGATTTGATTATTTTGGTGATTCCTTGAGGTTGTTATGATACTGAAAGTGAGCCTAAAGATAATTTGATCGAAGAGTTTGCTTATCAAAATGTTAACAATAAGGATGCAAGTTTAGCTGAATTTTTCACATAATGTTGTTTCTCATTTATATTCTATTGGCATAAAAATTTATTTTTTTTAAAGATATAGTGAACACACATTTTACACGTCGAAGTCGTTGCGGAGGAGGAGAGGATAGCTCCACAAATTAATGGAGATGTTGCCACCGAGATTGCTGAGGAGGCAATAGACCTATCAACTGTTATAGATGTGTCGGAGTCAAATGATAAGTGTTGATTTTTTCATCTTTTCAAAAATAACAACTATTATTTTGCCTTATGTAGGTAGTAGGCTGCATGGGCACATGCCCACAATATGTGCTTTTAATTATTTTAATATATATTATAAATGTGGTTATTTTTAACCATTAAATATTTGATTTACTTTAGCAACATTTCGATTGGAGAGATAATTCCCTAATTCGTGCTAGTATCCTCACCGGTGTGGTGAAGATGGAGACTACTGGAGAGAGGGAGAGAGTTGTAGGCAGGTGAGTCTATGCTTAATTTTTTTAATATTATTCTATTTGTATAATTAATTGGTTATATTTTTTTCGATATTCAAAACTGTCCGATCTCGTGGGGATGCATATAATCTTAAACTCGAATCAATTGCATCGAAAGATTTGATTGAAGCATGTAATTATATGTCATCTAAAGTCTTTTAGGCAATTATTTATATTTAAAAAATAATATTTTATTAATTAATTTATAATATAAATATAGTTTTTAGGCCAGTTCGTCTAAAAACAAGGCCGATAGAGAAGCAGCTCGATCCCACTCACATACATGGGAGGCAGTATAAGATGAAGATGAATTGGGTAATTATTATTGATATTATATTATTGATTAGATGAAGATGGGTTGAGTAATTGTTTTTAAGAGTGTATTTTCTCTTATTGAGACCATAAATTTATAATTTAATTTTTTTCAGAGGAAACTAGGATTTGTTCCCGATAAGATACAAACCATCAAACTCCTAAAGAAAAAGAGTAATAGTCATGATGAAGCGTATAAGAAAACTTAGGCCATGCCAGCAAAAATTTTCGCGAATCAGATGAGTCATGATTCACATTATATACAAACTTTCTCCTTGGAAAGTCCTGACAGTTCTCCTCCTCTGATGCGGGCGGTTTAATGTTGTAATTTATATTAGGGGTTGATGGGGGGGGCTGCTCCTTGGGGGCAGCCAACATAGCTGTCCCGTTCTATTTTTGGGCAAATTTTTTTATTTTTTTTTGAAAAATATCATCATGTATATTCATCTATGTATCCCTCCTATATGCCATTCAAATTTCGTCAGAAACAGAGAGGCTTACGGCCTCCATCCAGACATGGTCGATTTAAAAAATCCTGCGATCGTTAAAAAAATGACGTATGGATGGAGGCCGTAGGAGTCTCTGTTTCTAAAGGAATTCGAATGACATATAGGAGGGATATAGGGATGAATATACATGGTGATATTTTTCCAAAAAAAATAAAAAACTTTTGCGAAAAATGGGGTGGGGGCAGCCATGTTGGCTGCTCCTAGGGGGCAGCCCCATTTTTCTCTTTATATTATATCATAATATATATATATATATATATATATATATATATATATATATATATATATATATTAGGGGTTGATGGGGCTGCCCCCTAGGGGCAGCCAACATGGCCGTCCCGTCCCATTTTTTGGCAAATTTTTTTATTTTTTTAGAAAAATATCGACATGTATATTCATCCCTATATCCCTCCTATATGTCATTCGAATTTCGTCAGAAACAGAGACTCCCACGGCCTCCATCCAGAAAGGATCGATTTAAAAAATCCTGCAACCGTTAAAAAAATGACATATGGATGGAGGCCATAGGAGTCTCTGTTTCTGACGAAATTCGAATGGCATATAGGAGGGATATAGGGATGAATATACATGGTTTTATTTTTACAAAAAATGCCAAAAATAGGGTGGATGGGGCTGCCCCCTAGGGGTAGCCAACATGGCTGCCCCCACCCCATTTTTTGGTAATTTTTTTATTTTTTTGGAAAAATAAAACCATGTATATTCATCCCTATATCCCTCCTATATGTCATTCGAATTTCTCAGAAACAGAGACTCCTACGACCTCCATCCATATGTCATTTTTTAAAGGACGCATGATTTTCTAAATCGACCCTGTCTGGATGGACGCGGTAGGAGTCTTTGTTTCTGACGAAATTCGAATGGCATATAGGAGGGATATAGGAATGAATATATATGTCGATATTTTTCAAAAAAAATAAAAAAATTTACCAAAAAATGGGACGGGGCAGCCCCATCAACCCCATATATATATATATGTATGTGTGTGTGTGTGTGTGTGTGTGTGTATGTGTGTGTGTGTAACACCCCCCAAAATGATGAAAAAGTCCCACACCGTGGAACAAGTAGTTTCCGGGTGGGATAAATAGTGACGAGCTTACTACCGAACAATCCGGCTTAAGCATTTTGGGGGTGGTTAATCGGGTCCATACGGACCCGATTCCAAGAGGTTGTTAGGGCCAGTAATGCTCCGTTAACGGACCGGGGACCTAAGCCCGGGACGTTACAAATGGTATCAGAGACGAACGCCCTCTGATAGTGGAAAGGGCTACCCGAGAGGTGGAGCCGCCCCTACAAAGAGGTTGGAGGAAATGGCTACCCGGAGCGTGAAGCCGCCACTGTCACTGGGAAGAAGTGATGTGCCATGTCGCAACGAGGACGTTGCGAATATAAGTGGGGGAGGTTGTAATACCCCCCAAAATGATGAAAAAGTCCCACACCGTGGAACAAGTAGTTTCCGGGTGGGATAAATAGTGACGAGCTTACTACCGAACAATCCGGCTTAAGCATTTTGGGGGTGGTTAATCGGGTCCATACGGACCCGATTCCAAGAGGTTGTTAGGGCCAGTAATGCTCCGTTAACGGACCGGGGACCTAAGCCCGGGACGTTACAGTGTGTGTGTGTGTGTGCGTGCGTGCGTGCGTGCGTGCGCGGGCGCGGGCGGGCGTGCGTGCGTGTAAATTTATGTACAAATAATTAATATTTAAAAATAGAAATAAAACACGAGTCTTTTTTTTAATCTGATTATTTTTACCAACGGTTGGATCATGCCAGCAACATGATCGAGTAGCAATGTCAAGAAAAAAAAAGCAATGTGGTCTTCTCCTTTAAATGTGGCAGCCTACCATGTATAGTGGCCACCCTCTAAGGTCAACTTATAACTCCACGTAGTTGCATGACTAGTTTTCTATATAAACAAACAGTTTGCCTGCATATATAATAATAATATTATTAAGGATAGTCTGCATGAACATCCTTCTCACATTTACATTGGAAGCATTAGTGCCCTTCCTGTCATGGAGCACTATACCTTCCCACGACCCTTTGACAAAACTTAGAGGATTCCAACGAATCCATCCTCTTAAATGTTGGACACGTACTCCTACATAGATTCCCAATCACACCGGTCCTTATTATATGCATGCACTCTAATTCAATTCCCATCGAAGATTAGTGGACAATCACGTTACATCTTGATACAACGAATACACGGGCATTTTTGCAATGTCAAATTTTTACAAGGGCCTCTCTATAAAATCCCCCCAAAAAATTGGTTACAACTATAGTACAAAACAAGAAGGCTAAAAAATCTATATAACGGGAGAGCAACAATGTGCCATCTCGAATTAGTAATCAAAATTAAAATATTTTTTAAAAAAAATTAAAAATATTGAAGGGAAAATTATGCACAACACAAGGGAAGATCCTTGTGCCATCAGAGAAAGACAGGGGGCATCCCTTGCCCCCTACCTTACCTCTAAAACGATTTCTGGTGGCACAAGCTAGCCCTACGTGTCCTCGGAGAAGACCTTGAAAATGAAGTCTCGGAAGCGCCTCGAGTATTGCTTCGGGTCGACCGCGGAGATGGAGGTGGGGTCGTATTGCATGGACTTGTACGCGTGCTCCAGCTTCTTGCTGATGTCGTAGTCCTGTAGGATGTCAATTATGCCGAAGAACAGGATGACTTCATAGATCTCCCCTGTGGGATCGCCGACCGCCTGCGCGTCGACGTTGCTTCTCCGGTTGTGTTTCTCCACACGTGCGGGCATGTTTATGCCGAGCTTAATCGTTGCCCACCTAGCGTACAGAATCATTCCATGTAAAAATCATCATTTCTCTCGAACAAAATGTAGATAATGCACAGAATCGATACCTCTGTGGATCGCAAATCATGTGATCCATACTTGACCTCGAAACACGAGGGGTACCGTCACTCATGTTACTTGAGTCGCTGCTGCCTGAAATAGATCGACATGGTCACAAGCATTGGGTTAAGTTTGGACGTGACCATCCATGTCAGAATCACAATATCTTTGTGAATAAAATATGACGTGAGTAGTTAGGTTTATTGACGTCATATCAAAATGAAATTTCCCTGAAATTTCAGAACGATCATATTTCGCTCAGATCGAACAATATTTGTCAAGGAAGATCTTATTATTGGCTTTCTCTCGAAATTTCAGTCTCATATCCAAACCAAAATTTCGGCGAAATCTGACCGATATTTCACAAAACCTGAAACTACGGTGAGAAAAAGGGAGCTACAAACTTGTTGTGGACGATCCAACGGTTCACATGAGTTCTCCCGCGTTATTAGATTTTTGGGTATTTTCTTGGTTATATTGCATTAAGTTAGGAAGAGAGATTGTTGAAAGTGTGACCTTCACTCAGGAGTGGATCTGTGAAGAAAGACATGTCTCTGAAATGGAGGCCAACCAGCAAGCTGTAATCCATAATCCTTTCCTGTTCCAAGAACTCACAGTCCCGATCAACCTGCCTGCATCATAGATACAACTTGTAAAATTTCATATCCTCCTTTTCAAAGATCGTGAATAGATTTTATTTCCACTTCAGAGTTGACAATTCTAGCTTCAGGACTGTTCTTCGTAAGAAAGGATGACTAGGGAAGTGGATCTATTACATACCTCTGGAATTCTTGAAACCAATTCTTCTGCAACCGGAAAACGAAATTCAAGTCGAGATCTTTCAAGGTGGTGGTCTCGTCGATCTCCGACTCCGGCTTACAGGTGGTCCGTCCGAGGGAGGACCCCTTGAGATCGTAACGTCTGTGGATGGCATACTCTGAGCAGAACAAGTTTCCCATTATCACGAACCTCACCTGGTTCATAATCGCAAGATAGAGAATTAAAAACCATCAGAATCGAACACGGTCATGGAAAAAAGATCAAACACCAACCTTCTTCTGCGCGGATCCGCTCAACTTGACGCAGTGAAGGCCGAAGAACTTGGTGACTAAGGTGTGCTCGAAGGCCCGGACATGGTTGTAATAAGCAGGAAGCATCCGCAGAAGAACCTGAACCATATTCAGCTGTCAGATTTTACTCATTTTATTAAGGCTTAGATTTCTTCAACTCATAAACATTGATGGAATTGGAACTAACCTTTACTTCAGCCTTCTTCAAGGTTTTGATCATGTAACGATCGTCGTGCGTCAAGTAAAAGAAGCTGCCGCTCTTCCCCGGAGACGAAAGCTCGCGCAGAGCTTCGTCTCCGCATATTGACAGCATGTAATCTGCTGGATCAACCTTGAAGAGCCTCCTCAGAGTCCTGAACACAATCACGCAAATGTAATTGAATGATACGTGATTAATTAGCAAAATTAAGCAGGCAGACCTGAAGACAACAGGGCAGTAATCCTTCCATCTAAATTCGCAGGATTGGTGTGGGGGAGTGTGTTTTGATCCTTCAGATGGGAACTTGGTCCACACCTTCTCCTTTGGATCGAAAGCTGAGGCCTTTAGATCTTGCGAGTTCGGCGCCGCATGCTTTCCTACTGAGTGCCTGTCACAAATTGATCGGATCTTGATCAAAGTAAAACATTCAGCAGAAAATAGCATAAATAATTCGCTAAACGAAATAATTTTCGTTGCAAAAAAAAAACAGAAGCATCAAGAACTGAAATGAAGGCTAACCTGATACCAAGTTGAAGATTAAGCATGAGATCATAGTTTTTGTGGCCCTTCTTGATGGTCTCACCCTGCCTCTTCATCTCCCTCGGCACCCTCGTCTGCATGGAGCTTCTCATACCTCCCTCGCCGACCCCGTTCGAAGCCACCGACGCTACCGACTCTCTCCTCGTCAGCTGCCCCTCACTCCCCGACTCCCCTTCCCCATCCCAAAGCCCCATCTTCGCGCTCCCGCAACTGCTCCTCCTCGCCGGACGCCCCAATTCCTCCCACGACCTCCTCGACCGGCTCGACTGCCACACCGCCTTCTGCGAAGGAAGTATCGACACGTTCTCCCCCGGGCACACCTTGCACTCATCAAGATCGAATCCGAGCTCCTCCTGCGGGTCACGGGGGAGCTCCCCGGAGGCCGCGGCAGCGGGGTAATAGACGCCCTTCCGTTCGTTGGGGTTGTTGCTCCACACGCCGACGTACACACTACCGTCCGCCCAGCGGAATTGGCCGTTGCCATAGGGGGTACCATTGGACCACTCGCCGTCGTAGGAGTTGCCGTTGGCCCAGAGGAGGACGCCGCTGCCGCTGATGGTGCCGGACCTCCACGAGCCATTGTACTCATGGCCGGACTTCCACACGTAGCGGCCGTGTCCATCTTGGACCCCGTTGCGCCACTCGCCTTCGTAGTAGTCGCCATTGGTGTAGGTCCGGCGGCCGTGGCCATTCTTTAAGTTCATGGAGTAGTACCTTCAAGTTGCACCATGTCGGATCACGAGGTCGTTAATTTTCTGCTTTTTAAATCTTTTTTCCATCAAGTGAATGCGTATAAGATGCAGAATTTGTCTTACATAAATTAAAGGATTCCTTCGACATTTTTCATGGAAATTTAAAGTTACTTAACAAAATGTGCAACTGTTTAAACCGGTAGCGTGAATTCATGCATGTGATATCAGCGTACGTGCCGGCATGCGTATACATGTACTTATATGCGTACGTACGTACCCATGGTAGGTGTCGCCGGAGGCGCCGGTGAAGGTGCCGTAGCCGTCGAGGAAGCCGGACTTGAACTCGCCCTCGTAGGTGGCGCCGGAGGGCCAGGAGAACTTGCCCCTGCCGTTGGTCTTCCCCCGGTGCCAGTCCCCCTCGTACATGCAGCCGTCCGTCCAGAGGTACTTGCCGGTACCGTGGGGGCGGTTGCTCGCCCACAGCCCCGTGTAGAAGTCGCCGTTGGACAGCAGCCTTTCCACCTGCTGCACCTCCTCCTCCTCCGAGGCGCACGTCGACGGCGTCCCACCTCTCTCCGTCCCGTCGTCCAACGGCGCCACCGAGGACATCGACGTGAATATGCTGCATCCCCTTCGCTGCAGCTGCGCCTTCCGCACGCCGTTCTCCCACGCCTTCGACCGCGGCGGCGGCGGCTGCTCCATGTTCATCTGATTCCGGTTTGTGGGTTCCGGTAATCTGCCAATTCCACGACGACCCACCTGATCAAGATCTTAACTTTCGTTCCAATCTGTCCTCCTCTCCCCGACGCCGACCAGGTGTTCGACGGAACGCCGCCGCCGTTCTACTTCCTCGATATCCATGAAGGATTTGGCTTCGGCGCGCACTACATGATCCGGTGGACGATCCTTGAAGGTGGTGGGTTCTACGTGCTCTCAGGTTGGTTTGGGAAGGAAAGGAGATGTACAATCTGGGCAGAGATGGATTAATGGGATAAATTAATTGTGGGACGTGGGGAGGGTGTTGGTGGGAGTAGTGAGAGAGTCCATAGGAATGGAAACGGCGACCTTAATTTCTCCATCGTCCACCTTTGGGTCGGGTGTCGTTCGTCTCCCCCTCCCTACAATAGCTATGGCTCCCAACAAGTGGAAGGACGAGAGGAGGGGTCACCCTCTTTGCTATTCTGCGTAAACGAACCCATACACACAGAGAGAGGGGGAGAGAGAGAGATGGAACAGCGGACAGTGGATCCTCTTTCTTATTCTCTTCTCCCTCCTCTTTTTATTTCTTTAATTCGAACCAAAAAATATTGATACAGAAAAAAAGGGATCGGAAAATTCCTGTTTGCTTGATGATATGGACTCAGGATCTCTCTGCTCTAACGAATTACAGCAAAGTAGAGGTGCTGTAATTCTTTTTATTTATTTTTACGATTTTTGAATTTTGAATTAACGTCTATATATCCTTCAAATTTTGTTCAAATGTTAGCTCATTTGCTATTCTATCTTAATGATCAAATATTCGGGTCTTTTTTAAATAGAATTTAAGTTGATTAGATGTTGACTGAATATTTGATCATTAAAATAAAATAGCAAATAAATTTGGATTTAACGAAATTTGGAAGATATATGTATAGCATTAATCCAAGATTCAACCTACAAGGTTTGATTTTAGAATGGAAATCGTAAAAAATAAATAAAAAACTCTGTTGTAACTCTCAATACAACAGGGATTACTTCCAACACTGGTCTTAGGAGACATGACAACTTGCTATGCATTTGACTAGTATGCATGATAAGTTAGGTGGCAACACTTCATGCATTGATTGCAATTTATGAAGACGTGGCTGAGAACTAGGGATGCAAATCCGCACCCGATTTATCATCATATCTATTTTATACAGATTTTGACATCTATTTAATATCGACAAACATATGTATATGTATATATAAATTAATGTACAAATTTATTTTAGAAATATATAACATAATTCTTTACATTCTTTTATTTAGAAATATTTGACATATTTTTTATGATATAAGCACATTTAGTATATTTACATCATGTATTCTACATTCAATTCATTTATATTTAAGCCAATCTATGGAGTATTTCTAACATTATTCGTATGTGATCAATATCCATTTTAAATCAGAGTCTATTTTAATTAAGGATATGGCAACATAGGTTTTATCTGTCAATATCCATATTCGCATCCGTTATTCGTATTTAAAAAGGGATAAGATATGGTAACACATATAACCATATCTGTATCCGCCGCATCGTTTGTTGATTACACTTCAACGGTCTGTTGGTAGATTAGTATGCCCACTATCCAAAAGATCAGAGTTTAAATCCCCCTTGAGGAGGGTTGTATTAGGTAGCCGGTAACTAGTGTAAAGAACAGTTGAATCTTTCAACATGGATTTGATAAAAATCCAACTAACTAACCACTCTTAAAGTGGGAGAATGCGTTGCCATCTCGTTGATTGCACAACCAGATCTCCCCACATGACATATTGTGTATTTTAGGGAGGATTGTCATTCTATTATTGCGTCGTAAAAAATCACTAACATAAATCCTCATGTGACATGTAATCAATGAGCTAGTTGAGTCCACTGCATGATAATATCATGATATGTTCGAAACTTTGCATTACAAAAGAGAATAAAATGTTGGGATTGGGAGACATTAGGAATGATGATCCTAAAAGAAAAGGAATTGTACTCTTAATCTTTCTAAGAACTGAGTAGTGTCCCTTTAGGAAAACTAATAAAAAATTGCAATTTATTTCCATTCACAGGTCTGCACCAGTGATAATAAATTGGATCTAAGGCAACAAATAATTTGAATAATCGTTGCCATATCTTCCGATGTTAAAAATACGATTACGAATATTATTCATTGTCAAATCATCTTTTGTACTTGTAATTAGTAACGAATATTATATTCGTTGTTAAAGGTTCATATAACAATGATTTTTCGTTGAATTATTCGTTAAAATTCACACTAATCGTTGCCAAATTTAGCAACGATCAGAAGAAAACGGTAACAAATAGTCATTGTTATATGATTCATTGCGAGGAATATAGCAACGAATACCATTATTCGTTGCGAATTTAAAGAAGTAAGAAACGAATAATATTCATTATTATATATTTAACTATGGAACATACGACAATGAATATTAAATTATTCATTGTCTTAAGTCACTTTTCTCTTAGTGATATATGATGTCCAACATTATACTTTGCATATGTTAACCCTAGACAAATAGAAAGTATTTCTATACAATAATAGAATATTTATAAATATCAACTTTAAAGATGAGTACAGTTTGATTCAATTCATATGCACAGTATATACGCTGTAATATTATGATTTGTGATTTATTTATTATTTAATGCATGTTTTTATCAACTACTCAAATTGAAATAAGTCAGTTGGAGCTTGTATGCGATCTAAGAAAATCAAGAAGATTCTCTATTTAAGCAGGCATTTATTATGTTATCCATGTATGTACAATTGGGACTCTTTTTTGGATCTTTTGTTGATTTTCTCCCACTGATCTTATTTGTATATTCTTTATATATAAATAACATGTTTTTATTTGCAGTATTCTTCCTACAAATTTGTCAATTATGTGAGTCGTGTTACTAAGATATCTGATCTAAAATTTGAGTACAAAGTAGATGAACCACATATTCATCAATATGCACCAATGCATGGGCATGCACTTACACATATATCCATATCCATATGCATATACATACACATACACATAGACATGCACATACACGTACACATACATATACAAAGACACATACACGTATACATATAGCTATACACACATATGCACATATATATTTACATTTATACACATAGACATACATATACTACACATATATACACACACACATGCATACACACGCAAAACCATATTTTTATTGTTTTGAGGCGACTTGTCCTCAGAATGGCCTCACAACATCCTCGCCACGCCATTTGTTTAACACGATGAACATGAGCAACTCGTTAGCACTTAAGTCCATCGAGGATGTTGGATAGGTGGAAAGGATTCCATGCTAGCAAAATCGAGAGGAGAGGAAAAATTGTACGTGCTCATCGACCGCATACAACCTACTATAGAGCCATTGCTGGTATTGAAATAAAACAAAAATATATTATACATGTAGAGGCACACACACAAAAGAAATAGACATATATCCATGTGAGTTTGCATGTTCGATAGGTTATCATGCCCCAACCCGCCGAACATATATAACATGATGTAAAAGAAAACATATACCTACTAAAAATATATTCTACGTGAATTTTTTATGAAGGTTTTCTTTTATTTTGAATGTTTCTTCACTGAAAACTCTATAAGCAATACTTTTATTTGAGTATCATATGAAAATATGTTATCATCCTTTACTTTCAAACATATCTACGTCATCTTTAGTGTTTAATTGAATTTGCTCCTAAAGATTTTCGATTTTAGTTTTCTTTTCATAATAAAGTTAATAACTTGCTTTACTAAGCAAATGTCTCATTGAAAAATATGTTCAAAATGATACAACGGGTGTTGATAGCTTCGTTGCAAAGTATTTAGGCAAAATGGATTCTATAAACATTGTTCGATCACACTCATGGAGAGTAAGGTTCTTCTTTTCATCAATACCATTCTGTTGTAGAATTCTATGAAACGAGAATTCATGTTTCAAGACATGTTTCTCACAATATCCAGAAAACTTTGATTTTCAAAATTTTCCCTCGTAATATATGCAAATGTTGTAATCTTTAAGCCTTTTCTCTTGTCCTTCTTGATTGAAAGACTTCACAAAGGAATCAAAAGTTTGTTCTTTGTTCTTCAGAACGAACGCCACATGAATCTAGAGAAGTCATCTACAATGACTAGACAAAGCCGACATTCAACGAGACTTATTGATGTTTTGAAACGTCTTCCTATGTTATTTCAAACGTCAGGAGACCACTGTTCGTATGTTAAAAAACGTCCGCACCAAACGTCTGGACTGCCTTGTCGAGATAGATTTTAAAACACGTTTTATAAGAACGTCTACACACCCACATCTCAGTAGACGTTGTACAACATCTACAAAAAAATAATCTTTGTAGACGATATATAAGAACGTCTACAAATTATAAAATTATAAAGATGTTATTAAACGTCTACGTAGGATCTTTTTTGGCATCTATAATTGGTGGTCCAAATCATGTTTTATGATCGTTTTTTAATACCAGCCACAAATGAATTATAAAAGCAAACATTATGTAACATACATGTATAGCATATATAGGTGTTCTTAATAGTTGTCCAATTTGTTTAGGTGTCATTATCTTTGTAAGGGCACGCGATCAATCAAGATTTACAAGTTTTTTTTAAAAAAGGCCTTATTAGTATGCAAATTCTGACATTGCATAAATAATCAAATGTTACCGTTTTCTACGCGATAGGTATAATGTAACGCGATAAAATATTTACAACTGTAGATGCAAAACGACCAAATTCAGAACATAATCATGCATTAAGATATCAGAATGAAGTTGAGTATCAACATAATGACAAGAAACTCCAAAGTTTTTTAAGTACATTCACCACAACAGATCAAAAGAACATTGAAGATATATAAAGCAAATCAAAATCTCTAAGAATCTTCTTCTGTCTCTGCATCGGGATCAACACCACCAGATCTATTCTCTCTTGATCGTCCTTGAGAAGCATCTAATAAAGAAGAAGTAGATTAGGCTTGGTTAAAAAATATACATTATATGATCAAGCTATTATAAATAATTACCTAAGAATGCAAGAGGAGAGAGTGGTGATGGCGTCCCATCTGTTAGTGGGTAGTTCTTAAAGTATGACACTATTCCTGCCGCTATTTTATCTTGAAGTTCTGTCGATGTCTTGTTATTAATCATGTGTATCTCTGTCTTCAAATCCAACACTTCCTGTTGAAGGGATGCCACATTCTTTTCATATTCGGCCTCTATTTTTCGTCTTTCTTCCGCCAACCTCTGCTCAAGTATATCCTCTGAAATGGATGCAAACCTACGACGTCCTCTTCCTTTAGGCACATGTCCTTGCCCCCTACCAATAAGACAATCAGATCGTCCTTCATTATAAAGTACAATATTAGCTATTGCGGCATCAGTAGTAGACCGTCCTTCTGCATCGGCCTTTGCAGACTTAGGTGAAAAAGAAAATTATTGTAATTACAACAATTAACATATATTACAAGAGCTAACAGTAAAGAAAATTACTCACTATCTCTTGCCGAATGATCGCGTATGACTTTGATCCAGTCGTAGAAAGATTTTTAGCAATGTTTGTACGTTTGTCCTTGTTCTTTTGACACCATTCCTATTTTTTTACAAAAAACATTCCAAAAAAATATATTAACCGTAATTATAAATGTAAAATTATCGTCTAGCAAAAAACGTAATAGACTCTCAATTACAAACTTACTTGATGATCTGGCTCTGTCCATATTTCAACCATGACATTCCAAAGTTCAATCGGGACATTTTGTGGCCTAGTTGTCTTTCCTTTCGCTTTCAATTCTTTCTTTAATTGGTATCGACGCTCCCTAAGATGCTTGGCTAAATGTCGATTAATTGCTTCTTTTACTCTTACATCAGTATCAAACCTCTCAATATCAATAAAGTTCTATACCAAAAATTACATCCTTACAAAGGTATAATAATAACATTCAAAAAAACACATGGTCAATTACATACCTTGATTCGATCGTAGGCACCACGGAGATCGGCATCTGTTAAGGCTCTGAAGTCTGCCACCAATGGGACATCCTCCCTTGCCACTATCCCACAAATATGTTGCAGGCCTCTTGCTTGTTTGGCGTCCAACGGTGTACCTTCTTCAGGGTCGATACGAATAATCCGCTTATGCCCAGTAGCTTCCACATGCTTGGACACATTGATGCCTCTTGATTTTCCCCTTTGACGCACTATATTTAATATAACAGAATTCATGAAATATTTTAAATTTAATAATAAAAATTTAAATTCTGTACCTTTCTTTTGAGAAGTAGGCAGTCCTTGATTTGAATGTGGTGAAGTAGCCATTATAGGTGCAAAACAACGCTCGGACGGTGGTGCAGGTGTCGTCGGTGCTTGAGATTGGCTACGAATAACAGGTGTCTGTTGGCTACTCCGACGATTATCTCTCTTCAGCCTCTTAGCGAATTGGAACGACGAAGACATTCTTAAAATCTAGACTGTAGTATTTGCATTAGTTAAGAGAAAAATAAAAAACAATAAACAAAATAATGACAAACAAAACAGTTTTGTTATCTTAAAATAAACTACAAGAGAAAAATACGATAGCAAACTGGTTTTATGTTTCAATCAGGATATATTTTTTTATAGCAGTAATTCCACACATCAAGCAGATGTTTCTTTTATTCTACAGAATTTTCGGATGGCTAATGAATATCGTTGTTGAGATACAATTAGGTTGCTCGCAAATCAATCCACATTCATACACTACCACCGAATTTAAGTGAAAATATACTAAAAGAGATAATGGTTATTAAAATTAACTAAAGAGAAAAATATGGCAGCAAAAAATGCTTATTAAAAACGTGAGTGACTATTCTTGTGCTTCTCCATCATCAACAGATTATCTAGACGTTGTTAATCTGGATGGTCATGAGATTTTCCTATAGTTTTGATGAAATATATATTGTGAAAAAGGGTGTTTAGGGATTTAAACATCCTTCTTCATTCATATAGAGATTAAAAGTATGTATATGTATTATAATACAGTAATTACTTGGAATGACGGGTAAGGATTGGGATCGGAGGCGGAGGAATTGTTCGTGTCCAGATCGTCTACTGCAGTGCAAACTCTGTGTTCGATGAACGGTTGAGGCGGAATCAGATCTTAGTAGCCTTGAATAACATCGTGGTGCTCGGGGAAGGGTTGAGTCGTCGATCTCCGTAGCCTTACAGAACTTCGTGGTGCCAGGGAAGGGCCGAGTCGTCGATCTCCGTAGCCTTACAGAACATCGTGGTGTCGGGTAGGGCCGATTCGTCGATGGCGTTGAGAAAGGTTGGAGATGCAACATGCAAGGGCTGGACAAGGGTCATTGCACGGCTGGAGAAGGGCTCGAAAGGGGAGACAGTAGAAGGCGTCCTTTGGGTTTCTAGGGAATCCACGGACCAAAAAGATCTAGGTATAGTAGTTTTAATGGGCTTGTTGTAGATACTAAGGTCTTGTTTTTCTTAAGTGATTTTTCAAAATTTCCTACAAGAGAGTGGCAATCAAACTTCATCTTAAAGATTTGTGTAGTAGTTCCTTAAACTAAGTCCTTCTTTACTAACTTATTAAGGTATTTATGGTGAAGATGACCTAATCTTTTGTACCACAAAGAGCAATTAGAACTATCTACAACCAATCAATCAAAAATGCCATTTTTGTTTAATTTTATCGTTTAGATACTTTTAAACTGATTCAATATCAACAAGGTTTTGTTAGATGTTTTCCGATTATTTTAAAACAATCAGCGAAAACACAACATTTATAACCAGATCCCAAATTTGGCTAACACTCAATAAATTATGCCCTAGTCCTTTAACTAAGAAATCTCTAACAACACTACTAAAAGAAGACTTACCTTGGTCGACCATCTCTTTTGTAATACTATGGCCTTTGTAGTTTTTTTGTCAAAGGTCAGAACACCTATTTGTTTGAATTCTAGGTCTATAAATAGTTATTTTCATATGGCCATATGTTTCAAGCATCCTCATTCCATTATTCATCTTTTTGTGTCTTTCTCCTACAAAATAAATGGTTATACTAAGGTTCTGAACATTTTTACATTTCTCAATCCCTCTTTTGAAAGTGAGTAGGTCCATCATCTTACATTAATATCTTTTGCACATACAAAACAACTTTTTCGATTTTTTTTCATAACCATCTTTTCGGCTCACATTTGTCGGATACGTTCCGACTGATCTATTTTTATTTTGCTATTAGTTCACCTTTCGACAGGGACGAAGCCATAAAATTATATCGGAGGGGGCACAAATTAAAAATAATCATATATCTATTAATGTAATAGAAACATCCAACAAATGAAATAAGTACAATACAAAAAACATGTTATAACTCTTCATCAAATTACCTCATGCTCGTTTAAAATATATTTCCATCCTTTAAATGCAGCAAGTAACAATATATTACAATAATATAAAAAATACATCTCATGCAAGAATAAAAATCAAATTATGCAATCAACATTTCACATTCACCTATTGCATAGTTTCTTCTTATACTATTATATATGTTGACAAGTACAATCATATATTCGTTAAAACTTAATAAATTGCAATTTCTGTATGTAACTTTGATAAAACTTTCTCAATAACCAACATTACTAATAAAAATTCATTTTTTTAAAAAAATTCTACATATAATCAGAAAAATAATATAATCAAGATTTGTAATTACTGTAATTTCTATAAATTTTATCTCTGTATATTTCTTAGATTTGCAAACAATAGCTTATAACTGAAATACATTTAGATTGAATTTCGTCATAGTAAAAATTACTTTCAGCATTGAACTATTCATGTTATTTTTTTATGCATACGGCTTTGCGATAGAGTTTTCTTTGTCCTTTCTTTTGAAAAATACAGAATAGAGACAATAAAATCCAATCGATTCAAATTGTTGAATAATCTATTTACAACTATTTCTTTCATACCTTTTTATTCGAACATTTTTTTATCGTTTTTAGAAAGAAAGTAAATATTATTTACTACTAATTAGTATGATCTCACTTTTCTCATACCATTTTTTTGAGAAATTCAAAAAAGTTCGAATATTTTTGGTCAAATAATATGACCAAATAACTGAGTCAAGATCATTTTTTAGTTATTGATTAAAAAATTATTAATATATAAAACTAATATAATTATTTTTTAATGATTGTATTATCAACGAGCCAAAAGTTTAATATTAGGCATAATATTAACTAATAAAAAATATTTACGACCTTAAAAGCAATGTTCTCATATACTTTATATCCAAAGGCTAAAAGAACAAAATGAAGGAGAGAGAAGGGATCAACAAGAGAAAGATCTAAAGAGAGTGCAAAAGAGAGAGAGAGCTAGCCTTCCTTCTCAAAGTTTGATTCTATTTTTAGAATCCAGCTTGTCATAGAATTATACCAGTGCGATACTTTCTTCCTAAAACCTAGGGGAGGCACTTGCCCCTCCTTGCCCTCCCCTCTATCCGTCCTTGCCTTTCGACTGATATATAAACCCAAACCTTCCCTTTTTTGGTTGTTCTTAGTTCCTAATAATTAATCTAAGATTTTATTGCCTTTAATGAAAGTACCTAGGTCTTCAACCAGTTTATCAATGTTTGATTTCGAATTAGTTATTTTAGACTCTACTTTATCAGATTTCATTTTAAAACACTTAGTATATTTTTCTAGCATTTGTTTTTATATCATAAGCTTTCTATTATCTTCCCTAAGCCTCATAACTTTTACTGTTGATTTTTTTAAGAATAGTCAAACAGTTCATTAAAAGCATCAAGTAATAGAATATGCAATGTTCGTTACGTCATCCTTTGTAGCCACTAAGGCGAGGCAAACTTATTCTTCATACTATGAGTTAGAGGTTAAATCTTCTTTTATGTCGATTGTGTCATCCCAAGTACTTTGAATGAATTTTTTAATTTTTTTAAAATTCTTCTTCTTTGCCTTTACCTTTTTGAATCTTATAGTTACTTCGAGTTAGACCTTTCTTTTGAATCTTCATTTTTTCCTTTGTATCTTTATTTATAGATTTTTTATCAGTTGTGCCCCTCTAGGATATTGCAATATCAGTTATGCCCCTCTTTTTTTTGGAATATCAATTATACCCCTAACTTCTTCCACAATGATCATTTGTACCAATCGGGTTAGTTGTCGTCCATCCTAACTACAAACAGACGTTAACTATCGGGACACAAGGGGAATTAACTAAAAGAAAAAAGGTTAAAAGGTCCACCAACTCCTCTTCTCCACTCTGGTAAAAAAAACTCCTCTCCTCCACCCCCATTCTCCTCCTCCGCCCTCTACTCCACCTTCCCCCTCCTCCGGTGCTACCCCTCCTCTTCCTACCATTCCCCAACCACCTCCACCTTTGATCCTCCTCCAACTCCCCACCCTCCTCCTCTCCCTCCCTAGCCATCTCCGCCCACTGCTGCTCCTCCTCCCCCTCCCCAGCCACCTCTGCCCCCGGTTCCTCCTCCTCCCACTCCCCACCTCTCCTTCTCCCCTCCCCCTTCCTCCGCACCTCCCTCCACTCTGTCCCCCACCGCGTCATCGACTACCTCATCGTGGAGGACCACCGCTGTGACTCCCCCTACTCCCCTCTCGGTACTACATCTACCTACTTGACCTAAGCTTGCCCCCCACTTCTGGCGATTCCGCCAACTCCTCCCCATCCCCTTCCTTCTCTCGCTGCTTCAATAACCTCTTCATCTATGTCGATCGTTACATGTGGATTTACCTCTCCACTGGCCCTATCGACTACAACCCCACTCTTTTTGATGACAACGTCCTCCCTCGCATCCCTCGCAGTGAATTCCACCCTCTCGCCACCTTCCACACCCATTCTCAATACCTCAAAATCAGCCTCCTCACTGATCTCATGTTGCTTGTTCTCAGCATCTGTCGCTCCCTCCTCACACTGTCCCTTCGCATCCCCCTCTACTCGAATCATCGATGTTCGTGCACTTCATTCACATACATGGCTCCGATTCGTTGGATTCCAGATTGGATTTACACTGTAGAAAATACCATCTTCAATGATGGACTCCTCGTCGATGATCAGATTCTTTTTCAACAACTACACAATCATCGTGAGCAAGTATGTGGACTTGAAGTGGATCCACGAGATACTTATAGATGATCCTGCAAGTTTATGTGTTTGATCTAGATTATGATAGGTTGTTGATGCTTGATAGGTTCCACCTATTTGTGGCATTCGGGAACATGGTCATTGTGAGGAGGAATGAGGACGAGGAGCGCACAGATTGTGAGCAACTACAGCTACAACTGGTGGCATGTGATCATGCAGACCCAGAGCTCGAACGGTGGTGCCAGTCACCGAGATAGCGATCGACGGAGGAGAGGCCAGAATCATAAGATGGGTGGGGGAGTTTTTGGATAGTTATGCCCATCTTAACCTCACCATGGTTCTACAAAATCATGGTTAGGTTCAACTCATTGACGGCCAAAGTAACATAGGGGCACAAGTGACAGAACGATAAGAAGTCAATGGCACAACTGATATTCCAACAAAGGGAGGGGCATAATTGATATTGCAATATCTCAGATGGATACAACTGATAAAAACCCTTCTTTATAATGGGTAGTCTTTTCTCGTTTGTCACTTTTTTACATTATTTACATATGATTGTTTTTTTCCATCCTTGTTTTTATTGAAACTCTTTTTGTCGTTCAAGGGTCTTTTAAAATTCCTTGGAAAGAGAATCCTTGTCATTATCGAGCCACTATCTTATTCTTTTACTTTGAATGTGAGATTCATCTTTTTTTCATCTTCAGGAGAGGCTTTTTTGTTATTCATCTTCACTTTGTTCGTCGTTAAGTTTCCTAAGAGATCAACCATTTTGATCTTGTTGATATTTTTGGTTTCCTTTATAAATGTGATATTCTGTTCCCAATCACTAGAGAGGGAATCAATCATTTTAGCTTCTAGCTCTCCTTCAACAAAGTTCTTGCGGTGTACCTTGAGCAAGTTCACGATCTTTGTGAATTTTGCGCACCTTGTTTATGATTTCCTTCGGCAACATATCAAAGCTTCGATATTCTTGTGTGAGCATGGAGATTTTAGGGCTTTTTACCTTCTTGAATCCCTCCTAGATAACGAGAAGAGTTAGCTACATCTCATAGGTTGCTTTGCATTGACTGACTATATTCTTTTGTTGAATAAAGCACAATAGAGAATATTCAGTTTCTTGGCATTTTTCCCTATCTCCTTCAATTGAATGTTGTCAAAGTCTTCATTTCATTGAACTAGCTCAAGTTTTACGAAGGTCTTTGATGTACAATTCCATTGCTTATAATTAGTAAATTGGATGAAGATTTCCATCCTATTTTCCCGGTATGAGTAACCGTTACTATCAAAATAAGGTGGCTTCGATATAGAACATCTTAGAACAATGGACATAGCTACTAGTTCGCATGCCTTGTTGTAAGCAGTCAATCATGTCTTTCGTGCTTAAGCCTTGCACTAATACCAAACGAAAAAAATCAAATAGAACAAGAAGGGGTGATTAAGTGGATGAATACCATGACTCACAACCTTGTTCTGAGTTTTCTCCTCCATACTCTAGACCGAGATTCGAATTTCCTTTATCTTCGCCTACTTAAAATTGTGTGTAGTAGAAACCCAAGTACAATTTGTACCACTTTCTTGAACAAACTCAAGAAAGTATTTTACCTTCAACCAGATAGGAACCCATTGTTGATATTTTATTTCAAATATATATTTATTATTTTTTACAACCTTCGAAACTCTGATTAATTACCTTACGATTTTATTCTTTCTTTTAAATGTTGACCTTACGTTTCCTCTAATATGTAATTACATCTTGAATTGTCCATAATTATTACCATAATGTTATTATTAATATAATAATTGCATCATTGCATGATGTGCGTTATTCTTAATAGACTTCTTATTGTATCATTATGTATTTGATATTATTGTAGATTTAGGGTGAGTAACGTGTGGTTTTGAATGTATTAAAATTTTATATTCTAAAGATAGTGGACGTTCTATCTTTGTCGAAGCAAATCTCTGTCTTTATATTTTACAATTTTAATATCCATGTACAACGGCAGGATTTCTTTGCAACGTTATTCAATTGCGTTGTAACCCCTTTTTCTTCACACGTCTATATAAAGAAGCCCTTTAGCGTTTGATTGAGATACAACAATTTCTATGCCTATTCCTCATCTTTTTTTTTGAGTGAGTCTGTTCCGAAGGAAGGATCTTTGTTGCTCAACCGATCTTGACGTTGGCGAGTGCACGCCCGTCGAGATCTCGCCGTTGTATCCTGGAGGATAGTCGTACTGTTACCGGTTGCACCATCGGAATTTCCGTGGGAGGTACGAATCTATTCTTAAGGACAGTGCATTTTGCACGCCTCGGCTAGTTGGTTCATCTCATCAAATTCGGTACTATCTAACCCTCCTTATATTTTTATATTTATATATTTATATCCTATTATTTAACCTACAATCTTAAGAATAGATTTAGAGGGTTTTTTGTTTCTTTTATCCAAATACCATATCTTAGATATAGTCGTAATTGAGATTCCACATAATGTTGGTGAAAGAGAAATGTTGATGGATTTTTTTTGGTTCTTTATAAGAGTTGAGTGGTGCAGCTATTCTAAAAATATCTAGTTTTAAATATCCGAAAATGTGGGGGCGTTTAACCAATGTTTCACTTATTGAGCATAAGAAAAAATATAGCATGTATTAAAAAAATGTGTCCGCGTTTGATCTTCGGATATGTTATAATACTCTTGTTGATATATTATCATTTGTTTTAAAATACCTTTTTATTGCAAATATCAAGACTAATATAATTCATTTAATGTATGGTCTTTATTTATATTGTGTCGACTTTATTTCCATACAATTAAAGTATGTACTGGAAATTGGCCAAAATTAGAAATGGAGTATTAGTTTTTAATGATATTTCTCTCACAATAATAAAGTACAACGAACACAAGAATATGATTTTTTTTCCAGTGGCCATTATTTGGTCATTCGTTTTCTTTTGGAGAATGTTGTTTTTTTTGTCATCCAACACCATTATCATATTAATATTTATATGACAATTGAATTGATTTCTTTGAGTCTTACTACACTTATTCTTTCATCCGTTGGAGATATCAAGTTAGTTGTTCAACTTCATTATGATACAAAAAAAAAGGTAAAGGATCTTCTTCATTTGAATGCAAGGAGATAAGTAATCTAGTATCTATAAACCCACTGATTAATAAAAGTGATGGCATATTCAAATCAAGTATGCACATTTGTTGTGATCGTAGAGGCTTGATGAATTGCTTTAGACAAGATGTTGCGTATATTTTGGAAAGTTACGTAGGTACACTCCAAATCCAGAAGAGAGCGGTGAGATGCTCTGTTTTGAATGCATTAATATCTCAAAAAAGATGCATGTTATTGTTTAATATTACATGAAGATCCTACCATTCTCGAAGGATATTGTGATGCAAATAAGTTGAAAAATACTAGTTGATTTGTTCTTACTGCTATAAGAGAAGAAAACATGTATTGGAAAAAATATTTTCAATGATCATTATATATACATATTGGTCATTGTAATATTACATGTGGATCTCTTGTGATTAAAAAAAAGGAGCCTCATAATTTTTAACTGCTAATTTGATATCAAAGATATGAGAGAAATAATTACTATCGCGAGAATAAACTTGTGATAAAGATTAATTATATTTTTCCCTCGCATGAATATTATATTGGAAGAAATCTCTAAAGATTTTATTCTTTTAATTGCAAACGGGTAAGCACTCCTTTTACTGCAAAACCATTGTTCAAAAGGAGTAAACGTGATAGTATACTTCAAATTAGATATGCATTAGACACAATGTTCCATATATTGTTGCAAAAGTTATGCAGGTATACTCAAAATTCTGATGGAGAACATTGTGATGCCCTGAAAAAGGTGCTTAAATACTTTAAAAGAACAATGAGATATTGCTTAAAGTTTTGTGGAGAACCTTCAGTAATTGAAGGGCATTGTGATGCGGATTGGATCTCAGATTCAGATGAATTGGAATCTACTAGTGGATATATTTTTACCCTTGCAGGAGGAGTTGTTGCTTGGAAATCAACCAAGCAAGCTTGTATTGCTCGGTCTACTATGGAATCCGAGTTCATTGCCTTAGAGAAGGCATGTACTGAGGCTGAATGGTTGAGAAACCTTTTAGCAGATCTTCCCATTTGGATGAAGCCAACGCCATATGTATTCATCCACTGTGATAGCCAAGCTGCTATAGCAAGAGCTAAAAATAAATTATATAATGGGAAAAGCAGACATATTCGTCTGAGGCACAATATTGTGAGGCAACTCATTAGTGATGGCATCATATCCATGGATTATGTGAAGTCAGAGTTAAATTTAGCTGATCCTCTGACTAAACCACTAAACAAAAAGTTGGTGGAGAGTACATTGAGGGGAATGGGGTTATGCCCAAATCAAGAGTCGAAGTGATGGAAACCCAACCTTCATGAATGGAGATCCCAGGAAGAAGGTTCATATGGGATAAACAATTCACTAGACGACTTGCAAGATACTATCAAATCTCCCCCTTTCCTATGGTGTACAACGTGATAGTATGAAATGTGGTGAGGTTGAACAAACATGTTCTTAATGGATATCATAGCCCAAATTGGGTGGTGTATAAAATCAGTATACACTTGATGATGATCCACCTATATGGGTGTGGAGGTGAGGCCGCTTCCTATGAGATTTTTGGGCAAAATCTCTAGAGCACTCATGAAAATCCAGGTAGACGCATGGCCGAAACGTGTCAACCCGCATGAGCAACAAAGATCAAAAAATGTAGTGTGGGATATGGGTCAATGGTTTCAAAAATAAAGGATTGGTTCATAGGAATTATTATTCCACCAACCTTTAGAAACTATATTCATATTCTCTACGTCTTGGTTCATAGTCGATAAGACACCAAGTCTTATGCACTACATTTTCGAATTCCTTCAAGTGTCATCTTTATATTTTTATCCCTCTTTATTTATTTATTTATTTTTTGAAATTGTGGGGGATGAAAATATTAGTTCAAAAAAATGTATTTGAAATAGTGGGGGATTGTTGATATTTTATTTCAAATATATATTTATTATTTTTTACAACCTTCGAAACTCTGATTAATTACCTTACGATTTTATTCTTTCTTTTAAATGTTGACCTTACGTTTCCTCTAATATGTAATTACATCTTGAATTGTCCATAATTATTACCATAATGTTATTATTAATATAATAATTGCATCATTGCATGATGTGCGTTATTCTTAATAGACTTCTTATTGTATCATTATGTATTTGATATTATTGTAGATTTAGGGTGAGTAACGTGTGGTTTTGAATGTATTAAAATTTTATATTCTAAAGATAGTGGACGTTCTATCTTTGTCGAAGCAAATCTCTGTCTTTATATTTTACAATTTTAATATCCATGTACAACGGCAGGATTTCTTTGCAACGTTATTCAATTGCGTTGTAACCCCTTTTTCTTCACACGTCTATATAAAGAAGCCCTTTAGCGTTTGATTGAGATACAACAATTTCTATGCCTATTCCTCATCTTTTTTTTTGAGTGAGTCTGTTCCGAAGGAAGGATCTTTGTTGCTCAACCGATCTTGACGTTGGCGAGTGCACGCCCGTCGAGATCTCGCCGTTGTATCCTGGAGGATAGTCGTACTGTTACCGGTTGCACCATCGGAATTTCCGTGGGAGGTACGAATCTATTCTTAAGGACAGTGCATTTTGCACGCCTCGGCTAATTGGTTCATCTCATCAAATTCGGTACTATCTAACCCTCCTTATATTTTTATATTTATATATTTATATCCTATTATTTAACCTACACCCATACCTTAGATACCTATAATACAATATGATGGAGGCAACTAGAAGAACCTTTCATAATATGGTGAAACAATTTGAATATCATGCTTTTTGAATAGAAGCCTTTCCTAAATTTGTAGAGTTGAAATGCAAATAATTGAAAGCGATTGACCAAGTCTTTGAATTGCACTTGATTATAGTTCAAGATATTGTTTTAGATTTTCAAGACAAAATTCACAATGGTAACTTCAAGTCTAGAGAAGAAAGAGTAAGAAGTATTCAATGTAGAATATATAGAATGTGTTATGAATGAGAGGAGAGTGTCTTTACATATAATATTCATAAGAAGGAAATTGCTCGACGACCAAATACTTCAAATCATCAACGACGCCACCTAAGGGCCTGTTTGGTTGCAGGGTTGAAAGTCATGTGCAACCTTAGGGTATAAAATGTTGCATAAAAAAATTAATTTTTTTTGAAAGAAACCATCATTCGGCTTGTTATGATTAGTCAACCAAATGTTGGTAAGTAGTTGGCTAGCTTAGTACAACAACTAACAATTGCCAATAACTCGTCATCATTAATTCAATAAGATTAATCGATTGATTAGAATTAGTCAACTATAATATAAAGTAGTCAATTAGTGATTTGATTATACTCTGATGATTCAATAAGATTAATCGATTGATTACAATTAGTCAACTAGAACATAAATTAATCTTGAATGAGTTTTGACCCCAATGGTAGAATGGACTAATACATTGACTTTGTTGACCAATGAGCAGTCAACTAGACATAGTTGTTGATCGATCGAAATTGTTTGTTGGTAGAAATTAATTAATTATATGAATTTCATATTTTGTCACTTTTACAAATGATCCTATCAAATAAATACAAGAACTTGATTTGACAAGAATATTCTTATCTTCGTCATATGAAAATGTACGAGAGAGTTCGACGAAATTACACAACTTTGCTATAAAATGTATCTATTAAAAAATCTTCACAAAATAGCCTGTCTCGTACGATAGAATAGTAGTGTTGGGAACAGATTCCTCGTAAAAATCTGATCGTGGAAAAAAAACCAAAGTTGATGAGCAGATCATGCACAATATATCAACTACAACTACGAGATAAAAATTCAACCATAAAAAAATCAACAATGGTTGCACGTAGAATTTTTCAACATGAAAAAGCCTAATGTGAGGAGAAAAATCATGGGTTTGATCACAACTCAAAATCAAGCATTATAATCAAAATAATCTCTCCTAGGGAATGTTGAAGAATGATCTTGTGTGGGTTGTGTTTAGTCCCACATCTTGGAGTGCTGACATTTGATAACATTCATGGAGCTTTATAAAGAGTCCCACACCCATTGTAATGAGAAAGTAAATAGAAAATCAACCTTTTGAGGCGGTTCTTCCGTGATTTCATCTCGTTCCTTAGGAAATAGGGTTCCACGTAAAAACAATGTCTCTATTATATGTTGTTCTTACTTTGATTCGCTTGTGTATTTTATATTTCAATATGACATCAGAGCAAGTCGATTTTGAGAAAATCTATTTTTCTGAGTTAGATTTTTTTAATTTGATTATTCTATATTCTTTGTCTAGGGGTTCCTGTTAGAACCCTAGTCATGGACGCCAACAAGTTTTTTTTCTGATGCACACTTCTTCGCCACCGCATCTCAATGCCTTAATCCGCCATCGACTTTAGATGCATAGATTAACAAAGTGGTGGAAATTGACATTGAAAGCTTTGCTATGTCTGTTCTTCAGTCTTCTGCCCTAGTTGTCGCTGCCACACAAGTTTTACAGCATTCTGTGCATGTTGCCGCTTCTATTCCCGTCGCTGCTACACATGTATTGCAGCCTTCTCTGCTTGTTATTGCATCTGTGACTTGTTCTTCCTCCGCAACAAGTTTCGGAAGGGGTGCTTCACTGCACATGCCGCTCACTCGCCTCCATTATGTCCAGAAATTCAGCATCACCCTTGGGGGGTGCCACGCACCTTCTCGAGGGTTAGCAAGCCTCCTAGGAGCTCCTCTCCAACGGTGGCACCACCGCACTCCAGCCTACACAGCAAACCTCCCAACCCTCATGGCATGTTTCTCTTCTATAGCAGCAACATGCGCTCCTCAAGCAAAGGCCCTAGTTCTCCATGACGAAGCAAAAAAAAAGCAAGGTTTTTGAAATTGAACCGGACACCAAACTGGAAATCTTGCTGAAATGATCGGATCGAGTCGAACCATGTAATCAAATCGGTTCAACCGGATGATGACGTCATCATTATTTAAAATCGGATTAAACCGGATCAGTGAAAAAAAGTGGTTGAACTGATTAATCAAATAAAAATGAAATAATATATATATTTATAATATACACTTAAATATACTTGAAATATATATAAAATACATAGATCATGTATATATTCCACACTATACATAAAGTATTTTTCTCATACACCATCAAATATCATAGATATCATTTATATATAATATTTAGACTAGATACTCTATAACATGATAATAGTTTAATTATATTTAATACCTAATACATACAAAAAGTTGTGTTAGTGTATTGGTTAGAAGTGTGAAATAGGTAACCAAAGGTTATGGGTTCAACTCCTACTACAAATATAATTTTTAAACAATTTAAAAATTAAATGTGGTTCAACTTCGGTTGAATCTGGTTAAATCGGGTCGAAAAAATAGCTTGAACCGGACGAGTTAATTAAAATTGGAATAATCGAACTGAACTGGCATAAACCGGTTAACCAGACCGGTTCAGGCCTAGTTCACCGGTCGAACCGGCCGGTCCGGTTTCAAAAACACTGGAAAAAAGGCATTCCGGTTCCAAAAACACAGAAAAAAGGCGATAGCACTCTTCCTGGTGAAAATTCTAGCAGTGCAGATGGGTTCTCCCTTCACAAGGACCCTAAACTTGAAGGGGCTCTTTCATTTAGGCATCTCCATCGTGCATAAAGTGGGCTGCTAATTTTAAAAAGGGCAAACATAAAAGGGAGCTGCTGCTTTGTATCGTGAAAAAAATTGGGCCCAACTGTGGGATGCATGTCCAGGCCCAACATGGCTTGTATTAAAAAAAAGAAAGGGAGGCCGAAAAAGAAAATGTGAAAATTCGAAGGTCAAAAGGCTATCATGCAGTATAAAAAAATGTCCGTGACTGTAGTATGAAAAAATGAGATGAAAATTTGAGGAGATATGGTAAAAAAAAGTGAAAAAATGAGATGAAAGCAAAAAAGAGCGATGGATGTTTGTGAAAAAATACAGGCCAAAAAAATGTAGGTTGGAACTGAAAAAAGGAAAAGAATTTCTTGTTGATCCTTCATTGTTCTTCCAACTTGGCTGTTTCGACAAGTTTGAAAGAAAGGGAGAGTGATGGGTAGAGCATTTCATGCTCTACTTTATTGGGCAGTGGTGTTTTGCCCTACCATTATTTTATCTATTGGGTAGTGGTTCGATAACTACCATTGGTTGAGGTACTCTGTTTAAATAACCTATTTTTCGTGGAGTTCTCTAGTGGGACTCATTGTTGGCTCCATTCTCTAACGATCATGAACTCCGCTATGTATGGATATTCATATGATATGTTTTATGGTCATGAACTCCATTATGTATGGATATTCCCACAACGTTCTTGTTGGCCCTTCGGAGAGATGGAGCAGCCTTTGGTGAAGACAAGTTACGGGCAAAAGTACTCCTTGAGGGAGACTCATATCTCTGCGGATCATTTATCACACTCTAGTCTCTAGTTCCTACTCACCAGCATGACATGAGAAGCAACATCCTCGGTAGCAACCGACAACATGCGTTGAGTTAATACTGTTTATAGTGTCATGTACTTTGTATGTGAGTGAATGTATTTTTCTGTTTATCCAAGCTCAACATTGCATGCTTATCTTGAGGGGGAGTGCTGAAGAATGGTCTTGTGTGGGTTGTGTTTAGTTCCACATCTTGGAGTGGTGACTTTTGGTCACATTGAAGGGGCTATATAAAGAGACACTACACCTAATGTAACCGTTGAGAAAGTAAATAGAAAATCAACCCTTTGAGGCGGTTCTCCTATGGTTTCATCCTCTCCTTAGGAAGTAGGGTTTCATGTAAAATCAAAGTCTCCATTATATGTTGTTCTTTCTTTGATTCGCTTCCACATTTCATATTTCAATAAGGGACTTACATAATGTTGACCATCTATGCAGTGCTACAAATCACCAAAGGAGAGATATCACCAAACCAATAAATCCGCCGTCAAATTGTAGGGAAGAACGCTAGAGAAGAACCACTCCAAAGAACACCCCCTCCAAACTTTGTTGAAGCCACTGACCTTTTTTCTTCTCACTCTCCCTCTCTTTATTTATTTCTTGTACTATGAGAACTTGTGTTGGGATAGTGTCAGTGTGCAACCCCATTCCCTCTATTTATACTCCATGGATATGAGAAAATACGAAAGCATGAACTCCTACTTCCCACGGGAATAGGAAAGAATGACTTCTATTCCTAAAAGGTAATTGATTTCCTTCTCCAACTAGGATTTGATTTTTCCTTTTCCAATTAGAACTATCAATGTCCTATATAAGGGTTAGGCTTTCATAAGGAGGGGAACCTATCTAACAAATCTATCCCTCACCGATAATGTGTGAACTTCTCCAAGCCTGCGACAAAACAACATCTCTCGAACTTCCCAAATAGCAGTCTTTGTAATCATATCAACACTATTGTCATCTATGTGGATCTTGTCAAGTACAAGTACTTTGATTCTAGCACATCACATGTCCAATGATATATGACATCGATGCGCTTTGATCTTACATGAAAAGTAGAGTTCTTACCAAGAATCACATTCTGATTGTCACATTTAAGGATATACTTGTCTTGGATGAAGTTACGTTCATGCATGAATTTTTTATCTATAAGAGTTCATTGCTGGCTTCTGTAGCAGCAATGAATTCTGCCTCATAGAAATTGCCACACATTTTATGTAACCTTGATTGCCATGAATTAGCACCACATGTGTATGTCATCAATTAACTAGATATAGATCATCTACCATCAACACCACATGCCATATCAGAGCCTGTGTAACACCGTAGGAATGGCTTCTCTTCTCCAAAATAAAGATAGATGTTGCTAGCACCATGTAGATATCTCAAGACCCATTTAACAACATTTGAAATCTCTTACCTTGGATTTCAGATAATCTACTGAAAATTCCGACTAAATGATCAATATCAGGTCTTGTACATTCCATATCATACATTAGACTAGAATCATCTTCATATCATTCTTTTCATCTTCCATTTGTGGACTGTGCTTGGTGCTTAACTTGAAGTGTGCTTAAAGAGGGGTATTCACAGGCTTGACTTTGTCGACATTGAATCTCCGCAATACTTTCTCAATGTACTTGTCTTAAGATAAGTCTCTTTGACTTTTTATCATGGGAAATATTCATAGCTAAACTCTGATTTGGAAATCTCAAGTCCTTCATAGCAAAATACTTGCTCAATCAGACTTGAAATTCTTGAGGTACTACTACCAACAACGAGCATGTCATCAACACACATCAACAAAATGATAAAATCATCACCTGAAAAGTAATTAGAAGTAATATTTATGTAGCCATGCTTTGCCCCAAATGGCTCAAATTTCTTATACCACCACTGTCAAGGAGCCTGCTTTAGTCCATATTGACTTTTCCTTAATTTACAAATGTACTCTTATTTTTCTTTAACCATAAATCCTTATGGTTGTGGAATGTAGATTTCCTCCTTGAGATCGCCACGGAAGAAGGCATCATTTACATCCATCGACTTAACCTCCAAGTCTTTTCTGACTGTCAAACTACGAATTAGTATGATGGATAGTATCTTCATCATGGGAGAAAATGTCTCATCAATGTCAACTCCCTTCTTTTGGTTGAAGCCTTTCGCAAACAACACAGTTTTGTATATTGGATGTAAAGAGTTCTCATCGTACTTAACTCTATAAACCCATTTATTTTTCAAAACTCTTTTCCCCTTAGACAACTTTACAAGCTCAAAATTATGGTTGTCATGTAATGACTACATCTCGTCTTGCATAGCTTCAATCCACTTATCTTTTTTCACATCATGTGTATAACATATTCATAGTATTCTAGCTCACCACTGTCTATCAAAAGAACATAATCTGTGCAGTGTATCTTGAATAGGGGTCTCTCTCTTGTATCTATGGGGGAAGCTATGCCTTAGAGGAAGAGCATTCCTCTTGATTGCTGGTAGGGACATCTTCCATGTCAGCATTGTCTTCCTCAGGGCAGGAGACTCCTCATGGATATATGTATCTACATCTGGTGTATGCTGCAAAGGAATAGAATCTACATCAACTGGCTTGCAGTTGTTCTGAGATAGTTTTTCGGATGCCATCTGAATATCTTCAATGGTCTAATCTTCATCATATATTACATCTCGACCTCTTATAAGCTTTTTCTCTATAGGATCGTATAACATGTTTCTAACTCATCCTGTCCATATCCCATAAAGATACACATTCTGATCTTTGATTCCAACTTTGGTCTCTAATCTATTATAACATGTACAAAGACTACAACCAAAGATGCATAAGTGATTAAAGGAAACATCTTTTCCATACCATACTCTATTGGAGATATCTCCATCTAAAATAGCATGTGGAGACAATTTGATCACATGAGCATCAATACTCAAGGCTTCACCCAAAAGGAACTTGGGAGTTTTTCCTTAGAAAGTAGACACCTATCTCTTTCCATGAGAGTCTTATTCATCCTCTTAGGAATACCATTCAACTGAAGATTCTTCTGATGTCCAATTCCATGAGATCATTAATACATGTCAAAAGGTCCCACATACTTTCCACCATTGTTTCTACGTATGCACTTCAACTTCTTTCTTGTTTGCCTCTATATGAGTGCATTAAAGTCCTTAAGAACACTAAGAACCCGATCCTTCCTTCTTATAGTATAAACCCATAGATTTTTGGAAAAATAATTGATTATGATGATAAAAAATAAAGTGCACCACCAAGAAAACTAACCTTCATGAGACCACATAAATCTGTATCAACCAAATTCAGTACTTAGGCTTTTCTGGAGGGTGAGTTACTTTTGAATGCAACTTTGGTTTGCTTTCCAATCAAGCAATGCATGCATCACTACTCTATCTTTTCTTTCTTTATCCCGAAAAGAAGATTCATGTAGATCAAGGTGTACAATCCCTTCTCGCTCATATGGTTGAGCCTCCTATGTCATAACTCAATTGAATGATCATCATGAGTAATATTCATTACAAACTTGGAAGCTAATACCTACATAACATAGATATTATTGGTGCATTTTCCCCCTTGACTCACAAGGTAACTACCCTTGATAAGCTTCCACTATCCACCACCAAATGTGTTGCAGTAACCTTCGTCATCAAGCTCTCCTATGGATACATGTTCATATGAATATCAAGAGCGTGATTCAAATATTTTAGCTTCAAAGGAATCCAGTAGAATTATGTAAAATAACTTTACCCTTGTTAATATCTTTAGATATTGATGACTGAGATCTTGCGAGAGTCTAATAATTATTCTCATGGGAAGCGAAGATAATTTATCGCTGAGGCGACCACTCACGAAACCTTAAGTCAGTAAACTAGTCCAAAATGTAAAAATAAGCAATGAATAGCCCAAAATGTGCAGCACAATTTATTAGACTCTACAAACAAAGATGTATAACATGTAAGCATGTAGAGGTCGAACCACATAGAGCAAGATAGGTAGCCTATGATTATTGCTAATCAGTGTGAGTTATGTACATACTTGACTTTAAGTCTTTTTATGTGGGTTTTTATTTTTAATTTCTGTCAACTTTTATTAATTAATAGTGAATATATGTACATAGGTAAGTTGTACTAAGTACTTCTTGGGGAGCTCTAATATTATATGATTTCTAAGTCAGCATCTCTTGTCAAATATGAGCAAGACCGAATCCCTCTAAAGCCCAAACTTCCATTTCATCAAATGCAAACAAGATCTGTTATTATTTTTTTGGGTTTTAATTTTGTTGAAAATAGAATGAAAAATATTTATATATAATATATTAGCACATAATATAAGTACATAGATAATATATATGTATATACATATAGATAGTATATAGTATATCTATAAATAGTCTAATAATTGAGAGAAAGTATTTTTTATATTTTATATATTTCTAATGTTTTTATGATTTTTTGGATTTTTTTAATATTTTTATTTATTTTAAAAGTAAAAATATCCAAAAAAAGAGTTTAAAGAAATATGTCGCATTATTTTGGAATTTAAAAATAGTAAATAAAACCAAAAATTTCCAAAACTATTTTTAATTAATAATATATAATAAAAATAAAATTACAAAATAAAAATCAACATTTTTAGGTTTTTTGGGTTTTATATTTTTATAAAGAATTTTGGAGATTTTTCATTTTTTGCCTTTTCCTTTTTCCATTTTATTGATTTTTGGTTTGGAGTCAATATAGGTAATAAAAGACAACATATAACTTTTGTGATTTTTAAAGGCATTTTGCTATTTTTTAGCATTTTTAAAGTTAGACAGGGAAAATAAGCTCACTATTTGAATTTTAATAAATAAAGCAAGAGAATGTAATATAAAAATTACTGCGTGAAAATGTGATATCCCATGCATATTCATGAATTTTTGCAAAACTAAATATAAATAGGGCATGTTTTTAACAAAAAATAAATAAGAAAATAAAAACTCAATGTGTTGTTACTATCCTATTTGTAATTAAAACACAGTATATTTGCATTTCAGAACAACATTATAAAATACAATAGATATACAATTTTGTGTATTAAAAATTAAATATACAAAACTAGGGGGGTTATACTTGCAAAATGCCCATTTCACGTGGAAAGCCACGTGAGCTGAGCTAGTGTGGATACGAGGGTAAATACATGAAAGCATGGGTGGCTATATGCGAATTTTACAAAACTATTTACATTCCAGACAATAAGTAAAATACTAAAAAAATAAGAAAAGATAGGGGGATTAGTGCAAATTACCCTTATTTTATGCATGATCCAACGACTGCAGTTGACTCACTCGAACACGTGGCGCTGCACCATACGCGATACCCCTTCGGCAATCGATGTGCAAGATCTGATCTTGAAGCTTCATCAACGATCGAGGGCTTCGGAGATTGGACAGTTGAGATTGGAACTAGAGCACCTAATCCATCTGACGACTACTGCTTCGTTTAAATAACATAGAAGAAAGTCTACATCTCCGAGCTTCGTTCATTAAATCCTCTCCTCCCAAGCTCCTTTTCTATTCTAACCCACTCCACATGCTTGGGGAGGTCTTCCGCTGCAAATCGAGGCTTCAAAAATGTTCGGGCCCCATCGTAGGGGGGCATGGAGCTTTGTTCTTCTTTGAGGTGCTCTCAAACTTCAACACCCCTCAGACGGGGTCCTCCATACCTGCATATGGACTAGAAAGCATGGCAAGATGAGGGTGATAGTATCTGGGCTTTTGTTTTAATGGAATCGATGCGAGATGGAACGTGGTGATGATGCTCAGGTGAAGGGCGGCGGTGGAGCATCAGAATCTTTGATCCAGAAGGAGTCGAAGATGGATGGATGGTCAGATATGTGGAGAGATGATGGGGTTATATGATGGAACGATCGAGGACATCAGGGATAGATTAAAACGACGAATCATAGTGGCCGGAAGAGCTCCAAAAAAGGTCTAATCCCTAATATATGCTAATGCATTGATTAAACGTTAAATAAATTGCTTGAAACACAAATTAACACCTAAATTTACCTATAAAAGATAAATTACACAACTCTTATATGGCCAGGAAGCTAAGGAGCATGACGTCGCCAGAATGTCGCCTAGACCTCATCTCCTCCTTCTGTGATGCTCCAAGCCTCGAGGAAAGTACCTATGTCACCAGTGAACACTGACGCACACGGCTGAAGATACTACAGAGCTCGGAGAGGAATCAAAAGTGGAAAGGATTTAGGTTTTATTTATAGACAAGGTTTTGGGTGATTTTCAATCAAGATTATTGAGTGGCTTGATGAAGATCAGAGGAATCTAATGAGTAGGCATGGATGCCGATCGTGACGTGAACAATTTTCATGAAGGTCCCGAGTTATTTCATTGATTAGAGCTAGCAGGCAGAGTCAGAGAAGAAGGGTGCGCTCGAGGTTCTGACACATTGCAGAGAAGAGGCAATCAATTGATCGAGGTCAACAAATGCTGAGCTCTGGTTGGTCCACGTGGACCAACCTGAAAAAGACAAGACAAAAATGCCCTGTAAAATAGTTACTAAATAGCAAATGAATTTATTAATTTTAGGTATTGAAATAAAAAATGTTTAGTATTTTCTATAGTATTTAATTATGATTTTTATTTATTTTTACGGGTTTATTTATTAAAGGTTACTTTTTAGGGTTTTTTATTGGTATATTTACCTATATCAGGTATATTTATTTTTATTTTGTATTTTGTATTTTTATTATTTTATTATCATAATTTATATAATTATAAATTATTTTTATATACATAAATATAATTTTATATTTTTTTGATGTTATTTGTGTACGTAAATAGAGGTATATTTTATGTAAGTATAAGTATATGTATTTCATCTATGTATTTATATAGTCTATTTTATTTTTGTATTTTCTTCATGGTTTTATTTTATTATAAATACGTATATGTATTATAAAAAAAACTACAAAATTATAAAAATAAAAATTATAAAAATAATAGACTAAATTAAATGAATATTTATTCATGTATACTATACAATTGGGGTCCAAAACTTAACTTTCACACCTTAACTCCAAATAAAGTGAAATCACATTCATTAAATAGCTTACTAAAAATCATATACAATAAAAAATGCATTTGGAGTTTTTATTGAAAAGATATGGGTATGGGAAATATGAGTTTTGGCTTTTTATCCTGAGTATAAAATGTATACTGTATACTATTTGTGTGTGAAGTAATTTTTTATTTTTCTATATATTATTATTTACAACTTTTGTGTACAAAGTTTCTTTGTTTGAGGTATAAATACTAAAGAATAAAATGGATCCCAAAAATGAATGATGAATAAAAGAAAGGGATTTTTATTGTCTTTTTGGCACTTATCTCTCCCTTCTTTATCCCTTGTCGACCACATCAATTTTTGACTTGGTCTCAGAATTTAGGGTCATAAAATACCTTTGGAATTTTATTTCCTTTCCTTTCCTTTTCTTTATTCTTTTATTTTGAATTTAAATAATGTAATTTATACATTCAACAATTATACAATAAGGAATAAATGTTAATTTGTACAAAATAATGATATTTACATGCATTTAACTAGGGTTTAAAGGCCAAAATGAAAGAATAAAGGTGATGAAATGGAGATCAACACTCCCTTATACTTGCCTTTGCTAGTCCCTAACAAGCACTTGTGCAATGAGTGTAGAAAATAGAAATATAGAAAAGAAAAAGAAATAACTTGGGATAATTGTTGACTTTTAAAGTTGTCTTAATAAAGTCAAAGTTTTGAGCTCAGAGAAGGCCTTTCGATTAATGGTGTGTTAGGAACCACATGGAAGTCAGGAAGTATGACATAACAACCCTTAGGTTCCATACTCCTATCATCCAGTCCAATTCACAACCAGGTCAGAACCATTCTCTCAGTCACATATTCTTGCTTCCGAAAAATGATAGAACCATGTGTGTCAATTTGTTCAGCTCTTCCCAGATAAAGTTGTTGAACCATTAAGGTATCTGCTTTTCTGATAACTTGTCCTCGTGGAGACAGATATTCCCTTCTAAGGTCAGGTCCTCCCGGTCATTACAACCGAATGGGGAAAGAAGTTAGAAGGAGGGGAAAAGAAGCGGGAATGGACAGTTATAGTCTTCATTCCCTTGTGAAGTAGGTCAGTGTAAATGATTTTCACCAAGAAGATGATTTTTTTCTGAAGTTCAAATTTTTGTGGAATTTTGGATATAGTCTTCATTTAATATTTTCTTTGACTTTGTACAACTTCTTGTGGGAAATGTGAGCCCACGACGAGCCATTATATAATAAATGTTATTGCAAACATCATTCCCTGATCTAAAATGAAGAATAACTAATTTGCATAATAGGTCCTTTAGTACAATTATGGTTATGTACCATGGCCATCTTAGTAATCATACAGTTGTTGATTCAATAATTGAATAATAGAGACTAGTATTTTGATGAATATCTAAGGAGTTAGATTGAGGACTCATCAAGCTATGTCAACTGATTATTAAGAGATGATCTCTCGCTTGAGAAGGATATGGAAGTCCTTTATCTGAAGGCTGATATCTAATCGACCTCTTGATGCAGGTCCTCTGTATATGAATAGAGATTCGGATGTGTCAAATTAGTTAGGTCAAAGAGTTGACCTAACGAGATCGAGATAACCAAAGTCCTATGTCGTATGCTGTCACGATATATGTATGCATCCTCTGACCGGAGACAGATTTGTTACTATATGTATGAGTATGCATATTTGGCAGACCAATAGGTTGATGATCTAATCAAAGTCTATACAATGGTATGTTGGTGTGCATGCAAGGGCATATGAGTAATACAATCTCTCAAAGGTAATACTGAATCGGAAGACATGAGCTCACTCATGAGATATTGGGAAGAATCAAATTCCATGCACAGTCATCTCGCTTTGGGAGCTTGACTGAATTTGTAGGTTTGATACATGCTTTTGGAAAGTATACGATCAACACTTGAGTATGATATATGCTTTTGGAAAGTATATGATCGATACTAACTCCGAATGATCTAATGAAAAATTTAATGACAAAATCATGAAGTAGACAGTGTAAAATTGATCTTATATTTTTGATTTATTCTGGGTCTTCCAGTATGCAGGATGTACATGTATTGGGAATTCTTGAGGGTGATGTGATCGTAAACGATTGTATAACCATGACGCTTCCATTCCTAGGGAGAGATGAAATAGGTCTCTATTTTAGTGACTCCTCTCAGTAGAGAAGTTATCTGATCTTGGTCCAAATATTGGACTGTGATCTGAATGTGATTCAGATACAATGAGAAGATCAGATTTACAGTCTTGATTTAACCAAGCACCTATGAGAGGTCTGCAAGATCTGGTTTTGAGATGTGATCTCAATATCCAAGTCACTATACGTGGAACAATATAATCGCCCTGTCCTTATCTCCAAGTATTTGCGGAGAAAGTGTTCAGGATAGTTTCATAGTTGATATTATGTATCCGAGCATCAAGAAAATTGATAATTAAATGTGATTTAATAATCATGAATAATATGAATTTGATTCATATTATAAAAATAGTTATCTTAGATAATTAAATGTGATTTAATTATGAAAGATGTGAATAATGTGAATGTGATTCATATTGTTTGGGTACATGAGAATATAGATCCAAGATGATTAAATGTGATTTAATTATCATGGATATGAATAATGATGATAGCATTATCCATATTAATCATATATATTATGAATGCTATTTATAATATATAAGAGAGAGCTATTTGTAATTTACATTTGTTCATTAAATGTTAATGTGAATTAGATTCACATTGGGCATAACTGAAAATGTAATTCACATTTTATTTTGAGTTGTGAATGTGATTCACAAATTTCCAATGGTAAGATTATAATATTCACAAAATAATTATGAATTATTTTTGTATAATAATTTATAATAAGTGTTGTTGTAAATATTAGAGATTTTCATGGAGTAATGTAATCTTATGAGATTGCATAAGATTCCCACCAACTTCCATTAGGAAAGGGTGAGGCAATCTCCTTTCCAATATCTCCAAATTTGATTGATTTAATTTTATGATTAATATATATTGATTTATTAATATATATTTAATATAATTAAAATAATTATAGTTGTGTTCTTTACAATAAAATCTTGACCATTAAAAGAAACACAAATCAACGTGAGCCATTGGATTTTTGTTGTCCATGGATTGAGATCTATGGATCCTAAAATATTATAAATAGAAGGGCACCCCTTGCTCTTCAAGTTACATAAGTTGAAGTTTGAAAACATCAAGCTCACTTCTCTCTCTCTCTCTTATTCTCTACATGCCATCTCTCTCCCTCTCTCTTATGACCGTCCACCATGGAGCCCTAGAGAGAGTCACTCTCACCGCAGTGTCGTCGTTATGCCATCGTATTATTTTTTCGTGGATCTCCATCTCCTTCGGTGCACCTCACTCATGAAGAAGATGTGGTATTTCATGTGATGAGATCAGGAGATTCATTTCTTGTATCATCAACATGGATTGCGATAAGAACATGTTTCATCAACGCGCTCGCAAGCGTCTCCTCCGTTAGATCGGACTTGAGATAGGAGGTCTCTTCGTTTAGAGACTCGATCACAACCACACTTCAAGAGATAGCCCTAATACTTGTTTGTGGTTTATATGAAATGATCCGAGAAAAGTTCTTGGATCATGTGGTTTCGTCATATGAAAAAAATTTCAATTCCGCTGCCCCGAGCAACTAGTGCGACTAGTCACTCCCGATCGCATACTAAGCGATCCTCATGTTTTCGTGATGCGCTTAAGGATTTTCCCATATACTTCAAGTGGTATGAGATCCATGTTGTAGGTTTTGGATACGATCCACAAACCTAGGAAGACTTGGTTTCATTAGGGTTTGCGAAAGTTTTCTCGCATTTCATTTTCGCATCTTTGTTTAGTGAATATTTTCGGACCTATTTAGATTGTTTAAATATGAAAATAAACCTTTTATCATGTTCCCCATTAAATAAGGTAATTGTAGGATCTGAGTTTGCGTGATTTCAAATCAATTTGCTCATGATATGATCATTTTAGTGATCATATATCCACTATTTTGGGGACTGCGAATCATGATGTAATTAAGGAGTTAATTATTGATCTGAAACGTCTAGAAATGCATGTAAATCACTTAAATTATGTTGTAAATCAAATTATAAAACTTTAAAAACTTATTTTGCTTGATTTGGATTTAAATTAATCGAGATATGCTAATTTTAGTAAGTGAGGGTCACTGCTAGAAATTAGTTTCCTAATCAAGAACCCTGTGATTGTCATTTAATCAATTAGTGAAATTAAATGGTTCAATTTTCTGAAATTATGTTTAAATATTTGTGAAATATTTGATGATAATTATTTCCTTAAATAGCATTGTCTTAACCAATAATTGATCATATATGATCTAGATCACAAATTGGTTACCCAATCTACTTTTCAACAAACAAAGTTACTAGCTAAATGCATGTATGTATAGAGGATGATAATTTTTTAGTGTTTGTTAGGGACTAGCAAAGGCAAGTATAGAGGATGATGAATCCCAATTTAATCACCTTTATTCTTCCATTTTAGCAAAAATTACTAGCTAAATGCATTTATGTATCATTAATTTGCCAAAATAAACACTAGTTAATTTATACAAAATAATGTATAAAAGACTGTATAACTAATATACTTATTGAAAAATAGAAGAATAAAGAAAAAATGGAAAAGAATGAGGTGTCAAAGACACTGAATGACCCTAACCCCCGAGACACAATCATTATGGTGACTTAGCCAACAAGGAATAAAGTAGTAGGAGATAGGGTAGCCAAATTGTACAGACTACATAGGCTAAAAACCCTAATTATACATGTCAATAATAAATTTTGTGACCTATTTTATTCTTTTTATTTATACCTAAAATCAATAAACTTTGTACATGAAAGTTGTAGATAAAAATACATAGAAAAATAAAAAATTTATTTCACAAATGTACATATACACTTAGAATAAGATTCCAAAATCCAAACTTTCTAGACCCATATCTTTACCATATGAACTCAAAATTCATTAAAATCATCTTGAATTGTATATAAGTTTTAATTAGATATTTAGTGACGGTGGCTTCACTTAATTTGGAGTTAAGATGAAAAGTTAGACTTTGGATCCTTATTATGCAATATATATGAATAAAATATTCGATTTATTTATTATTTATATTTTTTAAAATTTTATATTTTTGTATTTTGTAAATATTATTTTTAATGTTTGTACATAACTAAAATAAAGTACTATACAAAAATACATAGATGAATTCATTTATATATACCTATATAATAAATATACATATTTATTTAGGTGTACAAATAACATCAAAAAAAGATAAAAATATATTTAAGTTCATTTAAAGACATTTTAAATATATAAATTATGTGTATAAAATAATAAAATAAAAAATAAAATAAAATGTACAATCAATAGGTACATGTATATATGATTATACTTGTAAATATTAACTTGTAATAAAAAGCTTCATAAAGATTTAATAAAAATATGGCTAAATACTACATAAATAACAAACATTTTTTATTTTTATAACCTAAAATTAATTTATTTATTTACTAACTAGTATTCATTTTAAGATGAATTTTTCCTTGCATTTATCAGGTTGGTCCACGTGGACCAACCAGATGGTTTCCCTTGTTGACCTAGGTCAACACCCCCTCTCTCTTCCCCAATTTGTGATTTTTTTCAGGACCCAAATTTTGCTCCTATTTTCTCGTTGATATTATGATGATATGCTATGGCGTGCCACCTAATTTTTGGTTATTGAACTCCCTTAAATCATGCCATGGCCAAAGATATGAACCATTGTCCTTGAGTCGACCACATCCGTAGATCAATAATCCTCCATTCCATTGCCTATAAATAAGCACCCTTGACCTTCTTGCCCAATTTGATCCCTCTACGAGCCATGTAACCTCGATCCTTTGTGTGTGTGTGTGTGTGTGTGTGTGTGTGTGTGTGTGTGTGTGTGTGTGTGTGTGTGTGTGTGTGTGTGTGATTCTTGGTGACCATAGGAGTGCCCCTGAGGTATCAACGAGGAGAAATGAGGAGGAGAGGTGGTTCATCACTGCTAAAGCGCCGTTGCTCCAGTGAGGGTCCTTGCTCCCTGGAATACCCAAGTGTGAGCTATATTTCTGAGATTTTCATGTCCCTTTTTTGTTCCTTAGGTTAATCGTAGCCTAGGTTTCTTTAATAGCATCGTAATTTCGAGTAATTTTCAATATCATTTATCGATGGCACTCTCTACTCTGGCCATGTTCTGCCATTATTTCGATCGTTCTCCCATCACGTGTTGCGACCGATCTCGTGTTGCGATCCCCAGTTCACATCCATCTCGTCTCCCATCATGTGTTGCACCAAATCCACAACTTGATCCAACATGATCCTTCCAAAATCAGCAATCGGAGCTCCTCCTCCGTCTTTCGTCAGAGCTCTACCATCCACCACATATATGTGCACACCAGCTTCATTTTGGGTTGAGGTGAGTCACCTCAAGCCCCTGAGTCTTCTCTCGTAGGTATGCTACACAAAAGACTCGCGGAATGTTGAATCTGGAGCAGGAGATGACTCCCAGGTGCCCAGTTCTTCATCAAGCTCCAGGCCTCTCCCCAACGAGGCCCAGACCTTCTTGAGGTGACAATCGACGCAGAGTGCTTCCAGGAAGCTCAGGAGCCATCCAGCAAAGCCCTAGGTGGATGGGATGAGGAGAAATGCACAGTCAATGCGAGGACGAGGAAGTGTTCTTCCCTATTCTTGATCCTACTATCAGAGCCATCAGATTCTACGTGCAGCCGCATCTAATCTGGGTCGTTGATCTCGAGTGAAGCGGTACATCGCCTCAACCGCCTGATCCATTTAAGTGCGCCTACGTGGCACACTCCTGACCATTCACACACACACATGGGGGTAAACATTTGAGAAGCCCCTAACTTTTTTATATTAATATTTAATATTCAAATTTTATTCTATAGTGTAAAAAATTATAAAATAATTGCTTAAGGACCCCTAACCTTTCATGAATATACATTTTGGTCCTTACTATCTCTCCTTAAGTGGACCTCCACGTGAGGCAGGTGATTTTTGCAGAGATGCCCCTCTGGCTTTTTGTATTTATATTAGTCCGATAAATTGTATATTTAGAGTAAAAGTTTGTGGAAAATTTGCAAGTAAGGACCTTAATGTTGTTTAAATTGCATTTATGCCCTGTCCAGGTACATGTAATATAAATATTGGTTGGAAATTTTGCACATGTCCACCTGGATTTTATATTTTCATTATTAAATGAATTTTAGATTATTTTTAATTTCCAACATGTCCCTACCTCTATTGTATTTTCATATTTATGTTCCTTTTTATTAAAAATAGCCCCTATTTAATTTTTATTTTACAAAAATTAATGTAGATGTCTGTAATGATACACTTCTTGCCACATTTTTATTTTGTATTTTGAGGTATTTTATTATTTATTTAACATCAAATAGTAGATATTTACTTACTGTATAAATAAAAAATACCAAAAAATATTAAACATCTTTACAATTTCCAAAAAAATAGTACGTATTACTTCTTGTATTTTGCACCTCCAGAACAAAAATACCTAAAATAGAAAAAGAAAATGATAAAAAATCTCCAAAATCCAGATAAAAATTTTAAAAAAAATTTCAAAAATCCGAAAATATTAGGTTCTATTTTGTAATTTATTTATATGTACTACTACATATTAAATTTATTTTTGGGAATTTTTTTCTTTATTTAGTATTTTTCAAATCTTAAAACAATTAGGCATATATAATTAGTCACTATTTCTTTCCTATTTTGAATTTTAAAATATAAAAAATTAGCAAAAATCCTAGAAAAAACATAAAACATTAGTAAATATGAAAAACACAAAACTATTTCATTCTACAATTTTTTATTATTTCTATCTTTATTTATATGTATAATACCATATATTTTATAAATATACATATATAATGATATATATATATATAATTAATACTATCATTAATTAGTGTAAATACCATATTAGTATTTCAAATCCCTTGAAAAATAAAACGAATTGTACTTATTGATATTCTTTGGTTTTTATTTACTTATTATATATTTTACATTAAATATTACTGATACTATACATATTACATACCCTTATACATATATACTTATAATATATATATATATATATATATATATATATATGGAAAAAATGGGGTTGCCCCTTGCGGGCAGCCAAACATGGCTGCCCCCGCCCTATTTTCGTCAATTTTTTTATTTTTTTGAAAAATATCACCATGTATATTCATCTCTATATCCCTCCTAAATGCCATTCGAATTTCATTAGAAACAGAGACTCCTACGGCCTCCATCGAGATGGTGTCGATTTAAAAAATATTGTTACCGTTAAAAAATGACTGTCTGGATGGAGGCCGTAGGAGTCTCTGTTTCTGACGAAATTCGAATGGTATATAGGAGGGATATAGGGATGAATAAACATGGTGATATTTTTAAAAAAAAATAAAAAAAATTGCGAAAATAAGGTGGGGGCAGCCATGTTGGCTACCCCTTGGGGGCAGCCACATTGAACCCTATATATATACACACATTAAAATGAAATTGAAATACAAAATCAGAAACTATAAAAAGAAAACTTAAAATTTAAATTAAAATAACAAATAAAAAATAATATTCATTTTATTTAAAAGGAAAGAATCAGTTTATTTAATTAAAAAATCCATAAAAATGTTAATTCATTGATGGATTAAGTGAATATTATACAAAATAGTCCTATATTATTTATTCACTCTTTATTTATAAATAATATACCTGCTACACCGATTTGTCTCCCTGTGTTCGAACCCTTCATGCTTGTCCACTGTACACTTGTTTGTAGGGTATAATAGATTTTGATTCGCATACTTGCTTTTATTGATTCATTCTATTATTGTGTGGGTTAATTGTCACTTAGTCCATTGGTCTTTGAGAGCTGTCACAACAACGACTGAGTAGTCCTACCTTGTGGACCACAAGATAGTTCTTGGGAGTGTTTTTGCCTGATCACTCATTTCTTCTTTTGTTTCCTTCTATACTTAGCATACACGAAGTATATGGGGGAGAGTTGCATTCGTGTACACACTCAACATCACATCATACTACATAGTATTGTATTTTTTTATATATAATACTCACCTTATACGTGTATATGGGGGATTATTATAAAAATGGTAAAAAAAATTGTAAAATATGTGTAATATGTAAAATAATTCTAAATATGCATACTTTGTGTGAAACTCTTGTATTAAAAAAATGTGTATGCATCCTTGCACCTGCATTTCATTCAGCATATAATGCATTTGCTGAAATGTTATCGGATTCTGAACCGAGCTGTGAGTGGACAACTTAGAGTGGTCTTGACTTAACCTTAATCCACTTAATTCTCAGAGGAACACCATTGAAAAATAGTATTTGAAAATCTTAAAGTCCTGAATTTAATTTTTCGAGTTCTGCATGACATTGCTCAGTCTTCAACTCTTAGTGTCTGACATGGTTGCTTCATTCTGAGTATGACTCTTGAATAGGGAATTAATATGTACTCTAGAACTATGCACTTAGGCCAACTCTAACGGGATGTTGAGAGATTGTGTGGGCCTCTTTTCTGATAGCATGTACACCTAATGTCCCGAGAATGGGTTGAGATAAAGCTTCAGACGAGGAATGGACTACTATCGTAATTTTTTCAAAGATCCTACAACATGGGAAAAAAGATTCTATATCCGTCGGGGTACAAAAAGATCAATGCAGATAAACAACAATTGAATATGTGATTCTTAAAGTACATCATTGGCTACAAAGTTTCAAGCTTCAGTTAGCCTATGTATTGATGAATATGTGATTCATCACTCTAAAAGATGAAAATAGAACTTCGTTCCCAAGTAATTAGTTTCATTTGATCATCTATTTTGTATTATTATCACTCATGCACATGTAAATAATAGTTACATTTTAGTATGCATAATGGCATTAAATAAGAAGCCCAAATTCCCATGTAAATATCACTTGTATAATACCCTAAGTACCCCTATTTTTATTTATTTTTCACTAACTCGTAAATTAATAAAATCTACTATCTATTGTACATATTATTAACACTAATAAAAGGAAAATATCAAAAAAATTAACTTGATATTTGTCCAATAAAATCCAAAACATGAATATCTCTCTCATGCAAGTCTCCTATGGACCCATACTTATTTTAAATTAATATTTCAATTATTTACAAGACACGACTAAATTCAAAAGAATCAAAGTTCGTATGTGAAACCTGGATTTTGGAACCACATTGTAAAGTGTGCATATTATCTATTTTGATCCTATTATTTTATGTACAAAAATAACCGACGTGCACGGCCTTGCACGGATCTCACCGGTGCCTGGAGGCACCTCTACATGGCCGAGCAGCCATGGATATCATTGGGGGTTGCTCGGTATTCTTCGTCGTGGCTTCCGCCCTCCACCGTCACCGGAGGGACGGAGCAAGCTAGGCCGAAGACCCTGGATGGTCGATGGGTTGCTCGAAGGGGGAGGGGTGAACTTTATTTGCTATTTTTTTCTTTAGATTTAATTTTTTATTTTTCTAGGAGTGACACTGGCAGCTCTTATAGCCATCACATGTCCATCCAAGTTAATTAATTAACTAATTAATTTAATAATTATCATTATCTTTTATTTTATCTATTTATTTAATATTATTATTTTTGTTATTTTATTTTTATTTTTAATTTATTTTAAAGTTTTTTCTTTTCTCGTCACATGATCGCGCCCTCACGTGCCACGTCGACCTCTTTCTTTCTTCCCTGACGTCGGCTCCCTACGTCGCTCGCAACCTCCACCCGCATTCCCTACCTTACACGGTGGTGCACAAGTGCTGTAACCGCCACACAACTCTTTTGACGATGACTGCAACCACCCACGACCCATCGTCTCCACCCTCTCCTACATCTCTTCCCATGGGCTCCGCACGACCTTGTAGCAGCCCCCCCCCCCCGACATTGTCGCAAAGCTTCATTGCATGATTTATCAACGATTCGAGGCGACGACACATGAGATCGCCTCTCATGACCCTCACCTTCCAATCGAACCCAACCTCAACGCATCCCCTCCTCCCCCTCTTCTTTGTTCCTCTGTTATTTCTTCTCCTCCTCCTCCTCCTCCTTCTTCTTCTTCTTCTTCGTTTCCCGCAACACTGTACACCTCCATGCACTCGATCATAGTCGTCATCCTCTTTCACTGCCTTCACCATTGCACATCACCAAGCCTCAGTCCACTCCAGCACGAGTGCCATTGCACGTCCACTCCTCCTTTACCTTTGCCATTGCATTCCCTTATGGCGAATCCCCTTCCAGCTCCGATGTTCGCTTCGCAGCTCGTCATCACAGGAAGACCTCATTCGACACTTCACCCTCCATCACCATATACGCATCCCAACTCGTCGTCAGCGTCCCCAGCTGCAACACCTCTAGCTTCGCTCACCGTCGTCACCTTGGGCTCCAGTGCCTCAGCCAGGCCGCTCTGATCCACCTCAGAGCTCAACCGACTGCCTCCAGCCAACAACACCATCGCCGCAACAACCCCTCATCGTCAACACAACACAACTTCGAGTGTCATCGCTGCAGCCATCTCTTCCTCAAACCACTTGCCAACACCGACATCAACTCCGCGCTCGGCCCAACACGTGCACATCACGCAAGGGGGTGGTGGAACATAATTGCAAGGCCACCATTGCAGATTCCATAAATAGGAGGGCCTGCCAGCAACGACACGTGTGGCGCACATGCCTCCTTGGAGAAATTTAACTTGCCCCCTATGTTTCACAATTTACATAGAAAATCCTGCCACCCAAGGGGTACGTGTGTGGCACGTGTCCCTTGGAAAACTACACATGATAACCAGGGTCTCGGTAATTGCATCCATATTTTTTGTATTTATTTAATTTTCTGTAACTGCATTCATACTCTTGTCTTTGCATGTTTACTTAAACATTCATTTCTCATCATATTTTTATTCTCAAAATTGCATTGTGTAGGCCAATTTATTCTATATATTGTATATATTTAATGGTAATTTCGTGAGGTTTGGTTGATTTAACATAATCAAATTGGTGAAATTTCATATTTCACCCATTGCATGATCTAAAATTGATATAGAATTGATCATTGCTCCAAAAATTTCCAAAAATTCACAGTTGGTAGAATTAAGTGTGTTTTACATTGTACCCAAAATAATTATGCTTGTACACATATCAAGATCATAATAAATTCAATGGCGATTTCAGTAATTAATTTTTAACAGGTTGTAGACCCAATACTTTTAGGAGCTATTATTTTCCTAGATACTATCATATAGACCTATCTAGGATTATTTTATTTTCAAGAAATAATTAGTTTTACTATTTATTAAAATTAATTTACAAAAAATCACCCTATATTTTATTTTCAAGAATTAAATAGTTTACTATTTATTAAAATTAATTTATGAAATTCACCCTACTAACATATTTAATTTATAATAAATTCATCTCGCATCAGAAAATTACAAAAAATATAATAGCTTAATTTCATCATTTTTCACATTTTAGCAAAGTTTAGGATTTTTGAACTTTATTGACTGAAATTTATGTTTTAGCCCCTAAACTTGCCTAAAATTATATTGCATAATTAATTTCATAAAAATTATAAAAAAAAGGCTCCTCTAAAAACCTAACTTCTAAATCATCTAGAAACTAACTTAAGGAGACAATTTCCTCCCTGAGTTCGACCTTGAGCTTGCCCAAGTAAAATAAATCTGACCGCTCGCTTTAATTATAAAATCAATTAAGTGCTCTTTTTGATTGAATCCGAATTGCCTGTCTGGAATGAACACATTAAAATGTTAATTTCACCAAATTAGCAGAGGGCATTTGGTTGATCACATATCTTGGTGGAGACTTGGTTAAACTGACCAAGTTTCATAGGAGATGTGACTACAGTTGTCACATTTTGATTCTTTTCTCGTTCTTCTAAACTTATTCCAATCATATTCGTTGTGAACTAGCATGTTATAACTTTGCGTGGTAGTCTGGCATTTCGAATGGGAAGAGCTAGCACCCTTCATACATAGAAGAAATTTGTTCAATGTTCAAGGGTATCCTTTGGGAAGGGGATGATCTAAGATTACTTCTTAGTCAAGCCTATACAATGATGTGGAAAACATGGAGGTTGTTTATTCCAAATACTAATTTTCACATGAGTTATGCTAAATTAATAATCCAAAGGTCAAGCTGAGCTTCATTTTCACCTTTTATTTACGATCTTGGTATGGAACACGATCTCATTTCACCTCCTCATTTTTAGTTGCTCAGAGACGAGCAAGGTTTAATCATAGGGAATTGAAGAATCTATGATTTATCACTCTAGTTAGCTGGAAATAGAGCTTCGTCCAAGACATTAGTTGCATTTACATATTTATATGTATAAAAATTAACATTCATGCACTTGTAAAAATTGGCATTCCATCCTGCATTCCTATTCATTTATAAATATTTTCCTAACTTCACCCATTTTTAGTTAATTCAACATCCAATTGACCTAAAATTAACTCTAATGTGTAAATAACACTAACACTAATCAATGAGAAATCCTAAAACATACTAACTTGTATATATTTGAAATGAACCCAAACCCTAATTATTAAACAAAAAACTGTAAATGTGGATATCTCTCTCATATAATGTTCAATTTCACTCTACTCACTTTTGAATTAATGTACATTCAATTATCTAAAAATCAAGACTAAATTCAAAAGAATTAGAGTTTATTTGTGAAATATGAGTTTTGGGGCCTAATTGTGTATTATACATCTATACTGATTTGACCTACGATTTCATGTACAAATTATATTTTTCTTGAATTATTCTTTTCATTTCTTTTTTTCATTTAATATTCTAACTAATCACATAAAATGAAAATCTAAAAAAAATAAAAAAAGCAAAGAAAAGATGGATTCTAACCTAAGAACATTGGAGAAATGCTATATATAGTCCACTTCTATGATTTATTCTGACATTTTATTTATTAAAAAAATTATATTTGAGTCCATTACATTATTTTGCATCAATTTTTCATGCATTACTCATTCCAGAAAAATCGAATAAAAAATTACAAAATGATATTTAATATATATATATATATAATATTAACAAAAAATCATATCTTACACGATTGCTTTCAGTCACATTTGAGTCCTTCATGAGAACATATTTAAATGAATATTTTTTATGTTGGGTATTTTTTCATTTGAGTCTATTTGATATTTTAAATTAATTTATTTATCCATCCCATGCATTGGTTAAAGTCTTGGTCAAACCTGCATCCATGTGTCGCTTCGTCATTTGGCCACCTCAGCTTCAAGTCAAACCCATATAACCTAGTCAAGCCTCCTTTATCTTTAACTGCACTCAATTCAACCCATTGGATCCAATATTGATCTAACGACCGAGCCACTCCATCCTCTCACCCATTCTTCTTCACGTACTTTACATGTGGCCATCGCTCCACTGTTGGATCGATATATAAGATCCACCTATTTTCCCTTTATCCCCTACCTCCAGCATGCTCTCTGACCGCCACTCATCCCCGAATTCCCTACTGCTCCGCCTTTACTGACCCTCTCCCGATATTGCTCACCAGAATTCAAGGCACAACCCCCATCTCCTCTAATACTCTAATCTAACCCCCTTTGTCCTCACCATCTCTATTTCTTCCAACCACCCAACATGTAACCCATCTCCAGGAGACATCCATATCGAGCATTATCATCCTTCCCCTTATCCTTTCACCTGCAACTACCAAGAAACCACAATCGAATCTTCTTATCTTCTCCAAACAGGCATGCATCATGATCTTCCCTAACTTCCAGTCCCCACCTGCCTTATCCTCTTCATAGCAGATCTAACCTCTCGAAATGCCCAATTCTCTGCCAACGACTAAAACCACCAAACCGAACCTCCTACGTCTCCCTCTTAATTTATATTTCCAATGAAATGCACCCTCCAACCAGTATTCCAAGTATCCGATGAGAGAGAGACAGTGTCGTCCCGTTTCATGGGTCCTAGGCAAAAGAGAAGAAAAGGGCCCCTATAAAAAATAATTTAATTTTTTAATTTGTAAATTTCTTATAAATAAAGTTCTTTAAATTTTACAAAGAACTATGTATGTTTATGATCAACGAGCATCAAATAATAAGAAATGAATTAATATTATAAAAAATTATTTCTACAATCGAAATAGACATCTATGGATATAATGCAACTGAAGGAACGTAAATACAAACAAAAGCTATGGGCAATAGCTATCAAAAAAAATGTACGGCATTGTTTTTTTAACTTAGGATTTTTTAGAACGTTCAAGCACAAAAGTACATATATCCATTGACTACAATAACAAAAATATTTAAAACAATTAAGAGTTTCATCTCTTAATGTCTATTTTCCATATCATATGGGCCGAAAAAAATAAGGTTAGAGAATAATAATATTCAAGCAAGAAACACTAAACAATTAATTACAGTAAAAATAATACATGATTTAAATAGATAATAAAATAATAGTTATGGAAAAAATAATCAAGTCATCAGTTTTTTATTTAACAGTGGTAATCAGGCCAAGCTGATAGTTTCTATTAACAGTCCAAGATCCAAACTTGTATATGTTAATAAAATAACTTCTCAATCACAACTATCATTAATCTTGAAACCTAAATTAAATAATAAAGATTTAGTTTTACGGAAAGCAAACTAAGTTACCTAAAAGGATTATTTGATGGTTATTCACAATCCAACCATAAAATATTCTTAACACAAATATAAAACTGACTATAATGACAATTAAAATGTTGAAAAAGGAAACTTATGTCATGTGATTGAGCAATGAGAGATGATTTTTTTGTAAAAAAAGATAACAACAATTCAAGTGGTTAACGCCACATTCCCAAGCCCCTACAATGTGCAATAACTTGTAGGCATATCTGATCCGTATCCGATCCATTTTCATCCCTAGTATTTGAAATAAAAATAATAAAAACTAATTATATGTAGGCAATTTAAAGATGGGCCCCCAAAATTACGGGGCTCTGGGCCATTGCACCTCCGGACTAGGCTCAGGGACGGCCCTGGAGAGAGATCATGAGAGAGCTTGGGGATTGGAGCTGGTGACAATAGCTCCTCCTTTGTGGCGAAGACCTCAGTGTAAGATCCGAGGAGTTCCCAGATCGCCTTCTGCTACTGAAAAGCTCGCCTCCGCGACTCCTCCCATCAAGCAACCTCTCAGGTATACCCTCTTCTCTTCTTCTTATTTCTGTTTCTCTGTACTTCTCATTTCTTCACTTCATGTACTCGTCTCTTGTCTCCTTGTTCACCCGCCGCCACTCCGACAATGCATCACCACCACCTTCCTGACCTCCCTACATTAACCTTATTCCTCAACGCAACCCCTCATCAATGCTCCTCCTTCCACCACCGCTCAAAGAAGCCCCCATCCACCTTCCTCATCGCAAGGAACCAAGCACAACTCCGATGACCCTCGATCGTGTATCGACCACCGGAGAGGAAGATTAATGGCAACATCAAGGAGAAAGGAGCAGCCATCGAACAACAGATACCCCATTATTACAACGAGAGGGTGCACGTCCATCAAAACCTTCACCGTTTGGTCCATCTCCATTGGGCATATAGAAGCTGGACACGTGGTGTGTAATCATCCACACAATTGAGGAAGAGGGGCTAAACTGCAAATGACCAATTTAGCCATCCGATCATGTGTGGTCAAGCACGTGATTGGGTCATTTACGGGCGCCCCTGTGTACTTCATGGATTTCGCGCATAAGCACATCATGTGCGTCATATATGCACTTGGGGAAATTATGCTCTGCCTCCTCCCGCTACAAGAGAATCACACTAATACCCCCCACCGAAGGGTAAATTGCAAGGCCGTCCAAACGGCTATCAAGAATTTCATTCAGGACCCTATGAGGGTATATTTGAGACATTTTTTGTTTATTTACGGTTTGATCCCTAAATTTGTTTAATGATTTATTTAGAATATTTAAGAATTTTAGTGATCTTTATGTCGTTTTGAAACCACTGACTTGCTCTATTATATGCAACATTGAGATATTGCCTTTGAGCCATATTTGCTATCAATAAAAATGAGAAAGTGATTTATCATTTGAGATATCATTTATTCACGGATATTGAATTTTATTGCTCAATAATATGTGAATTGGGGGTAATTGATGTGAGACTTGATTTGACATTAATTCTTTAAAATCTATTGATTAAGAGGAGAGGTCAGCCATTTAACTTAGTTGCCTTGGCTTTTGACTTGCATATGCATTTATCTTTACGTTGTCATATTTCATCATCTAAAACTGTGCTCTTTTATCTATTTATTTGCTCACACATTGCATATCATTATTTCTTGTATTAAAATACATGCATCATAATTAATTAATTAATTAATTACATTTCTTTTAAATATAAAACCTATAAAATTTGCAAAATTGAAAAGAACTGCAAAATACTCATCTCTTGAAAACATAAAATTTCTAAATTATTTGAAAACTAATTCTAGTCCCTCATATTACTTTCTAGAGTTTGATCTTGGGACTTACCCAAGTAAAAAATATTTGACCACATGGAGATTAATTTACATATTACTTTAAGTATGATTAACTTTGATCGACCATTGGATATCTGTGCTACAATAGAAATGGCATATTAACAAGGGCATCTGATGGGCAGTCAGTCGGGCCGAAAACAACCCATATTAATCGGACGGAGTCATGTCGTGGATCGAGCGGGAGAAAAAAGTTTGGGCCTCGGCCTGACCCACAACCCATGCATTTAATCAAGCATTGGGTTAGGTCACCTTAGACATGAAAGGACCCAACCTAATAGACATCCCTTGTTGTAGTGGTAGTGGTCATGGTTGGAGTAACTTCCATGGAGATGGATGTGGCCAATGGTGGTGGGAGGGGTGATGCATTTGAAAAGCATTATGTGTGTGCATGCGTACGTGCGTACATGCGCGGTGTGTGTGTGTGTGTGTGTGTGTGTGTGTGTGTGTGTGTGTGTGTGTGTGTGTGTGTGTGTGTGTGTGTGTGTGTTGTGTGCGTGCGTGCATGGTTGCGTGGGTGCATGCGTGGGTGCATGCATACGTGCTTGCTTGTGTGTGTCTCTGTGTGTGTGTGTGTGATTTTTATCCAATGAGCTCTGTGCCCATTAGAGAAGAAATGAGCCCGCTTCATCTCCAATAACTCCAGTGATAAAAATACAAGCTCCAGTAAGAGATTACTCCATCTCCAATAATAGAAATATAAGTTCCAGTAACTAATTTATGTCCATGCTTTAGTAATATATATATCTATATATATATATATATATATCGAAGCTTCAGTAAGTGGTATCGTAGCTCTAGTAACTTATATAAAGTTACGAGTACGAACCAAAATTATTGATCAAATTACTTCCTTTACTTACATTTGATTCAAAGTTACTGATGACAATACGAGAGTTATTTGTGTGTTTAGTATTACTGAGTTCAATTACTAATGGCAATACGAAACTTACAAGAGTTATTTATCATCGGATTACGATCAAACGGTTGGGATTAAGGGCTTATCTCATCTCTAATGGGCACATGGCCCATTGGATAAGCCGTATATATAGGGACCCTTTCAAATGAGGCAGGGTCTCACCACTTTTGTGTTGAGCCATCAATGAGATCCATTAGATCACGATCCATTGGCATGATTCCAAAAAGGATATTTCAATCCTTTTGTTTCGAGTTAAATTGGAAATTCATTTACCTGGTACAATTTTAGGCTCATTTTATTAGGATTTTTTTGTCAATTACTTTATTCGTTGATTTCCAAAAATGTTTATAGGAAATGCAATTTAATGGATGTAATATGTAAATACCAATGAGATTATATAACATTTAAATTTTTGTTTTGTAAATGTTAAATAATATATTTTTTAACATTCTCATTGAATACTTTTTTGTGAAATTATTACTTTTATTTGTAAATTTTATATTACCCTTTGTAATAGTTCATAAGCAGTTGCAGTTTCTTTGAACTGCTTTGTAAATTCATGTTTAATATACTTATCTTAAATATTATATGGATCTTTGGAATTATTTCACGGTCCTTTGTAATTGTTACACGTTTCTTTGTAAAAATGCGCAACCACTTGGTATTATTTGCATGGAACTCTGCAAAATAAAGTAGACTGTTAGAATTTAATAAAATATAAAATATGCTACGAGAATGTAAAAAATAATATTGCATATGTAAAAACCATTATGTGATTTGTAAAAAAAGTAATAATTATATAAAATAATTGTTCGCGGCGCGACCACAGAGCAGTGTTCCCCCTCCTTGCAGCCATGCCTCCTTCTCCTCCTCCCTCTGTTACCTTCCTATGTGTTGTGCCCTTCTCCACTCACGACAGTCGTCGATGAATCGAGAGAGAGAGAGAGAAGAGGAGGAGGAGTTGCAGTGCCATCGACGAATTGAGAGAGAGAGAGGAGGAGGAGATGCACCACCGTCGATGAATCGAGAGAGAGAAGTGTGTCACCATCGACAAATCACGAGAGAGGGGGCATCGTTCTCTCCCTCATATGCCTCCCTCCTCCGCTCCTCCTCCACGCACGATTGTTCCCCCTCCTACGCCTCCTTCTCAAAGCGTGACCATGCATCATCGTTGTCGCACACCTCCGAAGCCTCCACATGCAGTCGCCTGATCCCTCTTTACATGTCGTTATCGCCTCTATTGCCAGCACGAAAATGAATTAGGTTTTGAAAATATGAAAATCAGTTAATGGAGATAAATGTGGGATGTCACATTCTATATTTACAATGTGACAAAAAGACGATGGCGGTGGCTGGTGGTGATGCCATGTCATCAAAACAAACTAATAATCATGATCCCAAATTTCAACGAAATTCCACTTAATTTCTCAAAGTTTCCTTTTCTCCACGTCATCAAAATCAAAATGTTACCTTATTCCTTTTTCCGGTGTTTCAAGGAAATATCAATGAAATCTCAACAAAATATCATCGAAATTGCATGTTGTTTCGATGAAACAACAAAAATAAGAGAGCCTACCATTCACTTTCATTGAAATTTGCATATATAAATGAATTTTCACCTATTTATTTGTTGATGTGTTGAGTTATTAGAGTGCTTTGCATTGTTGAATAAGTTTCTTTAGTTAGTTACTAAAATTTAAATCTAACTTACCAAATTAGTTAGACACAAGACTTAAAAGTTAAATTTAAGTTTTAACTGAAGAAATTTATTTTTTCCTTCTTTCTTTATTTTGATATATATGTTTTGATTAGTAGTTAGTATATTTGTCACCTCATTCTTATTGGTGAGGTGATTATCAAAGCTTTTACTTCTAGTTTTGCTTACAGTTTTGACTCTAGGAACGCATTGCTCTGCATATCAGCATGTGTGATGATTATGACGATAACACTACTTCAAAATTTATATTTACAATTCTGTTTTACAAATAAGTGTGCATTTATATTTTATTGACTTGGGAATATTAAAAACCTTAGTTTTTGGAAAAAATCAAGTTTAGAGTCATTTTCAAAATTTCCGACGATTTCACTAAAATTCTCTGGAGTTTCTCTTTTCAGACTTGGCAAAAGGAAATCGAAATCTGAAGGCTTTGCTTTCTTGCAGCTTCTCTACTACAAAGGAGTATGTGCGGTTGTGCGAGTGCTAGGTTGTTAGCAACCTTCGAAATCTTGTGACTATATGTATTTGCCTATTATCATGTTGAATATAGATTGTGCTTATGAATGCTACGCAAATTCTTACTGTTAATTGATTTGTTTGTATCTTATATAACATATATTTTACGATTGTGAGATACAATGCATCTATTAGACATACATGTTAGAAAGATTTGTTTTTGTGTTTTATATGTGTCTATATCTTAGTTTATTTCTAAAATTAAATATTTTTCTAAGTTAAAGTATTTTAATTCGATACAAGTTCTAAATTATCATTTTGATCTTTAATTTCTTACATAATATATCATTTTGCTAGTACTATTTGTTGGCTTATATTTTTCTCTATTATTATTGCATGTGCTCACCGTTCTCTTCATGTTCAAGAGGTAAAACTAACGGCTTCTAATTTCATTTTCAAATTTGGTTTTGGTTCTAAGCAACATACTACTTTTTCATAGTGATGGTATGGAAATTTAATGTAACATATCATGTTAATATCTTACTATTAACAAAAAACGGTATATTTATATCCCATTTAGAGTTAATAAATATTAGAAATTGTGATTTTAGAAAAAAGAGTTTTCAAGTGAGATCTCCAATTTTTGGCCATTTCATCGAAATTCCATCGGATTTCTCTTTCCAAACTTATACCGAAATGAAATCGAAATCCGACATTTAAGACCTTCCTAATAATATGACGAGTCTGCGAAGACTTGCCACCAAACACATGACATAATACACCGTCAAACTCATCGCATATGGTACGTCTTTAAAGACTTGTCATCAAACTCATTGCAAGTCTTCACATATATGCCATCAAAATCATAGAAGACACACCATCAAACTCATAACCTATTGTAAATCTCTGAAGACATGCCATCAAACTTATGGCAAGTCCCCAAAAAGCATGCTATCAAACTCATTGAGGTTGTTAGAGTCTATCACTTATCATGTACAAAGATGGATCATGTTCCCATACATCAACCATCCAACATGCAACCCATCGTAAGTAGTCGATGATCTATCATGTCATGCATGATGGGTAAGATTTTGGGTATCTTCTTAGGTGTGAGAACCATATTTCAACCGTTTCAAAAAGAGAATTTTGGTGTGTAGTCACGAGTCGGAGGGAAGGAGGGGGTGAGGGGTGGTCTAGTGGGAGTAGGATTTATATCCTTTATATAAGGTTGCTAATCGAACTGAACATGTTCATATTCGATTAGAGTTCGTTCGATAATAGTTCGAAAAATGTTCGTTCGTTCTTAAACGAACTGAACATGAACTTCAAATTTTTGTTCTATAGCTTAACGAATTGAACGTGAACATAACATATGTTCGTTCGATATATGTATGTGTGTATTTGTATGTGTAATTTGTATTTATACACTTGATAAATTTTGAGGTTAAAGAAATTTTGATATTTATTGGACTTTGTACCACTTTAATTTGAATAATTTCTTATTTTTATTGCTTATCGAACAATGTTATCGAACTCCGATTTTGAACTTGTTCATATAAACAAGTTTTAGTCAATTTATTAACGAACTGTTACCGAATCAAACTCGAACTCGAACTCGAACACATCCTATCGAACATTTATCGAACTGAACTCGAACTCGAACTTTCGAACTTCCTTATTGAACCGAACTCGAACATAGGTCCGTTCGTTACAATTCGGTTCGATTAGCAGCCCTACCTTTATACCACTAGTTTTTTTAGTGATTAAAGAGGGAGGGTGAGGTTGAACTATGATCTTTAGAATGGGATCTCATTGCTTCTATCACCCGACCATAAGGTGGGTTCTTTATAACACTAGTTTACCACCAAGTAATCGAGAAATCTGTAGCCACAACCTGAGTAATGAGTATCAGAGTTTTCAGGTTTATCTTGAGCAAGGATGAAATAATGTCACACAATTAAAGTTTGAGAAGTTTACTAGGAGGAATGGCTTCGGCCTCTAGTACATCAAGATGCATGAACTTCTCAAACATAATGACATCTAAGCACGATTTACTACTACAATCATGCCTTTTGGAGACATGTGCCTATCCTAAAAGGTGTGCCTAATTGTTAAGCACGCCTTTTCATAATGGGATCACGCTCCATGATATGGAAGGAGGCATAAGCAAATGGGTGAGCATCCAATGATAGGAAAGGACGCATAAGCAAAAGTGTCATCATCGCTTGAAGTTCTTTTGATGCAAGAGAGTGGCTTAATTCATATGCACGAGTTTTATCTCCATATTTAAGCAACTTAATTTCTATTTAGAAAAAGGATTAAACTTCTAACTGTTAAGATAAAATAACAAATGACATCAGATTTGAGTGAAATTTGATAGACATGTATAACTTTAATCAAAGATTCAATTTATGCGGTCGCAAAAAAATGAAAAAATAGATCACAACACCTCCGTTGTAAAATAGATTACAGCAAAGGACCCGTTCCATAAACAGTTACTAGTGGTGCTTTCACAATATCTTGGCTTACAACCCACTTATTTTCTTCAAATTTCCCAACTTAGTAACCGTCTCTTTAACCTGTAATTGGAAGTGTAATAGTACGAAACTATTCATATTATGCCTGAATTCACAATACCTTTTGAATATTTTGAACAAGCTAAATTCAACCATCATCTCCATCCTATTCTAGCTATAAAATATGTGTTCAATGCACATACAGCCCAGAAGAATCTGATTTGTCGTTCCTAATTGCTGATAAATGTCTTCGGTGAAGATTTGAACTCCAAGTATCTCTTTTTTTTCTGTATAACAAGGGAGCGGAAGGATCCAAAGAGTCCCCTGCGAATGCAGCAAAGCATCCCTACAAGCAATAAGTTCACCAAGATAAAATGGTGCTTTCCCTTTCGACAAGATAAATCAGAGAAGTGGGAGGAAAGTAAATTTCAACATCACAGTGAAATGCTTTAACACAGGTGCTGCTTGCTATTTTCATTTTCATCCTCAAAATACAATAAGATAGATATTGTCCAATCAGAGCACTTGAAACCAGTTTATGCATCCAATCAACCATCCAACTTTTGGTGGATAGGATCATGGATAACAAGGGTTAAGACCACTGTCAAGTTCCTGATAGTTGAGGAGACTCTGCACATGTAAGGGAGGGAAAATAGTAAAATAAACAAGGGGATATTAGCTATACAATATTACATTTCTGATATCTGATGTTCCCAATACAAGAAGAACATGAAGCTTATGATAAACGGTCTATAATCCACAAATGATCTTATCTTCCACTCACAAGCATCATGTATTCTCTTTAGGTCTCTTCTGCAATTCCGCATGTTGTTTCTTGAATTTGTCTTCATGCCCTTCTCAAAATCCAATTAATCTGTTTGCATGCTAGAGGGGATATCCGTCGGAATGAAGGCCATCACAAAAAGTAACAATATGAAGCCAGGTACTTCACTGCAGTTATCAAGAACAACTGGTCACTCATCCCACAAGCGCTTGCGGGAGACCACCTATTTCAGCGACAACTTTAAGCAGCATCCATGGATGGACAAAAAGTAAACCCAGAATCCATAAATACAAGCTGTGATTAGCGAGCCGCAAGAACATAGAGTGTAAATTTTTAATGAAATATAAGAAACTCGTTCAATTTCTGTTCTCTTATCATCAATATGTATCGAACTGCTAGGTTCAGGGGATTGATTCACAAGGGACGTCCCATGCAAAAAGAGAATCTACTATAACAGATCTGCCCATAACCAATTGAGAAGTACCAAAGCCTGATGAAATATATAGGAAGGACGACTTAAGAATCTCAACCAGAAATTTCCTGCAGATGTGACAGCATATGTTAGACTAATTTTTTTTGAGTGAGATATTTGTCTGAACTGTAATAACTACATCGGCATTATATTACAGCCAATGGTTACATGAGAATCCAACAATTGCAATGCCCAGGATCCTATAGGAACTTCCTATGTAAAAGATACGACTAATGGTTATCCAACTTTTAATAAGAGTTAAACCACCTTTGATCTAGCTGATAATTGTGCACCAGCAAACTGCTGAGTTTTAGAAGGATAACAAGGCCTCGCTCCCAAACAAGGGCTCTCTTTGAGCACTGCCATGTTAAAAGTAAAATTAACACGCAAAAAACCAACCAGACCAAGCCTTTTCAAATGTCGAGTGAATTCGTAACCTCCAAATAAACCTATCAAAGATCACATTGAGCTTATACTAAACAAAGCAAACCCTTTACGCACTCCTTTGATATTTTCCCAAATCCATCCTATACGGCTCATAAATCAACTTCACACATGTACAAACTGTGGCAGACTGACCTTCTCCATGACGTCCAAACCACAATAAACAGATTTCTCTTATTATATATTCATTTTGAACACAACAAATTTCTTCTTCTTCGATAATCTCATCACATATTTGATCCATTGTCACGTGGTGCACATCCACTCTCTAATCTTCATTTCTACAACAGGCTATCTCAGCATGCATGTAATCGACAGCTTAACCTCGGAGTTATAAGCATGGGAAGTTGTGCGGATGTTTTAAAAATACACCCTCAAGTTTTATTGGCATCTTCTTGTCATAGAGCAAACTAAGAGGCCCTCTCCATTTCAATGTGTGAAGAAAAATAGAGAACCAATGAAATAAATTTTCTTCGGAGGTAGGGTTTCTTATAGGGTTTTTTACACTTGTGCTCCGTTCGGGTTTTTGCAATTACAGTTATGCCCCTACCTTTTGTAAAACCTCTAAGTATAGGAAATCACTAATTCTAAGTTTCAGACATGATCTAACATTCGAATGAGACAAGTGAATACTCTATCTTGTAGTACTCGTCAAAACCTTTTCAACAAGCTCGAGAACATCTAAATCGGAGTCCGTATGAGAAAGCTACAGAGAAAATACGAACGATTTATGGCTTTCGAACCCAGATCTGAACACGGATCCGATTAGCTTGAACCTATATAAGGGGGTGCGTCCTAAGTGGTCTGGCTAACCAGACCACTTAGCCTCACTGGTGCTTTACCACCGGAGACATTTTCGATGATCATTTGAAGATCCGAGGACACCGTTGTGAAGGTCTTAGCGCATGGAGTCGCTTGGTGGGCGTAAAATACGCTAAACGTCACAAAATAGTCGTTTCGGATGAGATAGAGTTGCGGGAGACGATCCCAAGGTACAATTTTTAACCCTTCATTAGTTGCCAGATTCTCGATATTTTTTATACCATTGGGTTACATGAGTTACGAGCTATCCATTTCCGGTGTTTCGTCGCATTTCGTCATGATTTTGGGCACGATAAGTACCTTATCGCATCGCATTTTCAGAATTACCGGTCAATTCATGGCTTGCATGCACGATCCAAGTAGATATTCTTGACGTGGATGTTAGCAGGAACACAATGGTGTAATTGGATTGTCAATCGGAGTGATTTCCTGGGACGTCATCGGAGTGGTTCCGATTACTGCTCAAATATGATCGATCATACTATTTAGTTGATCGTTCATGCCCTTAGGGTTGATCAATCATTTGATCTAAAATTATAGATCATGTTTGGCTTTATAATCGATCATTAAAGTTGGATGATCGATCATTCTAGGACTGTGGACCAATTTGAACATTTAAATTGACGAAATTTGATTCTGAAAATGATGCAGACAATAAAACTAAGATCCCTACATATAATCTCATTCCAACACTTCTTGGGTCTTCCTCACCCTCTATTAACTGGCTCAACATCTCAAAACTAGCATCTCCTAACTGGTGCATTAGCCGACTTCTTTTGCAAATGGTCAAACCACCTTAAGTGATTTTATCACATCTTGTTATCAATCTATGATTGCATTATTCTAAATCCCATTTTTACGTGTGTCCACATATCCACCTTAGCATTTTCATTTCTAATATTGGCATTCTCTGCACATGTTATGGTTCACATGCCAACATTCATAACCATAGAGCATAGCATGTCTCACGGCTGCTTTGTAAAACTTTGCTTTGATATTCAAAGGAATTTTCTTTTCACCAACAACAGTGGAGGCTCCTCCCCACTTTAACGAACATGCATTTATTCTATTACTAACATCTCCATCAACTTTCCCATAATGTTGTAAAATAGATCCCAAGTATCTAAAGAATCTCTCTTCCAAATGTTATCATCACCAATCTTCACCGTGATTCCTTCACCATTTCTTCCACCAAAAGTACACACCATATATCCAGTCTTAGCCCTACATGTACAAAATCCTTTAGTCTCCAATGCATGTCTCCAAATCTCAAGCTTCTCATTTACTCCATCTTTAATCTCATCATTCAACACAATATCATCAGTGAATAACATACACCAAGGTATCTCATCCCGAATGTGACTTGGCAACTCGTCCATAATCAAAGTAAAAAGTAATGGACTCAAGCTAAACCTTGATGCATACCAATGTTGATGTCAAAATAATCATTCTTCCAAACTAGATCCTTACACAAGATGAAGCCCCTATCATGCATATCCTTATAAGAGGTTAATATATAGGACATGTACTTGTCACCTCTCTAAAACTCTCCATAATATCTCGCGTGGAACAAAATCATAAGCCTTCTCCAAATCAATAAAAATCACATGGAGGTTCTTCCTTTTAGCTCTATAAATCTCCATTGTTCTCTGCAACAAGTGGATTGCTTCAATAGTTGCGTGACCTGACATGAATCTGAATTGATTTTCTTTCACTTTGGAAACTTACCTCAACCTTTTTTCGATCACACGTTCCAAATTTTCATACTTATCAACTTGATACCTATGTAATTTAAACAATTTTGAATGTATCCTTTGTTCTTAAAAAGAGGCATCACGATGCTTCTCCATTCTTTACAATTTTCTTGCTTCTCCAAATAACATTGAATACATTTGTAAGCCACTAGAAATCTACATACTTCAATAGGAATGTCAACAGGTCCTACACCTTTCCCATGTCTCATAACCTTCAAAACCTCCTCTACTTCCTTCCTTTGTATCCATCTACATCTTGCACTATTCAAGTAACTTTCACTACTACCTAGATTTCTCAAAGTGATCTCTCTATTTCCTTCTCCGATGAAAAGCTTATGAAAATATTGCTTCCATCTAGTTTATATATCCTTCTTAGTAACAAGCATGTGACATTCCTCATCCTTAATGCACCTTACGTGAGAATGGTATTTGGTCTTTCTCTCTCTTACTTTGTCCAATATGAATATATCCTTCCGATCCTCCTTAAAATCGAGATTTTTGTACAAAACTTCATAAGCTTTTGACTTAGCTTCGCTTACAGCCTTCTTTCCTTCCAACTTCACTATTTTGTAGTTTGCGACAGCTTCCTCTATTCTATTCTTAGACATAGCTTTAAAGCATGCTCTTTTAATTTTGAGCTTCTCTTGCACCCCTCCACTCCACCACCAAGCCTCCTTTTGGCCTGGAGCTCCTCCCTTTGACTCGCCTAGCATCTCTTTGGCTACCCTTCGGATACAAGATACCATTGTCTCCCACATCTTGTTTGCACTTCCATTATAATCCCAAGATAAGTCTTCTAAAACCTTGTCCCTGAAGCTTGATTGTTTCAATTGAAGATTTCACCATCTAGTGATCTTGGAAACCCTCCTCTTCTTTACCTTCCCTTTTATTTGTACATCCATGACTAACAAACGATGTTGGGTTGTCAAAATCTCTCCTGGAATTACTTTGTAGTCTTTGCAACACAATTAATCTTTTCTCCTCGATGCAAAGTAATCTATCCGTGTTCTACTCGGGTCACTCTTATAAGTAATTAAATGTTTCTCCCTCTCCTTGAAGGGAGTGTTCGCTATGAAAAGATCATAAGTCATTACAAAATCCAGAATGATTTTTCCCTCTTCATTACTATCCCAGAAGCCATGATCTCCATGAACACTAGCATGCCTTGAAGCATCATTTCCCACATGTCCAATAAGATCACTACCTAGGCAAATCATCTCTCTTTGTGGGATTCCTTGCATAATCTTACCAAAATCCTCCCAAAAGGTTGTTTAATCCTTTCACTAAACCAATTTGCAGTGCATAGGTTGAGATGATATTCATAATTTCTTTTTCGAGCATCAATTTTAGCAAAGTGGTTCGATCCCTAAATCTTTGCACCTCAACCACAAAATCCTTCAAATTCTTATGAACCACCACTCCAACATCATTTCTGTCCTTATCTTTACCAGAATACCAAAGTTTAAAGCATGTCTTTTCGATCTTCCTTACTTTCTCTCCAACCCATTTTGTCTCTTGGAGATATAGTATCTGGATCTTCCTTCTTTACATCATATCTACAATTTCCATCGATTTGCTAATCAAAGTGCCAATATTCTAACTAACTATCTGCAACTTTCTTTGCAACCTCTTTTGTACTAACTTCTTACTCGTATGTGTCCATCAAATGAGAACCCTTGCAAATTTCTAGATTATGGAAATAAATTTATCATCAAGTGAAATGGGTCTGATTTAATCTCAATTTGAAAATAAAAGATGTTATTCGACGAGGATCGGTGGGGATGAATTTGAGTATCTTACATACATTTTCAGATTTGAGTTTCAGGTCTTAGGACCAAAGGTCGAGTTTTCCACTGTAGTTCTGATTTCATGCCATTGTGTCCGACTTTCAGTGTCATGGGGTAGCTTGGAGTGCTATTGTCAAGGGGAGGGCATGCACCCTTTGGTTCCCTGGTAGAAAGGCTTAGATGACCATGATCATGGCAATTCATTTCATTGGTCGAGGGATATGCTACTTCGCACACTAGTGTATCCTTTTTACCGGATGTACAAACTCAACTTCAGATGTTTGGTGCCAAGTAGTCACGATTGGTTGTCTGTGCTTTGCTTCTTTCACTTAGAGTTGACATACGTGCATTGGCTGGTGTAGACCACATTGGCTAATCTTCTGAATGGAAGTATTAAGCGGGAGTTTCGGGAGTTGTAGTATATCTGAAGGAGAAGGTTGATGACGATTTCAAGACAAGACTTTACCAATGTCAGTTACAGACCGACGGTAAGATTTGGCATACGATAAAGTGCAGGATTTCATGATTGAATCGATGATAGCTAGTGGATGTGTTGGGAACTTAGTTAGGATGAAGTACTTCATTTCATGCCTACGTAGGCACCCCAACCCTAAAGAGTGTTCATGAAAGCGGTCCGTGCAGCCGCATATGCGGCCGCATATGCCTAAGCGGCCTCCTTAACGCACCGTTTACCTGAAGCCTCGCTTTAAGCGCCCTTTGCGCATATATGGCCCGCATATGCAGGCTGTGCGAGCGCATATGCACTCCGTGCGCCCGCTTAAGATCCAGTTGGATAATCGAATCCGGATCTTAAGATATGGATCTTGTATTATTTTGATTCTATATATTAATTAGATTATGTAATACTATCTTTGATGGTTTTGATACTTAGTTCTACTATTTTGAGCTCTACATGAAAATCATTTTTCTTAGATCTTCTGTTGGACCACATTTACTCATAAATTCAATTTAGTTGTAGTCATTTTTATAGATATTTATTTATTTTTAAATAAAAATAGAAAACCGTGTAGAACCGTATATACCCCTCATACCGCTTAATCGCTATTCAGTGACATGTCTGAACGCATACGCAAACCGCTTTCCTGAACCTTACCTGAAGATATAAGGGCTTAGATTTATGGTGTGAGGTTCCACGTGAACCAAGACCACAGACTATCCACGATACTGGTATCACAAGGATAAGGATCAAGGATCTAAGTTTTCAAGTCAGCTACGATGTGGTTTTGGATTTTACACATGTACCTGCCTTTGTACACTTTCTACCTTCTAGTGGTTCTTTCTTGGTTAGTTGTTTAGCATTGTACTGGGCAACTTTGCTCATGACGTATATACTTTTGTCAATATGATAGCAATGGCATCGATGAGCAATTTGGTTGGTTCAATTTTTTGTTGTTGTTGTTGTTACTTTTAGGTATGTATACTTTTGTGGTTTCTGCAGTCTTTATTTGTACCTTTCGAGGGATATTGTTGCATATATGTAATTAAGGATGGACATTCATGTGTATATCTATAGTTAATTTTGAGGACATGGTTACTTAATGAATACCTATATTAATGTTAGTGGAAAAAGCTTGTTGCACTTTCTACTGTTTTTTTATGCTATGCTTTCTAGTTTATTATTTGCTTCGAATATCGGATTGCATAATTGGATTGCAATGCCAAGTATTCAGATCTTGGGGGTGTTACACCTTTTGTTACACCTTTTCAGGTCCTGGGGGTGTAATTATGGTTGGTTCAATTTTCATAATTGGATTGCATAATTGGATTGCAATGTCATGTGTGCCTCAACCTTCATGAGTCATTAATAATTATGCTTCTTTCTTGTTTTAGTTGCCATTCATTCCCCTCATAAACAGGCGTTAACTTAAGGGTATATGTGTAATTAGAAAGAAAAGAGAGAGGTACAAGTGTACTTATCGATTTCTCTTCCTTCTTCATCATCGTCATATTCTTCCTTCATGTTTATTTCCTTCCTCCTCCAACCTGACTCCCCCCTCCCTCGCATGACAACTGACAACGACAAACCCCTGGTGATGAAGCCCCACCCCTACGTGGCAACTAACGACAAAGGTAACGAGTGAATAAGTTATTGGAAAATTATGAAATTCAAAATCAAAATCATTTGATAATAAAAAATCCTTAATATGATTTAGAAATTATATTATAGGCATATGCTAAGTTTTGCTATTGTTAATCCATGGCAAAGATACATTGTACTATTGTAGGACTTCTAGTTTCAATCATGAAAAAGCTCAAACTACCGAACCTCCCTCCTCCCTCCTGACTTTCTTTTTGAAATTACCTCATCATTCAACATTGTCAAATCTAATAAGAAAAATGGAACTAGTATTCCTCTTTTTTAGGAAAAGGAACTCGTATTTCATGAAAGGGACACTTTCCTTATATAGAGAGGAAGGGTAAATTAAGTATATGATCCTTATAAGAAAAACATTATAACGAGAATGGCATACTCTAATACTCCTCCTTAAGCTGGAGCATAAATGTCCATCATGCTCAGCTTGGATATGCACTTGATGAAAAGGCACCGGCTTTGTGGTTTTTATGAACATATCGACCGGTTGTTCTTTCTAAAGCGATGGATTCGGTCTTGATATTTTCATGTTGGATCATATTCCCTGTGTAGTAACAGTCTACCTCCACATGCTTAGTTCGTTCGTAAAAACAAGATTATTTGCAATGAATATGACAACTAATTTGTCATGACGCACGAGAATGGGACTAGGATCTAGTAGGTATAGATCCTTAAGCACAGACTTAATCTACATTAAATCAGTGGTAGTTTGTCATTGCCCTATATTCGGATTCTGTACTAGGGAGAGCGATTAAAGCATGTTTTCTTCCTTCTCCGAGTGACCAAGTTACCGCTAATGTAGGTACAAAAACTTGTAGTTTTTCTGCCATTGGGACATCCCGCATAGTCTACATTAAAGTACGCCACAACACCAGAGACTTGCACTGTGTAACGAGAAGACCTTTTCTCGGGGCGAACTTCAAGTATCTAACGATCATCAATAGAGCTCTCAGTGCACTTGGCATGGTTTGGTTACGAACTGACTCACCCGAATAACAACAAAGGAGATGTCCAAGCGAGAAATCTTGGTATACAATTACTTCCCAACTAAGCACTTAATATTCTTTGCATAACCATAAACTAGTGAATCTTCACATAATCGAGCACTGAGGTGCATAGGAATAGATGGCTTTGCCCCTAACATTCTTGTTTCTTTCATAAGATCGGTTAGTCCTTTGGGAAAGAATCATGCTATTAGCACTTCTAGCAACTAATAGAAGTAGTGAAGTATCCCTAAGGGCCCGTTCGGATTGGGGGTTACCCCCCACTTTGGGTGGGGTAACCCCCCAAAACTCCCATTTTTAACCCACTAATGGGGCCCACTCACTTCCCACCAAAAAAATTATATATTATACCATCATATCATCTAAAAATCATAAAATACTCAACTTATACTCACTATTCCAAACTTCAATACAATCACATCACAACAACCACCCACTTTTTCAAATTTCAACACAATCATATCATAATAACTATCAACTTTTTCAAATTCCAATACAATCACATCACACAAACCCTCCCAACCCTTAACCCACCAACCCAAACACACTAAAAACAAAAACAGGTATCCACCCCCGGATAACCCCCGGAAAACCCACCAACCAAACGCACTCTAAGTCCTTTGTAACAAATGCACTACAAGATACTTTCTAGTATCCAATATCCCATGAGTGTCATCACTAGTTAGGACGATATCATCAATGTAAGCCAACATTGCAACAATCCCCTTCCTTTGTTTTCTTGACAAATAGAAAGTGAACACTCAACAGTAGATCAATTTAGAGCAATCCTGGACATAATATCATATAATTTTTGGAACCACGCTCTGAGACTTTGTTTCAAGCCATATATTGGTTTGTAAAGTTTACACCCTTCTGATACTCCCCTTTGATCTTGACCTAGGAGGTTGGGGCTTATAGACCTCATCATGCAGGTTTCCATAAAGAAATGCATTCTCTGCATCCAATTGGCGAAGTAACCAAGATAGTTATACCATGATAGAAAGTAAAATACGCATTGTTGGAAGACGAGCAATTGGGAAGGAGGTATCCATGTAATCAACCCAACATGTTTGAGTATAGACTTTGGCTACAAACTGTGGTGCCTCGAGATCCGGGTTACACGTTTACATAACATTCGCTTTATTTAGTTCATGATTGATCGTACTAATTTACGAAAATGAGGGAAAACTTTTTACGAGATTGATTGGCAATCAATTGATATTTCAAATTACCACAGGGCACATATTGTAACATCCGGTTTCCAATCAAACCCGAACTCGACTCGATTGGGGTTCGATTAACTCAATAAAGTTGTTGGTCAATGCCAACCAACCTAAAACGATCTATTGATCATGAATCAAAAGTCGTTCGGGCAAAATCGATCATAAATCGGTCGCTTAGTAATGCGCACCGCGAAAAGCCGCGACGCAAATTCGGAAATCACGAAATGAACGGAGACCGTCATGAGATCCGATTTGACGAAACAAGACCAACGGAATCGACCGTTCGTCAATCGGAGGTCGTTTGATATTTTTAAATCGTAAAATTTAACCTTAAACGAAAACCGTATCCGAAAATTTCGGGTAATCCAAAACTCGATCGGAAGTATATTAATATTATACTCATCTTGATCGTCATTCTGAGACGGTCAAAACGAGATATTGAGTGTCGAAATCTGAAGCCCGATGCATACACACGGTCGATTTTTTATAAATGCCCAATAATAAGATTTGGTAATATATATGTATAAAAGAAAAAAAAATATAATAAAATTTAAACAGTAACAACAGGCTGAACTGGGTTCCAGCCGTCGGTTTTCCTTCCTATTTCTTAGCCTCCACGCATGGCCTTTACCCTCTTGCCACTTAACATTTTCTTCACCACTTGGCAAGCAGTTGAGCCCTCACTATCCCTATATATGTAGCCGCCTTCTCTTCAAAACTTTCTATTTCTCCAGCCGTGGGAACCAAAACCCTCTGTTCTTCCTCTTTCTGGACTACAGCTGGAACTGGTTTGAAGCCTCCTTCCTCGTCCAACTGTTCTTCTTCAGCATATCAAAGCTATTGCATGCCATTTTGGTCCAATTAGGTACGATTCCCCTCTCTCCCTCTTTAATTCTTCAAATTTCCCCGAATTCTCCACTTATCCTAACGAGATAACAAGCCCCCTTTTTCCTTTCCCTTTCCTAAATTACCTAGAAGTTGATGCACAAGACAACCCTGTTGCATCTCAAATCCCTTTTCCTGGAGCCCCTACTGTTGGCTGGAATCTTTGCAATAAAGAATCTTGGGCTGCTCCCAAGACATAACTGCATCTATCTTCGCAGGGATCAACTGCAATGCCTGCTCCAGAAATGACATGCCCGAGAAAGGAGACCTGGGATAACCAGAACTCACACTTGCTCAACTTGGCATATAGCTTGTGCTCCCGTAATGTATCTAAAACGATCCGCAGATTATTAGCATGATCCCCCTTCATTCCGTGAATAGATGAGCACATCGTCGATGAATACTACTACAAACTTGTCCAAGTATGGACGGAAGATACGGTTCATCATATCCATGAAAGCCGCAGGTGCATTGGTGAGCCCAAACGGCATCACCACAAACTCGTAGTGTCCATAGCGAGTCCTGAAGGCTGTCTTCGGAATGTCCGACTCGCGAATCCTCAGCTGATGGTAGCCTGAGCGAAGATCGATCTTCGAGAAAACCGAAGATCCCTGGAGCTGGTCGAACAAATCATCAATGCGCGGCAAGGGATAACGGTTTTTCACCGTTCTCTTGTTCAGCTGCCTGTAATCGATGCACAGTCTCATGGATCCATCCTTCTTCTTGACAAATAGAACTGGAGCACCCCAAGGTGAAGTGCTCGGTCTCACGAATCCCAAATCAAGTAACTCTTGCAATTGCACCTTCAGCTCCCTCAACTCGGCTGGTGCCATACGATAAGGTGCCATAGAGATCGGCTGTGTATCTGGCAACAATGTGATCTCGAACTCGATCTCTCTCTCAGGAGGTAATCCTGGTAGCTCATCAGGGAACACATCTGGATATTCAGATACCACTCTGATGTCCTGTATCATCGGCTCCTGATCAGATATCTCCCGAACAAATGCAAGGTATGAATCGCAACCCTGATCAACAAGTCGTTGTGCTCGCAACACTGAAATGTACTCCATAGTGGAGTCATGTATAGCACCCTCAAAGGTGAACTCCGGTAAACCAGGAATTCTGAAGACAATTGTCTTCCTAAAACAATCAACTAGTGCATGATGAGTAGATAGCCAATCCATGCCCAAAATCAAGTCGAACTCGTCGAGCTGCAGAAGTAAACAATCTGCGATCATCTCGTGACCGCCAATCAGTACGGGCAAGTGCCTGACTATCAAGGATATGACAAACAACTGGCCCCCTGGCCCTCGGATGTGATATGGAGACGATAGCGTCTCTGCGACTCTACCTAAAGATGCAAGCAACCTCAAAGCAAGAAAAGAGTGTGTCGCGCTGGAATCAAATAAAACATGGAAAGGTCGGCCCAAGACTGAGACCATACCTTTCACCACAGTGGCGGCTGAACGTGCCTGCTTCTCAGTAACTGCATGTAACTGCCCCTGTCTGGCTGATGCAGCACTAGAACCTGCCACACTCTGCATCTGTCTCTGTTGTTGTCGCCTAAGGTTGGAGTTCCTGCCACGGAAACTCCCTGAACGCTGTGTCTGAGGCTGTGGTTGTGAAGGCTGTGGGTGAGGCTCGCCAGAAGCCTGTGGGCACTGTGCTCGGTAATGTCCCCACTTGTGACATCGATAGCATCTGACTGGCCTGGTAGGTGGAGTAGCTGTGTCCGTGCTCCGAGCTGGTCCTGCAGGTGGTCTATCTGCTCGCTGCGACCCAGATGGTCGAGCGGACTCTGTGCCGCGTCCGGCAAGTGCTCCTCCTAGAGTAGTCGATGGAGAAAAGCGAGCACTGCCAGAGAATGTCGAACCTGTAGGTCGGAACCGTCTGGCTGACCTCTACTGCTGAAACGGTCGACGTATCGGTCCAAAAGATCGCCGCGGTCTAGGCGGTGCTCCAGACGAGCTCCCGAAACGTCTCCCTCTAATGTCCTCGAACTTCTCCGCAGCATCGGTAGCCTCGGAGATAGAAGTGATGTGTAGTCCTGCCAGCTTCTCCTGTACTTCCTCTCGCATGCCACCAATGAACTTTTCCAGATTCTCCTCTGGAAATGTGCCAGCTGCTCGTGTATGTCGCGACAACTCTGTATATCTGATAAAATAATCCCTGGCTGTCATCTGTCCCTGACGAAGCTCTGCAAACAGTCGGCGCTGGGACTCCTTCCACTTCGCAGAAAAGAAGTGGGCTCTGAACCTCGTCGCAAAATCGTTCCAAGTAGGCTCTCGGCCTAACTCGGACACTACGGCCTCCCACCATCGCTCGGCGAAGTCTGTCAGTGAATATTCTATGAAAGATAGCCACGTGTTTCGTGGCGCATGAATCGCCCTGAGCACCTTCATTACTCTCTTCAGCCATTGCTCAGCATCATCTGGTGGACTTGTGCCCTCGAACAAGGGTATGTTGGCCCGCTGATAAGAAGTGAAGACTGACTGGTGCCTGTGAATGGCTGAATACTCGTGTGCATCCTCGTCAGCAAAGTCAACAGGGTCCTGCTCCCTGTCTAAGTCTGCATCCTCCCCAGCTCCATGCTCTGGAATGTCCTCTAGTGGATCGTCAGGATGAGGCTGCTCCACCTCAACAGACTGGTACTGGTCCTGTCGTATCCCATCCTGGGATGGATGGTACGTAAAATCTGACAGGTCCTCGAATCTCATCTCTATGTATGTCTGCCTGTCAGCAATCTCGGTCTGTTGGGCCAATATCTGCTCCTGCTGGCCTCTCATAGCAGCCTGCTGCTGCTGAAGATCGGTAAGTGCACTCAGTATGCGTGCCAACTGATCAGAAGTATCCTGACCTGGTCGAGATGCCATGGCTCTGCATGAGAACCATAATAAGTCATAAGGATGCCCTAAGCAGATATTTATCATAATTGCTTTTCTCTTCTTGGGATATAAGATGAAAATTAATGAACTTGGTGACATCTGTGGTTATTGAATATAAATGTCATATTTCCCTTCTCGAACTCACGACACATATCACAAAGGAATATTGCATTAATTTACATAAAGTATTACATGTATCAAAAGAAAATCTATCATTGATTTATACATGCATCTCCAAAAAATGTAGCAGAAGAGAAAGTAAGCACAAAAGAGTTACAATTATCTGTACAATGGCTATCATGTGTACCGTCAAAAGTAACATCTGAACCTCAGAAGCTAAGAATCCAGTTATCAAACTACTGTGTCGCAGGCGCCTTTCCTGCCAACCATGATAGGAATAAAGAGTTGTCAAGAAATGTTGATTACAACAAAATTTATTAAAAATAAATAGTAGTTAAGTGGTTACACAAGGAAGCAAGTAGGCATGTAATGACATTGTTGAATAACTAAACTACTTGCATAGAAAGAAGATTTTCAACTATTTAATACACTAGTCCTCTTTCTCACTCACTACCTTTCAAACCTCAACAATTAATCTATATTAATTAGTATTATGTAAGAGTAAGTGATCTAGATCTAGACTATCACCTTCTTAATGTTATCAATTGCAAGATATGATGATGGATCTTATTAAATGTAGATGATTGATGATGATTTTCATGTTCTAATCTTTTTCCTCACCAGAAGCTACTGGCATAACAATAACCAAACTCAAACGGTGAAGAAGCCCCCTAAGGGACTCTTTCATCTCGATTTCTCAACGGAAGAGCGATCCAGGAGAAAACTAGGCAAAACTCCAACTACACCCCTGAGATGGGTGGGAGAAACTCTCCGATCCGAGTCACTCAAGTCCTGCATAACCGGTATAGGAACGAGCTACACGAGCTCAAAGAAAAACCAAAGGTCCTTCAGCTTAAGAACCTTAACAAAACACAGGGTCAACGAAACTGGTCAAACGAAAACACATGGATCTCAAGGAAGCGTAAAAATTGTGAGCTCGCAATAAAAATTGTGCGAGCTCGCAATAAAAACTGGAGAAGAGACTGGGATCCTAACCCCGCGCACTAGGCGGCCACAATTGGGTATCCTAAATTCAACCCAGTTGAGGGTTACTGCACCCTCGCACGATAATGTGAAAGAGGTACCTTGGCAGGCACACATTTGTTATCATTGATGCGTATCATATATCTATGTCATCATCTATTAATAACCTAAAGGTGTACGCCAACCAATTGATCTTGATAATAGCAATGGCTTACTAGTTTGGTCTCTCATGGATGCATCTAAGACATGTATGGTAATTTTCAAAAAGTCGAACAATGATACTGACTAGATGAACAAGACTTTGGTTGATCCAAAGTATGTCTATTACATAATGTGAATCTAAACTATTGGGTATGATTATAACAAGACTATTGGCATACGAAGTCTAATTCAACCATAGTCAACAATAACAACAATGCATTTTCCCACGTTAAGTAGGGTCGGCTACATGGATTCTTCGCCTCTATTCAGATTTATCTTGGATCACTCTAGGGCTTAGATCCAAAAAACTAAGATTCCTTCGGATAGTCTCATTCTAACACTTCATGGGCCTTCCTCACCCACTCTCAGTCGGTTCAACATTCCAACACTTCGGATAGTCTCCTAACCGGTGCATCACCCAGCATCCTTTGTACATGATCAAACCACCTTAAGTTGTTTCTCGCAGCTTATCCTCGATCGAGCTACATCCACTTTCCTTCTGATTGCATCATTCCGAATCCAATCTTTACATGTATGTCTACACGTCCACCTTAACATTTTTATTTCTTCAACTGACATTCTCTACACATGTCTATGGTTCACATGGCAACATTCAGATCCATAGAGCATAGCAGGTCTCACGGTTGCTTTGTAAAACTTTCCTTTGATTTTCATAAGAATTTTCTTATCACATAAAACAACAGAGGTTCTTCACCACTTTAGCCAACTTGCATTTATTTTATGGAAAACATCTCCATCAATTTCCATGTCATGTTGCAAAATAGATCTCAAGTATCTAAATGAATATTTCTTCTGATTGTTATCGTCACCAATCTTCACCTCGATTCATTGACCATTGCTTCGATCAAAAGTGCACTCCAAATACTCAGCCTTAGTCCTACTTATACGAAATCCTTTAGTCTCTAATGCATATCTCCAAAACTCAAGCCTCTCATTTACTCCATCTCTAGACTCATCAATCAACACAATGTCATCAACAAATAACATACACTAAGGTATCTCATCTTGAATGTGACTAGTCAGCTCATCCATACGACAACAACAACAACAACAAAGTCTTTTCCCGCAATTAAGTAATCAGCTCGTCCATAATTAAAGTAAAAAGGAATGGGCTCAAAGCTAAACCTTTATGCAGACCAATGTTGATGTTAGTCTTCCCAGACTGGATCCTTACACAAGATGAAACCCTATCATACATATCTTTTATAAGGTTAATAATGGTCGAAAACCAAAATAATTCATCTGTACAAAAAGTTTTTTTGGGTATCTTATAGATATAAAATATTATATTTTTGTCTTTTGCAAATTTTTTTGGCATTTTTAAAATAAGATAGAAACCAAAATAAAATCAAAGAAAATATGAGATAAATATTTACAACTTAATCTATTTTTTTGTATTTTTAATAATTAAGATAAATAAATAAAATAAATAAATAAAAGGGACATAAGTACAATATACAAAGGGGCCCAAAACCCAAGTTTCACATGCGAATTCCGATTAGGAGACACTATGAGATAGATATTCACGTTTTGAATTTGGTCTTGTTTTGAAGGTAATTGAACGCACATTAATTCAAAAGTGAGCAGGGGTCCATAGAGGACAATATGAGATAGATATTCACGTTTTCAGGTTCTTAGTCTCAAATTAGGGTTTGGGTTTTATTTGTCAATTTTGCAAGTTAGTAATTTTTTGACATTTTTTCTTTTTTAGCGTTAGTAATATATACACTACAGAGTTGATTTTATTCAATTCCGAATTAGTGAAAAATAAATAAAAAATAGTGAAAATATGGTGAATATACATGTGATATTTACATGTGAATTTGACTTATTATTTAATGCAAAAATGCATGATAAAATGCAGATATTAATTTTAAGTGCATGAATGGTAAAAATGCAGAATAAACGATGAAATATAACTAACTACTTGGGAACAAAGCTCTACAACTTTTAGTATGTTGAATCGCAATTAGTAGAACTTACTAACCAGACCAACGGAATTGACCGTTCGTCAATCGAATATCATTTGATATTTTTAAGTAACAAAATTTAACCCCCAAATCAAACGGATCCAAACCCGATCAAAAGTATATCAATATTATACTCATATTGATCGTCATTTTGAGACGATTAAAATTAAGATATAGTGCGTTGAAATCCGTCATTCGATGCCCAAATAAGAACACTTTTAATTATCTCAAATTGAAAAAAAATAAAATATAATAATAATCCAGAACAGTAGCAGTAGCAGTCTGCTACTGTCTCCTTCACACTTGGCTTAATTTATATCCCCATTTGGCAAAATTATAGGGCCCTTAATACCTTATTTATATCCCCTTAAGACCCCAAGCCCTCTTCTCAAATCCATAGCCGATAGAACCCTTTTCCTTCCCTCCAAGAGCCCATTCTTTGTTGCAAACACTTGCTGTGATTCCCAGCAGCAACAGGTAGACTGTTCTGGAAGGTTGCTGCTCTCCATCAAGGAAGGACTGGAGCCTCCTTGCTTCAGCTGCAGCTGCTCCTTCTCTTCAAATTGCTGGAGCCTTCTCCCAAGCCCTGGAACTTTCAAAATATGTTGCATGCTCCTCCCTTTCCTCCAAAGTTTTTCTTAAATAAGATACAATTCCCTCCCTCCTACTTGTTGTGCATGCATTTTTAAATCCTCAAATCTTTTTGTTTCCATGCGAATTTCATTATCTAAATCCATGATGCTGTCAGATATGTAGTGTTGCATATGAATTGATCATAGTCCTTGTTCTTCCTCAGTGAGGATGATTGTGCATTGCTTGTTGATAATCTTTGACATCTTCTGCTACCTGCAACATATTCCATGTTAACCATGTCCAGCTTATTGATCTTATCTTGGCAGTTATGTGTTAGGAGATTTTTGAAAATATATCAAGCATTTCACATGAAAGAATGTCCCCAGAATATCATATTTTATTGGGATTTTTACACCCATAACCCTGAGTAATACCGCAATAACATTCATAATCATGCATAATCGTGAATTACATGGGGAACCCCGAGTAATGCTTAACTCTTACATGACATAACCTCGTGTCATATTCTGTTTGGGTCGTCCGTTATATTTGACGGTTTCCATTAAAAAAAGACAATTTCCCTAAAGCTCATTCTTATTTGTAAAACATGCCATGGATCTCTCCATCTTCGGAGAGGAGTTGACGCGGGAGTTGAGGTTCACAGAAGGTGGAAGCTGAGGGGGCTGGAGGTGTTGCAGGCGTACGGGAGGCTAGGGCTTCCCTCTCCTGCCGATCAACACCTCGTCCTCCTCCCCTGCTTCGAAGAGTCCTACTGCAGCACCGTCCAGCACAACCCCCCCCCAGCACCGTCCTCGAGAAAACCCCACCCCGCGCGCCGTTTCTCCCACCTGCTCGAGCCCCCCCCCCCCCCCTTGCAGCACCGTCCCCGAGCAAACCCCACCTTGTAGCGCCCCCCCACCCGCTTTCGCTGCAGCAACCCCCTGCTCCGCAGCGCGCCATCCCCGACTCGTGCTAAGCTTCTCCCACCTTCTCGAGCACACCCTCCATCGCTGCCCTGGCATGCCTCCACCCCGCTTCCCACCACCAACCCCCCCCCCCCCCCGCGCTCAACCATACACTCGACCACCCCACACCGGCACTCGAACCCCCTGCAGGCCTCTGCCCTGCCGCCCTCCAACTCTCGAATGGCCGTCCTCTAGCTCCCGGTCGTCCGCCATAAGTCCCTCCTCCTGCCTGTCAGATGTGCCTCTGCCCCGCTCCCTTCTAGTCTCCATGCCTGCTGCAATCCCTCAATGAAGGATATGGTTAGATCCTCAAGCGCATCACGGAAGCGTGAGCGTCGCATCGAATACGACGAAGAACGACTAGTCGCACTAGTTGTTCTATGCAGCGGAAATTAAAAAATTTTCTTGCGACGAAACCACATGATCCAAGAACACTTCTCGGATCGTTTCGTCTAAACCACAAACAAGTATTAGGTTTACCTCTTGAAGCGTGGTTGCGATCAAGTCTCTAAACAAAGAGACCTCCTGTCTCAAGTCCGATCCGACGGAGGAGACGCTTGCGAGCGCGGGGATGAATCGCGTGCTTCTCGCAATCCATGTTGATGATCCAAGCGACGGATCTCCTGATCTCGACACACGAGATCCGATGTCTTCTTCACGAGCGGGGCGCACCGAAGGAGACGGAGATCCTCGAGCAAACCATCGGGCAGCATAACGACGATGCCGCAGCGATGGAGAACCTCTCTAGGGCATCCATGGTGGACGGCCATATGAGAGAGAGAGAGGACGTGTAGAGAGAATGAGAGAGAGAGAGAGAGAGATTTGTTGCCTCAACTTGTGTGTGTCAAGAAGAGCAATGGGGTGCCTCTCCTTATATAGGGTTTTGGGATCCATGGATCTCAATCCATGTGTCAACACAAATCCAATGGTCCACATTAATTTGTGTTTCTTTCAATGGTCATGATTTGTTGCTAAAAACAAAACAACAATTAATTTAATTTAAATTAAATATATGTTGATAAATCAACACAATTTAATTACAAAATTAAATCATCAATACATGGAGATAATGAAAGGAGAGAAAGCCTCCTTCCATGTGGAGAGGGGGACGGCCTCCCTTTCCTAATGGGAGTGGTGGCCGTCCACCCTCCTCCATTAGGAAGGTGGCTATTTCACCTTTTATGTAATCTCCATTATTTGCAACAACTTTTGTTGCAAATTATTTCACAAAAAATAAATCCAATTTATTTTGTGAACGTTGCAATCATGCCATTGAAAATTTGTGAATCACATTCACAACCCAAAACAAAATGTAAATTACATTTTCAATTTGATGTCCAATGTGAATCCAATTCACATTAACATTTAATTAACAAATGTAAATTACAAATAGCTCTCTCTTATATATTATAAATCACATTTATAATATATATGACTAATATGGATATTGCTATCCACATTATTCATATCCATGATAATTAAATCATATTTAATCATCTTGGATCTCTATTCTCTTGTGTCCAAATAATATGAATCACATTCACATTATTTACATCTTTGATAATTAAATCTCATTTAATTATCTAAGATAACTCTCTTTATAATATGAATCAAATTCATATTACTCATGATAATTAAATCACATTCAATTATCCATTTTCTCAATGCTCGGATACATATATCAACAATAGAATTATCCATGAACTCCTTCAAGGATAATGCGCTTTCTTCCGCAGATACTTGGAGATAAGGACAGGGCGATTGTATTGTTCCACGTATAGTGACATGGATATTGAGATCGTATCTCAAATCCAGATCGCGGGCCTCCCATAGATGCTTGATTAAATCAAGACCGTAAATCTAATCTTCTCATTGTATCTGAATCACATTCAGATCAATGTCCAACACTTGGACCAAGATCAGATCACTTCTCTACTGAGAGGAGTCACTAAAATCCAGACCCGTTTCATCACTCCCTAGGAATGGAAGCGTCATGGTTGTACAATCGTTTATGATCACATCACCCTCAGGTATTCCCAATACCTGTACATCCTGCATACTGGAAGACTCAGACTAAACCCGAAGTATTCGATCAACTTTACACTGTCTACTTCTTGGTTTTATCAGTAAGTTTCTCATTCGATCATTGGGAGTCGGTATCGATCATATACTTTCCAAAAGCATATATCATACCTAGGTCTTGATCATATACTTTCCAAAAGTATATATCAAACCTACAAATTCAGTCAAGCTTCCAAAGCGAGACGACCGTGCGCACGGAATTTGATTCTTCCCAATATCTCATGAGTGAGCTCATGTCTTCCGGTTCAGTAACTGAACCTGTATGATCCTTTGAGAGATCGTATTACTCATATGCCCTTATATGCACACCAGCGCGCCGGTGTATAGACCTTGATTAGGTCATCAACCTATTGGTCTGCCAAATGTACATACTTAGACATATAGCAACACATCTGTCTCCGGTCAGAGGATGCGAGCCTATATCATGACAGCATACGATATAGGACTTTGGTTATCTCAATCTCGTTAAGTCAACTCTTTTGACCTAACTAATCTGACACCTCCGAATCTCTATTCCTATGCAGAGGACCTGCATCAAGAGGTCGGTCAGATATCAGCCTTCAGAGATAAGGATTGCCATCTCCTACTCAGGCTGGAGATCATCTCTTAACAATCATTTGACGGTGCTTGATGAGTCCTCAATCTAACTCTTTAGATATTCATCCAAGCACCAGCCTCTATGATTCAATAGTTGAATCAACAGCTGTATGATCATCAAGATGGCCATGGTACATAACCCTAATTGTACTAAGGGACCTATTATGCAAATTATGTATTCTTCATTTCAGATTAAGGAGTGAATTGCAATAACATTTATTGCATAATGGCTCGCCGTGGGCTCGCATTTCCAACACTCAAATCCATGGGAGAAGATATTTTCCTTTTTTATTAATCCTAACCGTTAGATCATGGAAGGTTAAGTTAACTCAATATCTGGTTGAGTTAATGAACTCAACTAACGGAAGGTCATGGGTGTAAAACGGAGCATTTATTCAAAGTCTTAGGTGTAATTCGCGATTATGCAGGGTTATGAATGTTATTGCGATATTACTCAGGGTCATGGGTGTAAAAATCCCTATTTTATTATGAGCTTCTCATGTGGTTGGTTATTTAATAAAACTATAATGATGGAGGTCTTTCCAGAAATGGCAAATTATAGTGGGCATTTCCCTGCGTAGGAGAAAATTTCTCTAAGTCAACAATTATTTTTTTTACTTCTAGAAGATAGATTGATATTTCATGGTGGTCATGAAATAAAATATGAAATTGGTTGAATTGAAACGTGCCTTTTATACAACATTAAGAAAATTTAGGGAAATTAGAACTGAGTCTTCTTACGGCCTGTAGCAAAGAAATAAAACTAAAAATTTGAAGGACTGAATCCAAGACATAGATCTCAAATAAGCAAGACATTGCGTCTTTTTCTCTTTTTAATGTAGAATTCATATTGGCTTCTACCATAGCGAATGTCTCAGTTTATCTCAGCAATTAAGGAGACATTGGTACCGACGGTAAACTGTATATTAAAGCCGATGCAGGGTCCCTTACCTCATTTACATAGGTCTTACATCAAAAAAATGAAAGGGGATTTACATTTCTATACTCAATTGAAAAAGGGCATAAAAGGTGTAAATAATAATAATAATAATAGCAACAACAAAATAACTGAAGTATTACACTTATTTATTATTGTTACCTATTTCTTATAGGAAAAGAGCAGTCAATAAACCCAAGTCAGGAGTGTTCGGAATGTTTTATAATTATATGAAGTAAGAAGGAATCGGGCCTTATGAATCGCCAGATTATATATATATATATAATCAGAAATATTGGATAGCATTATTTAACATTTTTTTATTTTATCACCCTTACTCCTATGATCTTATTTAGAACACTTGAAATTTTTATATCAATTATATTCAGAACATCCTACTCTTGGGAATATGTAGTTATATATGGTTATCTTGGATATACTGCTAAGATGCAAGAGTCATCACTTCTATTGAACATTAGTTGAGATGTTAAAACCGGCACAAGCGCTACCTATTCTAATTATAGGTATTACAACAGAGTTTTGATTTGACTATTATTGAATAGCCTTATATGAAATTAATCATACTAAGACAGAATCATTAGAATCTAAGACTATCATCACTTCACTAAATCAAGGCATTTAAGTGACATTCATTGCTATTAGAATCTAAGAATATCATCACTTCACTAAATCAAGGCATTTAAGTGACATTCATTGCTATGAGATCTCTAGGATGCATGACTATGATGAATCAGTGATAACTGATAATTAAGAATGCCGGTCATGATGATCCTTACACCTGATTGTGAGAGGGCGCGGTGACCCTCAACTGGGCGGGAGATAGGAAGCCCAGTTAGGGCAGCGGCCGCCAAGTGCGCAGGTCTAGGATCCCAATCCTTTTCACGGTTTTTACGCGAGCTCGCAGCGTTTTTACTCCTCGTTGGGATCCCGACTTATGACCAATCCACTGACCCCCTTTGTTTGAGGATACCCATGAGGGGATCCTCGGTTTTAGTTTTTCGTACGATCGTTTGCTCGTACTAGTCGGGCCAGTTTCTATACTAACTTTTACGGAGAGTCTCTCTCATCTGTCTCTGGGACGTAGTTTTGGAGTAGACCTTTCCCTCTATTGGACCGCACTTCCAATTAGAGGGTGAGACGAAAGAGTCCTTATGTAGTTAACTCACCGCTTGAGTCTTTGTTTACTTTCGCCAGCAGACTTGGCGATTCTACATCCATGTCTACATCTAAATCATCTAGAGTTACATCTGAGACAGTTGCAGTTGAGGTTTGGAGGAGTTATAATCAAAGTTGAGTTGGTTAGAAGTGACTATAATAAGTTTTGATTCGAAATCCCTATAAGCTAGTGGACGTGTTGGGAACTTAGTTAGGATGCATTATACAACACCGCATGCCTACGGAGGCACCCCAACCCTACCCACGTCTTAGAGTCATAGTGTGAAGTCGCACACTGACCAAAACCACAGACTATCCGCTAGACTTGAAAATTAAATAAATCGATGAACATTTCCAATCTCAACTTTCACATCGTTAAAATCCACAAACATGATATCTGAACAATATGAGAATATGAACAATCAATTACAAGATAAATATGTTATATATATGAGAAATGTTGGGATAATGAGTGAGCAAGATAGGTACATACAAGCAACTTGAAAACCTTTTCACATTTGCAAGTAGATGTAAATTTTATATGTTTATGCCTTTCTACTTGCCTCTTTCATAACCATTTTAAATACCATTTTTTTATATAACAACCGTTGATGCCTCTTCTTCCTTGCACACATGGCAGACAAGGAGCCTTCAGCGCAGTAGTAGTTTGATAACTTCTGGTGACCATGTATATACCAGATGGTATATTTCTTTTGTTTCAGCCTTCATGTACATTGTAATACATTCTTTTGTTATATGTAAAATTATATGGAAATGAATGAACGTTGGTGGCACTTCTTCTTGTCAATGTGGTTGATTAATTGAATGTGAATGTCATGGCAAAAACGCACGAAATTTCCTCACATTTTCAGTAGCTTGTACGATCTCTAACGAATAAAATGCCACAAAAGTGTTTTTAACAAGTACCCGGATCTGAGAGGGTTCTAGAAACAGTTTGGTATCAGAGCAGTGGTACCCCGATATGCACATTCGCAATATTTCAATTCCGATCGCATTAAGTTCTCGGATAGTGACAGTTTTCTGACTTGTCGTGAGTACGAGAAGGAAAATATGACATTCATATTCAATTACCACAGATGTCACCAACTTCATTAATTTTCATATTATATCCCAAGAAGAGAAAAAGCATATATGATATGTATCTACAAATGGTACTTTTATGACTAAATACGGTTCTCATGCAGAACCATAGCATCCCGACCAGGCCAGGAGAGTACTGATCAGCTGGCACGCATATTGATTGTTCTTACCGATCTTCACCAGCAGCAGGCTGCTATGAGAGATCAACAAGATCAGATTTTGACTCAGCAGACAGAGAATGCTGACAGACAGACAGACAAACATGGAGCTCAGATTTGAGGAGCTGTCAGATTCCACCTACCGTCCATCTCATGACGGCACACGCCAGGACCAGCGACAATCAGTAGAGGTACAACAGCCTCATTTCAATGATCCACTTGAGGAGATACCTGAGCATGAAGCAGATGATGGAGACTATGACAGGGACCAGGACCCTGTTGACTTTGCTGACGAGGGTGCACACGAGTACTCTGCTATTCACAGGCATCAGTCAGTTTTCATATCCTACCAGCGGGCCAATATACCTTTGTTCGAGGGCACCGGTACATCAGATGTTGCTGAGCAGTGATAAAGGTGCTGAGGATGATTCGTGTGCCATGAGATACGTGGCTATCTTTCATGGAGTGCTCACTTACAGACTTTGCTGAGAAATGGTGGGACGTTGTAGTTTCTGAGTTGGGCCGTGAGCCTACATGGGACGATTTTGAGACAAGGTTCAGGTCCCACTTCTTTTCTGCAAAGTGGAAGGAGTGTCAGCGTCGACTTTTTGCATAGCTTCGTCAGGGACAGATGACAGCTAGAGACTACTTTGTCAGATACACTGAGCTGTCTCGACATACACCAACAGCTGGCGCATTTCCAGAGGAGAATCTGGAAAAGTTCGTTAGAGGCATGCGAGAGGAGGTGCAGGAGAAGCTGGCTGGATTACACATCACTTCTATCTCCAAAGCAACTGATGCAGCGAAGAAGTTTGAGGATATCCGAATGCGACGGTTCGGGAGCTCATCTGGAGCAACATATAGACCGTGGCGATCTTTTGGGCCGATCCGTCGACCGTTTCAGCAGCAGAGGTCAGCCAGACGATTCCGACCTACAGGTTCGTCATTCTCTGGCAGTGCTCGTTCATCTCCATCGACTACTTTAGGAGGAGCACTTGCCGGACGTGGCACAGATTCCGCTCGACTATCTGGGTCGCAGCGAGAAGACAAACCTCCAGCAGGATCAGCCCGGAGCACGGACATGACCACTCCACCTACCCGGCCAGTTCGTTGTTACTTATGCCATGAGTGGGGACATTACGGGCATAGTGTCCCCAGAGATCTAGTGAGCCTCAACCACAACCTTCACAGTCGCAGCCTCAGGCAAACGTTCAAGGAGTTTCCGCGGCAGGAACTCCAACTCCAGGCGACAGCAGCAGAGACAGACGCAGTGTGTGGCAGGATCCATAACTGCACCAACCACGCAAGGGCAGTTACATGTTGTTACTGAGGAGAAAGCGCGTTCAGCAGCTACTGTGGTGAAAGGTATGTCTCAGTCTTGGTTCGACCTTTTCATGTTCTATTTGATTTTTGGTGCGACACATTCTTTTCTTGCTTCGAGGCTACTAGCTTCTTTAGGTAGAGTTGCAGAGACTATATCTTCTCCATATAACATCCGAGGGCCATGTGGCCAGTTGTTTATCATTTCCCTGATAGTCCGGCACTTGCCAGTACTGATTGGCGGTCACGAGATGATCACAGATTGTCTACTCCTACAGCTTGATGAGTTCGACTTGATTTTGGGTATGGATTGGTTATCTGCTCATCATACACTTGTTGATTGCTTTAGGAAGACAGTTGCTTTCAGGATTCCGGATTTACCTGAGTTCACCTTTGAGAGTACTCTACATGACTCCAAAATGGAGTACATTTTGGTATTACGAGCTCAGGGACTTGTTAATCAGGATTGTGATTCCTATCTAGCATTTGTTCGAGAGGTATCTGACCATGTACCGATGGCACAGGATATCCGAGTAGTATCAGACTACCCAGATGTGTTTCCTGATGAGCTACCAGGATTACCTCTTGAGAGAGAGAGAGAGAGATCGAGTTCGAGATCGCATTATTAGCAGATACACAGTCGATCTCGATGGCTCCATACCGCATGGCACCAGCTGAGTTGAGAGAGCTGAAGGTGCAATTGCAGGAGTTACTGGACTTTGGATTCGTGAGGCCGAGCACTTCACCTTGGGGTGCTCCGGTTCTATTTGTCAGGAAGGATGGATCCATGAGATTATGCATCGATTACAAGCAGTTGAACAAGAGAACGGTGAAGAACCGTTATCCACTGTCGTGTATCGATGATTTATTCGACCAGCTCCACGGATCTTCGGTGTTCTCGAAGATCGACCTTCAATCAGGCTATCATCAGTTGAGGATTCGAGAGGCAGACATTCCGAAGACAGCTTTCTGGATCGCTATGGACACCATGAGTTTGTGGTGATGCCGTTTGGGCTCACCAATGCACCTGTGGCTTTCATGGACATGATGAACCGGATTTTCCGTCTATATTTGGACAAATTTATGGTGGTGTTAAATGATATGTGCTCATATACTCACGGAAAGAATTGGATCATGCGAATGATCTATGGATTGTCTTAGATCATCATCAGCTACGAAAATCTTTGTTTCCTTTTGCCAGCGGACTTAGCGATTCTACATCCAAATTATCCATGTCTGCATCTAAGTCATCTAAAGTTACACTTGAGACAGTTGCAATTGAGGTTTGGAGGAGTTATAATCAAAGTTGATTTGGTTGGAAGTGACTATAATAAGTTTTGATTCAAAATCCCTATAAGTTAGTGGACATGTTGGGAACTTAGTTAGGATGCATTATACAACACTGCATGCCTACGGAGGCATTCCAACCCTAAGGCAACCCACGTCTTAAAGTCATAGTGTGAGGTCGCACACTGACCAAAACCACAGACTATCCACTAGACTTGAAAATTAAATAAATCAATGAACCTTTCCAATCTCACCTTTCACATCGTCAAAATCCACAAACGAGATATCTGAACAATATGAGAATATGAACAACCAATTACAAGATAAATGTGTTATATATGAGAAATGTTGGGATAATGAGTGAGCAAGGGAGGTACATACAAGCAACTTGTAAACCTTTTTACATTTGCAAGTAGATGTAAATTTTAGATGTTTATGTATTTCTACTTGCCTCTTTTGTATCCACTTTAAATATCATTTTTTTATAATAATATGATTATGGGAAGTACCAGCAACCACTGATGCCTCTTCTTCCTTGCACACATGACAAGCAAAGAGTCTTCAGCGCAGTAGTGGTTTGATGACTTCTGGTGACCATGTATATACCAGACGGTATGTTTCTTTTGTTTTAATTTTCGATTCAGATAATAATGTAATATGCTTCTTTCCTCTTCAGTCATAAATTTTGGGATCTACATGTACATTGTAATACATTCTTTTGTTACATGTAAAATTATATGGAAATGAATGAATGGTGGTGGTACTACTTCTTGTCAATGTGGCTGATTAATTGAATGTGAATGTCATGGCAAAAACGCACGAAATTTCCTCATATTTCTCGTGGCTTGTGTGATCTCTAGCGAATAAAATGCCGCGAAAGTATTGTTAACGAGTACCCGGATCCGAGGGGTTCACATCTGTGTCCGTGCCACCCAAGTAACCCCCCCCCATCACGTGAGGAGCACGTGATACGGTGGAGATTTTGCTTTGACGCTCTTGTGGATCCAAATCAAAGGAGTCTTCCACCTTCCTGGAGCATGTGCCCTTGGAGAAGTTGCACATGACCCCCTACCCATCTCCATAATTACGCAGATGTCATCTCTCCAGCAGCACGTGATGCTCACGCTCGCAATTAGGAATTTTGCATGAGGAGCCTGCTAGTCCTAGGTAATTGCATATCAATACATTCAACATATTCTTTTCTTTTCAATTTATATTATGTGTATTGCATGTATAACCATGTATTTGCGTATTTGTTTGAGTCTCACTTTGCATCGTTTTATCATTTTAAAAATTGTAAATTGTAGAGAAACTTATGCTTATCATGGTGGATGTTCAATTATATTTTTGTGAGTTGTGATATATTTAATATAATTCTTTTTGTGGTAAATAGCATATTTTACCCACTACGTATTATTAAATTGCTATTAAATCAATAGTTGCTCCAAAAATTATCAAAAAATTGAAGTAATTAGTTTTAGTGGGTTCTACAATTTGTCCAAAAATTGTTACATTTGCACGCATATCGATGCCACAATAAAATAATCAGTAATTTAAGTAATCGATTTTTAATTAGTTCCAGATAGTATTTTAAGGAATTAAAATTTGTTCTGGATACCTCTCATGTAGATTTATATAGGACAATTCTATCCCTGAAAAATATTAGTGTTTCATATTTATTAAATTTATTTTGCTCTAAATCACTCCGCATTCATATTTAATTCATAATATTCCATTTTCTACCAAGCTTGAGGATTTTTTGACTTGATTTGATCGTAAATTGTATTTTAGTCCTTAAACTAGCTTGAAATTGCATGACATTTTTAATTGCATAAAAAATACCCAAAAAATGCTCCCTTGAAAACATAGCTTCTAGATCGTCTAATAATCAACCTAAGGAGACAGTGGCCTCCATGACTTCGACCTTGGGCTTGCCCAAGTAAAATATAAATTAGACCGCTCGCTTTTAATTGGATAATTAATTCAGTAGTATTTTTTATTAATTTGAATTGCCCGCCTGCAACAAATTTAACATTAATTCCACATTATTAGCAAAGGGTATCTCGGGTTTTTCACTAATCATAGAAAATTATTAGATACAGAAGACAAGAGTTGTAAGAGTATATGTGTTGTGCGTCACTTATGTGTTAGATGGGTCACCACATCCAGTGTTTAGTCTCACATCTACCAATGGTGGGACTTGGAGGGTCTGTGCGTGCTATATAAGAAGCCCCAGACCTCATGTATCAGATGAGAAAGTTCAATGACGAATCAACCTTTTGAGGCATTCTCCCTTGGTTTCATCATGCTCCTTCGGGAGTAGGATTCCATGTAAAAATCCAAGCGTTCATGTTTATCTTTCTGTAGTTTTTGCTTTGTTTATCAATTCACTTCGGCATTCTTCATTTTCTCAAAAGATTCATAAAGGAAATTCAACTGAATCAAAATGTTCTCCACAAAGAACTGCTCATCACAAAAATCAAGGCATTCCTGGCTATACAAAGCAAGGAATTGACTCTAGTTAGCAATTTAAAGGCAGTGCAAAACGTGATTTCTTCACCAGAAAAAATGAAGACATGAAATTCAAACAAATAACAGTAAAGCATTCATAGTATGTATACTACAGCAATAATAGATTCATTCTACCGAAATATGTAATAATTTATGGAGAATTTACAAAAAGATATATTTGCATTTCGTTTATTATGCTAAACTAAGAAAACTTCTTGTTGAGCTAAACACAATCCAGAAAATAGCATGCTTTAGCAAATTCAGCAGCAGTCACTTAACAAATTAGCATTCTCAGCTTCCTTTGCCAAGGCTGAATGCAAGTGTCACCACAGTATGACTAGCCAATGATATTATATGAAGAATATATACATAGGATAATGCATAATAGGCTAGCAACCTGAATAAAAAAATTGACCTCATTGTTGGGAAGAAGTTCTACAATGTTTTGAAAATAAGAAGAAATTCTATGTGAGACATTGCCAAATATAAACCTTTTTGTAGAATAATAGATTCTAATAAAATGCGGATGCTTGTCAAGCAACAATAACAGGTATACCTTTAGCGGTCCAAATTCGTCTTGGCAAACATAAGATGAGCCAAATAGTTACTTTCAGCAAAATCATGCAATGTTCGATGAGCCCGTTGCCCCTCGTAATCAGCAGAACAAGTATCTTGCTTCAATGTTCTGCACAGATCAGCATCCTGATGCACGATTCCAAGTTAATAAGATAGACATATCTATAACCTCAAATAGCACACATGGACAAAAAACTATATGGGCAATATTAGCAATAGTAACATAGGAAAAATGACAAAAAAAGATGACCCAAATATGCAACCCCCTGTGTGCAAATCCAACACGTATGATTGAACTGAAACAGTAAAGAAGACCTTTCAAGATCGATCTTGTTCAAAAAAGGAGCAAGGTCTGACCAGGAGATCTTTAATGATTGGCTCCTCTTTTTTGAGGACTCGGAGGATGAACCTCCATGAGAGGCCCATCCAAAACTATATTCATATAAATTATAAAGAATTTTCAAGCCCCATGTTTCGTATAGAGAACAGGCATGCTTGCTTGCATCCTCTTTTAAACATTTTTAAAGATTTTGAGAAGAATTGTTAATGATCTCTCCATTATTTTAAGCATGCCAAGTTCCAGAAATAAACCAAATATCCATAATCTGACTTGTGGATGACCAGCTAATATTTTTAAAGGCAACAGGGAGAAACCGTTTGAACATCCAGATGTTTCTAACTATGTTCGCCTTTATGATAGACCCTGGCACTAATCTTGAAATGCACAGATTTACCACCACCCCCCAAATGACTGAACACCACAGCTACGAATGCAAACATAATTGGTTGGGAATCTTCCTAGCACAGTTTTCTTAGGTAAGAAAAGGAAGAGCATCCATAGAGGTGCACACCCAAGCTATACATTCACAAACTCAAAGCAAAAATTACAAGGACCACAATTCACTAAGAACCCTAGCATGCTCCTACATAGAATATCTCCAAATGGAACACCATACCATTTCACGCCAACCAAAGGGCCCGGATGAGAGCCAAAGCTTAAATATATCACCAGTTGATCTGATACCGTTAAATGGATTTCCACAAGCTCGTACTGCACATGGAGTCCACCCCAATAATCGCGGCCTCAAGCCACACCTCCCTAGATCAATAACAGGTGAACATGTGGTCTACATCATCTATAGCTTCCCAAGTAGGTAAAAAAGGACGAGCATCCATAATGGTGCACAACCAAGCTATATATTCACAAAATCAAAGGAGAAATTACAAGGACCAAGATTCAATATGCTCTAACACATTTTCTATATGGAATTTCTCCTAATGGATTACCAAACCAATTTGTGCGAACCACATAGCCCAAACGAAATCCAAAGGCTTGGATCTATCGCTTACTGATCTGACAGTTGGATCCAATGAATTCCCACAAGCTCGTAGTGCGCATGGAGTCTGCTCCCAACAATCATGGCCTCGAGCTAGAGCTCCCTAGACAGTGAACATGCAAAGAGCATGTGGTCTACGACTCTACATCCTCCAGTGCTTCTGAACACCTCGAACAAGACACATCAGCCCCCTTTTGAATATTGGCTTTAGACATCGATGGTAAGCCACGCTCCCACTTGCAGTCTACTTTAGGCAATTGTGGAATGCAAACAAGCATACCAACAATTTCTTACATTTTACAAGATTTCATCACTGGATGCATGGTCAGAGATTTTCCTGAGACCTACCTCAATGTGCCAGCAAAAGACCTATGTGTCTTGATGAACCCATGAAAAGATTTACCTTAACTTCCCATACCAATATTTTTCTTTTTGGTTGAGGCATTACAAATGGGGTATGGAGCGCACGCCCGGTGATCCCACTAGAGAGCAGGAAGTCCACCTCCCAACACTAAAAGATTGCTTTTCTTTCTGACCTAGAAAGCAGACTCGAGAATCCTTGCACAATGGACTCCTTCACCCACTTTCCAATTGTCATCGGTTTGTATTCGTATGATAAGTGTCTTTCAGCCTAATAGATGTCTTTGGCAGCTTCTCAAGTCCACGGATCAACCTACACAAAATCACTGTTTGTGCTTTTCATAATGAACAAGGAGGTGGCCGAGGCTTGTGTCCAGATTCTTGGATCCTCAAGAAGTGGGATCCTTGGTGTATCTTGGGTTGCATCTGACTGATGACAGACCGAAAAACGGTGCATCAGTATCATCGTTTAGATCAAATGGAGCGAAATCTGGTTAGGTGGAAGGTAAGATGTTTGTCGAGAGGTCAGTATGTTAATAATTCTGAGATATGTGTTGTCGGCGATTCTTTTCTTTTTCCTTTGTAAATGTCCAAGGTGATTTTTATCCAACAATGAATAAAAAGAATAATGCAAGTTTCTAGTCTGCATCCGTGCAAGAAATCAAATGAATGGCTCTTGTGGCTTGGGATGCATTATCTAGGCCTTTTGTTGATGACAACCTTGGCATAATGAGGTTCAGGAGATATATAAGGTGTTGCTCATGAATTGGGTGATACGCATTTGTCTTAGAACTATTTGATCGAGATCAAGCACTTCCATAAATGAATCAGCATTGATGAAATCACAACCAATCCTCCTCCATGTATAATCTACATATATATCTTAAATCCCCACAAAAATGCACATATTCATGCACACCATTTTCAAAATCTAGCAAATATATACTCAAAAATCACACCAGATCCTTGCATTGTTGTACGGTTGTACCAACAACAGTTATGCACTGTCCTTTGAGCAACCAATAACACCAAGTTTGTAATTAAGATGGAGCAAATTCAGAGTATCAAAATCAATAATCCAGCCTAGATCTCACATGGAATAAATCTTTATTAGGTTGTCACAATTTCTTGCAGGGGTTGCGTTAGGTAGTCGACGGCAAGCGTAAAAAATAGTCGAATCTTTCGACATGGATTTGAGCAAGAATCCATGTAGCCGACCCTACTTGTAGTGGGAGAAGGCTTAGTACATTTATTTAGGTTGTCACATGTAACATCCGGATACTAACAAACCCGAACTCGACCCGATTAGGGTCCGAATAACCCAATAAAGTTGTTGGTCAACATCAAACAACCTAAAACGATCTATTGATCGTGAATCAAAAGTCGTTCGGGTGAAATCGACCAAAAATCGTTCGCATCGTAATACGTGCCGCGGAAAAGCCACGATGCAAATTCGAAAACCGTGAAACGAACCGAGACTGCTATTAGATCCGATTCGACAAAACAAGACCAACGGAATCGACCGTTCGTAAATCGGAGATCGTTTGATATTTTTAAACCACAAAATTTAATCTTAAAATTCAAAACCCGATCGCAAGTATATCAATATTATACTCATTTTGATCGTCGTTGAAAGACGGTCAAAACGAGATATTGCGTGTCGAAATCCGACACTCAAGATGCGAATGCGGACGATTTTAGCTTTTCAAATAAAAGGAGGAAAAAATATTAATTATTATTCTGTAAACAGTGGTAAACAGTGACAGAGTCGGCTATCCTGTTTCTCTTCCACTATAAAAAAAAACATCCTATTCCACGGTGGGTTTCTCCCTTCTCCACTTGGAATTCTTGTGAATACCACTTGGCAAAGCCTAAAACCCTCTCTCTATGTATAAATAATAACATCCCCATGCTCTTTTATACTTCCCCTTCTCATTTCAGCCGTAAGGGGTGGTTCCCTATTGCTGGAACTGCAGCCCAAATTGAGAAGATCAAAAGGTACAACCCCATTTCCCTCCTCCTTGCTGCCTTGCAGGTACAATTCCATACTTCCTCTTGCTGCCTTGCATGTACAATTCCATACATGCTCATTATCGTTCTTCACACATTATGGCTTTTAGGGTTGGTACTGATTATTATCATATAGTTATATAAATATATATATTTGTGCACTGGATTCAGATGGACAGAAATTGAGATTTAAATGGATGATTTGAGTAAACTAGATGGCCATTAACCACTATTGATCATTCAGAATCATCCCAGGAACTTTTTTGTTGTTGGTAAACAAAACTGATTTTTCTGCTGATCTTGACCTTAGTTCCCAGCCTGCATGCATATTTCAGAGGATTAATGTACAACCAAAACCCTTCTTTTTGCTGCCATGTATGATATTTCCCTTCAAATTTCTTCTTTTGATTATCAGATTATCTCTGTTGTACCAATTGTGTTCCAAATCCTGGAACTGTCATTCATCTATAGTTATTGTCCTGAATAGTCAATTTCTTTCACACATATTCTGCATTTGAAACTTAGCACAGTGAATTGGACCATGAAAGGTCAATAACCTGAATTAAATCCTGATGTAGGATTATCTTATTCGATAATTTTTTTTATTAATGTTGTTATTAGTTGAAATTATCAAACTCACATAACGTATCTTCCTGGCAAAGGATCTGTATAGACACTTAGGGTTGGCAACAACAACAACAAAGCCTTTTCCCACAATTAAGTAGGGTCGGCTACATGGATTCTTCGCCTCCATTCGGATTTATCTTGGGTCAATCTCGGACTTATATCCAAAAAACTAAGATCCCTTAGTATAGTCTCTTTCCAACACTTCTTGGGCCGTCCTCGCCCTCTCTTAGCCGGCTCAACATCCACCACTCGCATCTCCTAACCGGTGCATTAGTTGACCTTCTTTGCAAATGACCAAACCATCTTAAGCGGTTTTCTCGCATCTTATCCTCGATCGGAGCTACACCAACTTTCTTTCTGATTGCATCATTCCGAATCCGATCTTTACGTGTATGTCCACACATCCATCTTAGCATTTTCATTTCTGCTACAGCCATTCTCTGCACATGTCTATGGTTCACAGGCCAACATTCAGAACCATAAAGCATAGCAGGTCTCACGACTGCTTTGTAAAACTTTCCTTTAATTTTTAAAGGAATTTTCTTATCACAGAGAACAGCGGAGGCTCCTCTCCACTTTAGCCAGCCTGCATTTATTCTATTAGTAACATCTCCATCAATTTCCCCATCATGTTGCAAAATAGATCCCATATATCTAAAAGAATCTCTCTTCTGAATGTTATCGTCACCAATCTTCACCTCGATTCCTTCACCATTGCTTCCATCAAAGGTGCATTCCATGTATTCCGTCTTAGCCCTACTTATACGAAAACCTTTAGTCTCCAATTCATGTCTTTAAACCTCAAGCTTCTCATTAGTTCATCTCTAGTCTCGTCAATCAACACAATATCATCAGCAAATAACATACACCAAGGTAACTCATCCTGGATGTGACTTGTCAACTCGTCCATAATCAAAGTAGAAAGAAATGGACTCAAAGCTGAACCTTGATGTAAACCAATGTTGATATCAAAATAGTCAGTCTTCCCCGTCGGGGACCTTATACAAGATAAAGCCCTATCATACATATCCTTTATGAGATTAATGTATAGGACAGGTACTTGTCTCTTCTCGAAAACTCTCCACAGTATCTCTCGTGGGACGGAATCATAAGCCTTCTCCAAATCAATAGAGATCATATGGAGATTCTTCCTTTTAGCTCTATAAATCTCCATTGTTCTCCTCAGCAAATGGATGGCTTCAATAGTTGAGCGACCTGGCATGAATCCGAATTGGTTTTCTTTTATTTGGGAAACTTGTCTCAACCTTCTTTCGATCACACATTCCCAAATTTTCATCGTGTGACTCATCAGCTTGATACCTCTGTAATTTGAACAATTTTGAATGTCTCCTTTGTTCTTATAAAGAAGCACCACGGTACTCCTCCTCCAATCTTCAGGCATTTTCTTGCTTCGCCAAATAACATTGAATAGATTCGTAAGCCAAGTCAAACCACGCTCCCCTAAAACTTTCCATACTTCTACAGGGATGTCATCCGGTCCAACACCTTTCCCAGGTCTCATAACCTTCAAAGCCTCCTCTACTTCTTTTCTTTGTATTCGTCTATAGCATGCACGATTCAAGTAACTTTCACTACTAGCTAGATCACCCAAAGTGATCTCTCTATTTCCTTCTCCAATGAAAAGTTTATGGAAGTATTGCTCCCATCTAGTCTCTATATCCTTCTGAGTAACAAGCACGTGACCTTCCTCGTCCTTAATGCATCTCACTTGAGAAAGGTCTTTGGTCTTTCTTTCTCTTGCTTTGGCCAACCTGAATATATCCTTCTGGCCCTCCTTAGAGTTGAGATTTTTATACAAAACCTCATAAGCTTTTGACTTAGCTTCGCTTACAGCCTTCTTTGCTTCCTTCTTCGCTATTTTATAGTCTGTGACAGTTTCCTCTGTTCTAACCTTAGACATAGCTTTAAAGCAAGCTCTTTTAATTTTTAGCTTCTCTTGTACCCCTTCACTCCACAACCAAGCCTCCTTTTGACCCGGAGCTCCTCCTTTTGACTCGCCTAGCATCTCTTTGGCTACCTTTCGGATACAAGATGCTACTGCCTCCCACATCTCGTTTGCACTACCGCTACAATCCCAAGATAAGTCTTCTAAAACCTTCTCCCTGAAGCTTGATTGCTTCTGCGGAAGATTCCACCACCTAGTTCTAGTGATCTTAGGAACCTTCCTTTTCTTTACCAGCCCTTTTATTTGTAAATCCAAGACTAACGAGCGATGTTGGGTTGTCAAACTCTCTCCAGGGATTACTTTGCAATCTTTGCAACACAACCGATCTCTTCTCCTCAACGCAAAGTAATCGATCTGTGTTCTAGTTGAGCCACTCTTATAAGCAATTAAATGCTCCTCCCTCTTCTTGAAAAGAGTGTTTGCTATGAAAAGATCATATGCAGTTAGAAAATCCAGAATGATTTTTCCCTCTTCGTTTCTATCCCCAAAACCATGTCCTCCATGCACACTTGCATACCCTGAAACATCTTTTCCCACATGTCCATTAAGATCTCCACCTATGCAAACCCTCTCTCTTTGTGGGATTCCTTGTAAAATCTTATCCATATCCTCCCAAAAAGCGTGTTTAGTCCTTTCATCTAAACCAATTTGTGGTGCATAAACTGAGATGATATTCAGAATTTCTTCTTCAAGCACCAACTTTAGCAAAATAATCCGATTCCCAAATCTTTGCACCTCAACCACACAATCCTTCAAATCTTTATGAACAACCACACCAACACCGTTTCTGCCCTTATCTTTACCTGAGTACCAAAGTTTAAAGCATGTCTTCTCGATCTCCCTTGCTTTCTCTCCAACCCATTTAGTCTCTTGAAGACATAATATATGAATCTTCCTTCTTTCCATTGTATCCACTATCTCCATCAATTTTCCAGTTAAAGTACCGATATTCCAACTACCAATCCGTAACTTCCTTTGCAATCTCGTTTGGACTAACTTCTTTACTCGCATGCGTCCATTATGCGAGAACCCTTGCAAATTTTGGACTGCATCCGGGCGGTGATTTTGCATTTTGCATTTTCTTATGCGTCCATTATGCGAGAAACTTAGGGTTGAGATTTTGCATTTTCTTGCTCAATTAAATTCCCTCACTAGATGTTTAATTCTACAAGAAAGATCAAATCAAGTAAATATGGGATGTTATATATATATATATATATATATATATTCTGAGCGGGATACTGAGTAAGTAGGAACGGTAGAGAACTTGATCATCTCGTTATTGTATAAAAAAATCTGATTTGGAATCATCACTCCTGATTTAGGTAAATTAAGGTAATTGGGTTGGTTTAGCTATAGACTTAACAGATAAAAAAAACCTACATGGAACCATACTATTTAGTATATGCCATGGGAATTATCTAAAAGCATCAACTCAACAACAATCGATTAAATGGCACCTTCTTATTGAAATTGGATTCTGTACATTTCTCAGTAGAAATTCCAGAACACCAAGGGAGCTTTTCCATTTTGATCATCTATCTATCTTGCTGACGGTAAAATCTCCATGATGTGAAAAGCTATATATACATATATATATATATAATCTAGAATCCAATGATCCACTCTTTTATGATCAACTTTTCCTAGTTATCAATGATATGTATGTGCTATAGGATTTTATTACCAAATTAATAACAACAACTATAAATAATTTGGGCCACATATTACTAATCCTATTCAGTTTTGGATAGCATACATTGACTGAGTGGTTTAGATTCCACTTCCTAATATACCTTCTATTTATAAAAAAAACTTATCTTTCCATCACTTAGTAAAATTTGCATTCAGTTATAACAGATTTATGTGGCAAAGTTTTCCCCATAAATTGAGGATTTAATAATTAAGGAATCTATGGATTTCTTTGAATCACAGTCCAGCTAGTGGGTATTAAACAAGTTTACACATGGATAATACTCATCAGAGAACATTTGATTTACTGAACATGTTGTATTTACTCTTAATAGAGAGATCCCAAATAAAAGTTTACTCACTAATTTGGAGGCATGTGCAAATATCAAAAGAACGAATGTTGACTTCTAAGGCCAGTAGCTATGAATTAGGGTACAAGTAGTAGAAATGGATCAAAGGATGACTTGTTGAAGTATAAGTTCTACGTACACATTGACGGATTATCATTTAACACAATTTGTTGTCTTTTGGATGATTTAAATATATGATCAAGTGCATCCATAAGTATATGAATCATTGATAACAATTAATAGTGCCGGTCATGGTGACCTTTACACTTGACCGTGCGAGGGTGCGGTGACCCTCAACTGGGCGGGAGAAAGAAAGCCCAGTTAGGGCAGCGACCGCCAAGTGCGCGGGTCGAGGATCCCAGTCCCTTTTCGATTTTTACGCGAGCTCGCAGTGTTTTTACACCTCGTTGGGATCCCGACTTTTGACCAGTTCCGCTGACCCTCTGTTTTAGGATACCCAGGCGGGGGATCCTTGGTTTTCAGTTTTACATACGAGCTCGGTGGCCGTTACCGATCGGGCTGTTTTCTAGAGCGACTTTTCTGGGAAGTCTCTCTCACCCGTCTCAGTGGCGTAGTTTTGGAGTAGACCTATCCCTCTATTGGACCGCGCTTCCAATTAGAGGGCGAGACGAAAGAGCCCTTGTGTTGGCTTCTTCACCGCTTGAGTTTTTCTTTCGCCAACAGACTTGGCGATTCTACATCCAGATCCTCCATATCTATATCTACATCATCTAGAGTTACATTTGAGGCTGTTGCACTGAGGTTTGAAGGGATTGATTTTACATCCAGATCATCCATCTCTATATCTACATCATCTAGAGTTACATCTGAGACAGTTGCACTTGAGGTTATAAGGGATTACAATTAAAGTTGAGTAAATGAAAAAGACTATAATCTAATTCGAAATATCATTAAGCTAGTGGACGTATTGGGAACTTAGTTAGGATGCATTATACTACACCGCATGCCTACGAAGGCACCCCCTAAGGCATTATTCACACCTTAGAGTCATAGTGTGAGGTTACACACTAACCAAGACCACAGACTATCCACTAGACTTAAGAATCTAAATAAATCAAATCTTTCCAATCTCAAACTTTCCATCATCACTCACAAATATGATCTCTGAAGAAAATGATGATATAATACTTATACTCATACATTCATGAATATTCATGTATAATATAAATAGGTCATAGATGGGAAGTGTTAGGTTACTGGGCGATAATGGGAGATGCTTGCAAACAACTTGAACACCTTTTTGCTTACGCAAGTAGATGTAAATTGTACTTGTTCCACCTTTCTACTTGTTACTTTTGAACATTTAAATGTATGTTGATTTATATATATATAAGCTTATGGGAAGAGCAGCGCCCGCTGATGCCTTTTCTTCCTTGCAAGCATGGCAGGCAAGGAGCCTTTAGCTCAGTGGCGGGTTGATGACTCCATGAGACAGGGTATATACTAGACGGTATGATTTATTTTGTCTTAGTTTTCGTTCGGTTGACAATGTAGTATGTTTACTTCTCTTCTACTTAAAAAATTTGGGACTACTTTATGTACTCTCAGTCACTGTACATGTACATGCTGTAAATTATATGGAAATTAATGAAATGAGATTTTGGTACCATTTGTCTCTATTAATTTGTGGTTATGATTGTGGATATGAATGTCATGTGGAAAATTATCCGCGCGAAAAATTTCCCTGTTTTTCTGTAAATTGTGCGATCCTGTGTGAATGAAATGCCGTGAAAGTAGCGTAAACAGGTACCCGGATCCTAGGGGGTTCACAATTTGGTATCAGAGCAGTGGTACCCCGATACGCACATTCACAGTATTTCAATTCGATCGCATTAAATTCTCGGATAGAAACAGTCTTCCGACTTGTCGTGAGTTCGAGAAGGGAAATATGATATTCAGATTTAATCACCACAAATGTCACCAATTTCATTAATTTTCATATTATGTCCCAAGAAGAGAAAAAGCATATATCATATTATCTGCGAACAATAAATTTTATGACTAAAAATGGTTCTCATGCAGAGCCATGTCATCCTGACCAGACCAGGAGATGACTAACCAACTACCACACATATTGACTACTCTTATCGAACTTTCCATGTTCTATTTGATTCTACTGTGACGCATTCTTTTCTTTCTTCGAGGCTACTTGCTTCTTTAGGTAGAGTCGCAGAGACTCTCTCTTCTCCATAACACATCCGAGGGTCAGGTGGCCAGTTGTTTCTCATATTTCTGATAGTCAAGCGCTTGCCCATACTGATTAGCGGTCACGAGATGCTCGCAGATTGTCTACTCCTACAGCTTGATGAGTTCGACTTGATTTTGGGCATGGATTGGCTATCTACTCATCATGCACTGGTTGATTGTTTTAGGAAGACAATTGTTTTAGGAAGCAATTTATCTTGTCTGCTGCTATATATATACACACAGAGAAGTGAATTTAAAAAAAAGGGATATTATGTACAGTATTTGCTAATTTGATGATATTAAATCATGTAGTCTGTTAGCTATTGATGTAAAAGAAGCTAGATTTAGAACTTTGGTTCCTTTAGATGTCATTCAAAAAAAAAATTTACATTGGGCAGGGTTACCAGGAAATTGTGTTAGCAATTGGTGGGACTTTATGACGCAACCTATATACGTTTATTGCGATGTTTAAAAAGAATTGCAAATGAATCTTAGTTGTTTCATATGAAATGATTACATAACGTGTCCTTAAGGCGACTCCACATATAGTGGAAGTAACAAATCAAGTTCTGTAGCGTTTCCTAACAAGTAGCAAGATCAAATGAGGTCCTTAGGTACAAGATTCATATATAAGATCCATGTGAGCAATTGTAAAGTGATTTGGGGTTTCATAACCTGTTGTGTGTTGAGAACCAATATGTCAAATTTTGAAGCACAACTATATGATATGCTCGAGTTCACCTTGTCAAAGTCAGATCTCCCCTTTAGCAGGATTTTTCTTGTTTACTTGGAGGCCATAATTCTTCATTACCACTGGATCAGATTTTCATGACTGGAGTTTATATTTTGAGGGTAAGAGTTATACGACCAAGAGCAAGTAGGGAAATTTATATCTCACAAAAGAGTAATCAATCTATACTCCCCCAAAAAAAAAGATATAAATACCCTGAACAGCAGCAAACTGCTATAATTATGGAAGTTAAGATCAAATTTCAATATGTACACTCTTTAGAACCAAAAGGGGGGGTTTATGCAGGAGTTGACCCAGAAACCTGGAAAAAAAATCACACCAAATTCTCATAATTTTTACAAATACTCTGTCCCAAGGGCCCTAGGTAAAAATGCTAATCCTTCTTTTCATGTACTCCTTGCATATGTTTCACCATCCGTAAAGTTGCGAAGAATTTATTTGATTGATGATTATGGAAGGATGGTAGAGTGCTGAGTACTCATGTAAAAAAAAAGGGATCATATAGATCAAGTAGTCAAATAAATGAGAATTTTAAGAATCAGTGATGATTGATAATAGTGCCGGTTACGGTGATCTTGACCCTAACCGTGCGAGGGCGCGGTGACCCTCAACTGGACGGGAGATAGGCAGCCCAGTTAGGGCAGCGGCCGCTTAATGCGCGGGTCTAGGATCCCAGTCCCTTTTCGGTTTTACGCGAGCTCGCAGTGTTTTTACGCCTCGTTGGGATCCAGACTTTAGACCAGTTCCGCTGACCCTGTTTTAGGATGCCCAGGCGGGGGATCCTGGTTTTTTCAGCTTTACGTACGAGCTCGGTTGCCCGTACTAGTCGGGCTGTTTTTCTAGAGCGACTTTTCTAGGGAGTTTCTCTCACCCGTCTCAGTGGCGTAGTTGGGGAGTAGACCTATCCCTCTATTGGACCGCGCTTCCAATTAGAGGGCGAGACGGAAGAGCCATTTGTAGGCTTCTTCACCGCTTGAGTTACTTCGCCAACAGACATGGCGATTCTACATCTAGATCATCCATATCTGCATCTACACCATCTGGAGTTATATCTGAAACATTGGAATTAAGAGTTGAGAAGTTACGATCAAAAGTTAGGGTTAGTAGGAAATGACCATTCTCTCTACCCAATGATTTAAATAAATTAATAGATCTTTCCAATCATAACTTTTCCATTATCACTCAGCAACGTGATCTCTGAATAGATATGTGCTTACACTCAGATACTCATGAATACTCAAGTACTATAAAATATGTCACATGTGGGAAATGCTGGGGTATGGGACAAACATTTGAGATGCTTACACGTAGCCTGAAAAACCTTTTTCATTGCAAAGTAGAAATAAAGTTTAATTTGAGTTGTTCTTGCCTCTCTACTTGCTTTCTTTTGTGAATAATAAATGCCTGTTATTTTTATATAAACTTACGGGAAGTACCAGCACCCGCTGACGCCTCTTCTTCCTTGCACGTATGGCAGGCAAGGAGCCTTTAGAACAGTAGCGGGTTAATGATTTCAGGAGATAAATTTTATATCCAATGGTATGGTTTATTTTGTGCCAATTTTTGTTCAATTTATATTGTATTATGTTTCTTTCTCTTCAGTCAGAATTTTGGGATATACTGTATGTACTGTCAGACTTTGTACATGTGAAATACATGGAAGTTAATGAAATAAGATTTTGGTGACAATTATTCTAATAAGTTGTGGTTATGATTGTGAATGTCATGTGGAAAATTATCCGCGCGAAAAATTTCCCTGTTTTTACTTGGGATTATTATCGTGAAAGTCCTCTACTCTGGAGTCCCTATGGCTCACATGAAAACTCTGGCCGAAAACAACAAGAATGATAGGGACCACTGAAACTGAAGATCGCACACTCGTGCATCTTGAACTGCAGACTCGGAAATTGACGTCGAATCTGAACATCTGATAATTGTAGGGTATGAACAAATCGTTGATCTCTGACAAATCTGAATCTGGAATATAGACCTGTGACTCTGAATATACTCCCCCTTTCTCCCATACTTGTCGGAAAACATAGACGTCGACAAAGTTGGGAGAAGACAAAGAAATTATGGGTATACATGAATATTCTCAAAAACTTCTTGCGGCTTTTCTTAAATTTTTTTATAAGCCGTCACATTTTTCTTTTGAAAATAATTAAAAAAACTTTTAAGACGTTTCAATCTTTTTTTAGGGCTTTTCCTTTTTTTGCAAATATTTTGCGTACGGCTTTTTCCTGTACGTGCCTTTTTCAGAATTTTTAATCACACAAAAAAATTTGAAACCGGCCCAAAAAGGACCCTCAAACAACCCCCTCCTTTTTTTTAAACGGCCAAAAAGGGCCCTCACGCATGGCCTCCTTTTTTCAATCGGATTTCTTTAAATAACGCTCGGTTGGGCCCTTTGAATGTGCGCCCACAGCTCTCAGCCATCCCCTCTTTTTTCCTTCAAACTATTCGACCCCACTTGGGCCCTTGCAGTTTTTTTTAATCGCATCCGCCCATAGGATTCCCAAGAGGGAACGCTTTCTTCAAAGACATCTCCAGACCCCTAACAGGGTTCTCGTCGATGCCGCCAATGATGTGGAGCGAAAGGGGTGGCAAGGGCAGAGGCTTGTCGCACAGAGAAGAAGAAGCGGCAGTGCCGCAGGAGATCGTGCACGGGGAGACACGAGTTCACGCGCCAGAAGCGTGGTTGTGGCGGGCCACTCAATGGGAGCCGCAAGAGGACGTACGAGGAACTCATTTGGAGCCATTAGGGCTCCCCGTCACTGGATTACGGAGCGGAGGACATCACCTGAGGGTTCACACGAAAGGGAAAGAGGCGGAGGCTTGCGCCGCCTGGGCATGTCGCATATGGAGCGCGCGAGGGAGGGCGGAGGCGGCCGCTTCGCACCAACCTGTCGAGCAGCCTCTTGTGCCTAGGCGTAGAGCAGCAAGGGTGTTGACGCTGTGACTGGAATAGGTCTGCCGCTTGTGCTTGGAAGAAGAAGCACCATGCGCTTGTGCCTGGGAGGAGGGTGGTGCTTGTGTTGTGCTTACGGAGGAGGAGCCGTCTAGAGGCTCCGCATGAAGGGCCCGAAGATGCGACTGGGCATGCCGCCAGGAGTTTCGCTGCAAAGGAGTAGATCTGGAGGAGACACATTGATATTCCACAAAATAGGGTTTCATGAAACCCCAAAACAACTCTTTGGACAGATCTCGAATTACATAAAATTGAATCTCGAATAAACAATCAATATGAAATCCTCAAGAAACGAACCCGCTCTGATACCATGTTAGAAAATAAGAAGCGGAAGCGGAATCATAGAATAAAGAAATAAAACATTGAAGAACAAAGAGATTTAATGTGGAACCCTACTCCCTGAGGAGCGGGATGAAACCACAGGAGAAGGCCTCAAAGGGCCAGGTTATGCATTGCACTTTCTCAATGGACTACAAGGGTGTGGGGCTCTATATATAACACCCACGGAGTCTCCACATCTCCAAACTGGTAGATGTGGGACTAAACTCTAGATGGGGTAAATGGATCCTCTCCAAGATCCATTTACTCATCTCCCATACATATGGCGCACAACCAAATACTCCGACAGTTTTAGTATTTTATTTTTTAAGTTAAAGTATTATAATCATATAATATAATCCTCATGCCCATGTTTGCCCACGTACTCCCCTTCTTATCCTCCTAGTCACTTTAAACTGAATGCCAAAACGAATGCTGCATACCACATATCTGAACCTCGGTTAGCTGCGGATTGCCTAATCAGCAAACTATGAGAAATTGCACAATAAGAAATATCTATTGAATGAGGAAGATGACTTAAGGAGAGGAAAAAAATTAAGAAGCAGGCAGTCAGACCGTAGGCTGCACAAGATGTGGAAACGAAATGTGGTCACTTCTACTATGAAATCCACAACTTAATAGAGTAGGCAAATGGGTTTGAGGTAGAAGTGGCATGCTTCTTTCAGTGCATTTTTGTTTTGAGAAAGGGGTTGACGCCTAGGGATTTGGTAGAAAATTGAATTGAAAGTCAGGAGGAAATGGTAATCCAGTCAATTATAAATTTTATAGACGTGTACAGCTTCATAATGTAGGAACGTTGCAGCAGCTCACCTAATCCTGCTAACATTAACAGGCTTACTCAAATTGACTGCATTTCTTAACCATGCCAATGCCCATAATTGGCAAGATTGGCAAAAGCCTTCCGAAATAGAATTTAGTTGGTGAACACATTCTGTCAATTTTCCTGAGAACTGATGGAATGAAAGATAAGATAGAAATAACATGATCTGCAATGAAGACTGACGAACATTATTCTAATATAGAACATGCCAAAATAATAATTTTGACTCGGTGTTTTTCTAAGGTGAAAAAAGATGATCATGAAAAGACATAAAAAGCAGCAGTAGTTTTGGCAAGATCTTGTCTTGAAGTTTTATTGTCCTAGCAGTAAAGTAATGACAACAACAAAGCCTTTTCCCACAATTAAGTAGGGTCGGCTAAATGTAATGACCTTAAATTAAATATTCACGGAACTGGACCTATTAAATGTAATTTTGAAACGGAAAAATTGACCTGTAAGAATTCCAACATCTGTTCTTCGATAGTGCCACGCATAGCCAGAGTTTCAACATTTATGGGACAAGTAGCACCCATGCGATGAGCTCGACTAATCACCTGTTCTTCTATGCTGTGAGTTTAAACAAAATAGACACAATTAGGTAAGGGACATCATCAGATATAAAAACAAAAGATCATAACCAATAACTCCTGTAGATAGATGGAAGCAATTCAATTGTGATAAGTGCTATCATGTACATTCTCAACTTTTTGTCTTCAGGTGAAAAGCTATTTGCTGTTGAAAGACTGGGGGGCCATAATTTGCTTCTTTTTCCCAATTTAATGACGTTAATAAAGATTCGTTATCGTAGAACTTACTTATTTTTTGACATTGTCACTATTAACAAGTATGGAAACTATAAATGTGGTCATCAATTTCACAGAATAATCTTTAGTACGAACAAAAAGTTCAGGATTTTTCTTTCACCATAGGTACCCAAGACAATAGTATAAATCCTAGAGTCTAAAGTATAATAGGTAGACCAACATGAGAAAAATAATGAACTAAGCCTTCTCCAACTATAAGTAGGGTCGGCTACATGAATTCTTGCTCAAATCCATGTTGAAAGGTTCGATTATTTTTTATACTGGTCGTCGACTACCTAACACAACACCTGCAAGAGTGGGATTTGAAACCCGGTCTTTTGTGTGGCAGACACACTGTACTACCACTAGACCATTAAGTGGGTACCGACATGAGAAAAATACTGAAAGCAAAATGAGTGGATTCTTTAAATCTATCTTGGAGTAGAAGTCAACCTAAATCAAGATATCTAAATTTGTGACACCCCAGGATCCACAACCACATAAAAATAGTGCTTTTCTATATCTGGAGACGACGGCAGTGTCCTTGAAGCAAACACATCAAGCTAGCTTTCCAAGCAAAGCCAAGCTGAAGTACTGCTTTTCTATATCTGGATAAGGCATCAGTGCCCGCGAAGTAAACACGTCAAGTTAGCTTTCCAAGCTAAGGGGAGCTGATGCTGTGACATCGTGCTCAAGTTCACTTGAAGCGCTACTGTGAGCCCTTCGGAATGCTGGTTAATTATTTATTTTATAACAGCACTTCCATCTTCTGCATGCAATTTTTTTACTATAATAAAACCTAAAATGGTTTTGTGTCGGTTCTCAAATTTTCAAAGCCCTCTGAAATGCTATTATGATATCTGATCTCATATCAGATATGTTCGATCTTGTCACATATACTTAGTTATACTAGTCCCAGGTATTTCCAAGATGAATTGGAAAGAAATGCATGAATTAATCCTTGCATCACGGTCTCATCTTTTCTGTCCCCCAGGTTCAATTACTATCATCGTCTATGCAGATAAATTAGCAACTACTGCATTCAGATGCTCAAAGCTAAACTTCAGCATCATATTTGATGATAGCTGTAGCCGACCATTGGCAATTACTATCATATTTGATGAATTAATCCTTGCATCACGGTTTCATCTTTTTTGTCCCCCAGGTTCAATTACTAGTGTCGTCTATGCAGATAAATTAGCAATAGCTGCATTCAGATGCTCAAAGCTAAACTTCAGAAGAGCTCGAAACTGAAGACTCTTACGAAATCATTTTTTCCTGCTGTCCCAGCCTCTGTTGCATCTACATCCCCTGAAAGATGGTCTTGCAGTCTAAGATGCACTCTGGTGGGATACTATTGGTTGTTGTATCCGCATTGGAGGGGAGGGGTGGGTACTAGCCGATCTTTATCTTTGTGGCTATCCCTCCTTTAGTGCCCCTCCCAGTGGTAGTGACAACAAGCCTGCACCCACTGTACTGAGACAACAATCTTTGCAGCCCAGGCAGTAAGGGAGGTCTCTTTGTCACCGCAACAGTAGCCACAAGGCTCTCATCAGATTAAAATGAAGCTCTCATTCTGCTCGACCTTGATCAACTCTCATAGATCTCTTGGAAGACGATCATCTCATGCTCGATCAAAGCTGTCGGATCCGTCAGATTTTGCATAGGTGGTGACAAAATTGCCGCCATACCAACTATCTCAGCACCATCACAGACGTCAATTTCGATACCTCACTACACACTCCTCGGACAAAGGGTGGGACCATTGAACCTCATCAACTCCACAAACTGTTGCATGTATTCCTCAGATGTAACTCTGTCCGAGGAAGTCAGTAGCCATGTTAGGTTTTGACCTAGCCTACATAAAGAGCTTCATAGACTTGGATTAGTTCAAAGGCTCAGGACCACACGGCGTAGCTCCTATTTAACCATGGGTAAATCTAGCTAGGGACTATTTTCAACTAATAAATGTTAGAAAATAGGAATGCGGAAGCGAATTGTTAAACAGAGCTTGAACTAGAAAGATAAAACATGAATTCAGAGATTTTTACGTGAACCCTACTCCTTAAGGAGCGGGATGAAACCACGGGAGAACACCTCAAAGGGATGATAGTTTATTGCTTTTCTCCTCTGGATACAATGGGTGTGGGGGTCTATATATAGCCCCCACTGAGTCTCCACATCTCCCAACAGGTAGATGTGGGACTAAAGACTTGAATGTGGTAAATGGATCCTGGAGAGATCCATTTACCCATTTCCTACATAAGAGATGCATAACTAAATACTCCACACACCCCCTCAAGCAGGAGCATGCAATGCTCAGCTTGGACAAACAGAAAGAAAACTCAACTCACGCGACATAACACTACAGACAATATCAACTTAACGCACACAACTGTCGGTTGCAATCGAGGACGTTGCTTCTCATGTCGTGCAGGTGAGGAGGACGAACGGGCTGGAGTGCGATTCAACTGAATATCCTCATCGGAGAGCATGTGCTCTGTACTGCGTCTGTCAGGGTCACTGCAATTGAAATGAGTCTCCTCGTCAGAGTACTCTGGCCCACCACAACATGTAAACAACTGCTCCTTCTCTGAAAAGGCCGAACTGAAAAAGCTGTGGAGTGCAATCCTCGTCGAAGTCCACAGTCGCTGGAGAATGGAGTTTGAAAAAGTCTCCTCGTCGAAGAACTGGGTCTCTCCCATCTGGCACAGAGAATGGTATTCTACTCTAGAGTCCCTATGAAACCACATGAAAATCCTAGCCAATATGGCATAGGGAATGGCAATCTACTCTGGAGTCCTTGTGAATCACATGAAAACCCTGTCCGAAATATAAAAGATGGGGACCACGACAAATGACGGCAAACATGTGCTCATCTGAAAAGATCATATACATGTGTGTGTCTGAAACTGAAGACTCAGAACCAATCGTCGAGTCTGAATATCTGATCACTGTAGAGTCTGAAACTGCATGGTCTGGAGAATCTACATATGAAGAAGACATGTGACTCCACACAATACTCTCTCATTCTCCCATACTGGTCAGAATTACAAACACCGACGAAGTTGGGAGAAGACATGAAAAATGGAGGAGAAACAAACATAGCCATCACCTTTTAAAAAATAAGCCGTTCACCTTTTTTACGGTTTTTCCTTCTTCTTTCTTTTTTTGTATTATTTATTATTTTTTATAAGCACATCCATTTTTTCGACTTTCTCTCCCCCCCCCCTTCCTTTTTTACAAAATAGAAATAGCCCACTTGGGGCTAACTCAACTTAGGGTCCCCGCTTGGAACCCTCTTCACAAAGGATCGATGCCTTCATTTCAAAAACCTTTTTTTAATAAAGAGCAGCCTTTTCTAACTTTAAGAGCCCCCCCAGGGTTTGAAACCATCCGTGCTTTCTCTAGGGTTCCCAGATTGGGAACCCACCGCCGCTGAAGCATTTGGGAGGAAGGAGCACAGAGGAGGGCACGTCGCTTGGAGCATGTGTGGTGATGCTTCCTAGGAGAGAAGGAACCCGCATCGCCTGGAGAGTTCCGCCTCTGTGGGAAGATCGAAGGGGAGGTTGGGTACCTCCGCCGCCTGGAGCGGGTTGCAGTGGTGCCATTTGAGATGGGAGAACTGTCGAGATCGCATGCGCGAGTTGGAGAGGTTGCGCCTGAACGGGATCTCGCGCCGCCCCTTTCGCCAAATAGGAGTGCCTCCTTAGAAGAAGGTCACGAAGGTGGTGCGTTGTGCGAGGCACTACTTGGAGCGCGAGCTGGAGTTGCGGCTAGAATGGAATGCCATCGAGAGAAGAGGAGCCGCCTGGGCTCGACTGGAGCTTCCTCCTGGAAGGAGATTGCGCGTTGACTTTTTTGTGTGCCGCCTAGGAAGAGGGAGGCCAGGACACCACCTGGAGCAGGTGGCTCGGAGGGACTGGCGAAGGAGATGAGTGTGCCTCTTGGATGTCTAGAACTTTAGAGAACCATGATTTAGGGTTCCTGTTCTGGAACCCTACTTTGCAAGATTCCAAAGTAAAATTAATTTTCAAATGCAGAAACTTCAAGAGCTCATCTCTTATCATGAACAATAATTTTTCATCAGTTGACACTTTTTTGATAATATAATAGTTGTTTTATCTAAATTTGAATAATCTTAATATATAGTAGGTGTTAGGGAGATAAACGGAATTGGGACTTTCGCGGGAGTTGGAGGTTGATTATGAAAACCTTTCAAAAACCGTGTGCAGAGACGACCTCTTCTTTTCTTGCAAGCTGGCCATAGCATTCGAACCATAGCACTCATAATTGTATATCGAATAATACATAAAAAAATAAATCCTCAAGAACAAATCCTCGAGAATCGAACGCGCTCGGATGCCATGTTAGAATATTGGAATGCAGAAGCGAATTGATAGATAGAGCATAAACTAGAAAGATAAAACATGAACTCGAAGATTTTTACGTGGAACCCTACTCCTTTAAGGAGCGGGATGAAACCACAGGAGAATGCCTCAAAGGGTTGATAGTCTATTGCTTTTCTCATCTAGATACAATTGGTGTGAGGGTCTATATATAGCCCCCGCTGAGTCTTCACATCTCCCAAATGGTAGATGTGGGATTAAAGACTTGGATGTGGTAAATGGATCCTGGAGAGATCCATTTGCTTATCTCCCACATAGGATACGCATAACTAAATACTCCAACAATAAGAATCTCCTGACCTATGTGAGATTGTTTAAATTATAATACGGCTAAGGCAGCAATCCAAGTCCTTGTATATAAAGAGAAGACCAAGTTGCAATCATCATCCGAGAATGCAGCTACCTTAGATCAATCTCGAAAACTCCTTGTGTTCCTACATGTCAGTGTAGTGGATGATATTGTATTGAAAAGGCTCTAGAAAAGTCTGTCATTACTAAGGCAGTGTCATCAAGCTCTATACAGAAGCCCGCCAATGGTCGGCTACAACTATCATCAAATATGATACCATATGCATCCACTTCTTGTGTTGTCTCGGCAACATACAACCCAGGTACACAAGGATCCACACTAGAATCACCAAATTCCAACCCAAGATTCATTTAGCCATTAAAGAATGAGTTAATTAGATAGCTTCTGTAATGTTATTTTTTCTTTATTTGGATATAATTGAACCTTGCAAGCATTTCAGGACATGCATACATATAAGTAAGGAACTGCATTGTTCAAAACATCCATATACATGTCAAGGTCATTTATATTGCTTGACATGACAAAAGAGAAAAACATATACAACTTGCTACCTTATTTTGCTAGCTTACTGAACCAAATAGTCAACTACATATGGTTATTGTATAACTTATTTACTAACAAAAACAACAAAAAGCCTTTTCCCACATTACGTAGGGTCGGGCCGGTCGGCTACATGGATTCTTTGCCTCCATTCAAATCTATCTTGGGTCATTCTTGAACTTAGATCCAAAAATTAAGATCCCTTCGTACAGTCTCATTCCAACACCTCTTGGGCCTTCATCGCCCTCTCTTAGCCGGCTCACCATCCCAAAATTCGCATCTCCTCACCGGTGCATCAGTCGATTGCCTCTGCAAATGGCCAAACCACCTTAAGTGATTTTCTTGCATCTTATCCTCGATCGGAGCTACACCAACTTTCCTTCTGATTGCGTCGTTCTGAATACGATCTTTATGTATGTGTCCACACATCCACCTTAGCATTTCCATTTCTTCTACTGCCATTCTTTGCACATGTCTATGGATCACATGCCAACATTCAGATCCATAGAGCATAGCAGGTCTCACGGCTGCTTTGTAAAACATTTCTTTAATTTTCAAAGGAATTTTCTTATCACAAAGAACAACAGAGGCTCCTCTCCACTTTAGCCAACCTGCATTTATTCTATTAGTAACATCTACATCAATATCCTCATCGTGTTGCAAAATAGATCCCAAGAATCTAAAAGAATCTCTCTTCTAAATGTTATCATCACCAATCATCACCTCGATTCCTTCACCATTGCTTCCATCAAAAGTGCACTCCATATAATCAGAATTAGCCCTACTTATAAGAAATCCATTGGTCTCCAATGCATCTCTCCAGACCTCAAGCTTCTCATTTACTCCTCTTTAGTCTCATCAATCAAAACAATATCTTTAGCAAATAACATACACCAAGGTATCTCATCCAAAATGTGACTTGTCAACTCATCCATAATCAAAGTAAAAAGAAATGAACTCAAAGCTGAACCTTGATGTAGACCAAAGTTGATGCCAAAATAGTCAATATTCCCAGACTATATCCTTATGCAAGATGAAACCCTATCATACATATCTTTTACGATGTTAATTTGTAGGATATGTACATGGCTCTTCTTTAAAACTCTCCACAATATCTCTCGTGGGACGAAATCATAAGCCTTCTCCAAATCAATAAAAATCATATGGAGATTCTTCCTTTTAACTCTACTGTAGAGATAATCTGTGTATTCTGAGTATTAGTTTCTTATTGTCTATCTTATGTAATTTACCCATAGGTCTCTCCCCCATATAAGAGAGCCTAGGGTTCATGGAATAAATCATCTCTTCTATTTTTCCCAACATGGTATCAGAGCGGCGGTCCTAGGCCGGAACTCTCGTACCATAACCCTAACCTCACACTCTGTCCGCCCTCCCTCCTTCGCATGTGCGACACCACAGAGCGCCACCGCCTCGCGTACTGCCTCGTGCTCTGTCCCCACAGCCAAGCGTGCCCTCGAGCACAACCCCGCGTGCTGCCTTGCACGCCCTCGTGCGTACCCGCACAACCCAGCATGCTCTCGAGCGCCGACCCGCATATCGCCTCACGTGCCCTCGCATGTACCTACGCTACATCGTGCGCCCGTGCATGCCGCCTTGAGTCGTCGCGCGCTCTTGTCTTGTGTGCCAATCAGCGTGCAGCCCTAGCGTGTGCGATGTTTCCGTGCGTGACTTCCTTTTCAGTCGCTCTATCGTCGGCATCGGTTTCTCCATCTTCTTAATGGATTTGGGTGCATAAGTCTATATATGCATTCAAATCCACATATGTTTGTGTAGACAATCACCTTTGGTCTACAAAACCCTAGTCTTCCACATCTGGCAATATGTCTGAAACAATGTTGATGTACCCACCACAGGCGCTTTCAGAGGTCCAACGCCTATTGTCGAAATGGACGGGACGAACTACAAGCTATGGGCTATGTAGTTCATGAGCCTTATGAAGTCAAATAGTAAGAAACACATTCTTACTGAGGAAGAGCCAGTGGAGAAGACAGGGGTTAACGCTTCATGGGAGGTGGACGATACATATACCAAAGTTTGGCTTTCAGGGACATTTACGATAGAGATCGCCAATGATGTGTTACACCAGCCCACGACTAAGGCTATGTGGGACATCCTCGCAGCCACTTACTCTCAGGCAAGGAATGAAACCAAGATTCTTCAACTTCAGCACGACATATTCACAATCAAGCAGAACGGTCGGCATCTTCATTCATTGTATACATCTCTGCGTGGGATGTTGGAGAAGCTCCATAACTTCATGCCACTCACGGCTACCCCAGAGCAACAGAAGACATATAGGAATGCTATGATGGTTGGTGTATTCCTAGCAGCCCTGGATCCTGAATATGATGTTGCTCGATCTCATATTCTTGTGGATGCTATTATTCCTCCTATGGAGGAAGCTTTCCGCAAGCTCAGCAGGATCATTGTTCCATCTATTGCCTCTAGTCAGATCTCTTCGGCAATGATCGCCTCCCGAGGTAGAGGAGGCTCTTCTTTTCGTGATCGAGGACCTCGTGATAGAGGAGATCGCATTCGTCAGCCCTACATGTTTTGCCATCATCCAGGTCATACCAAGAAGACATGTTACTCCAAGCATGGTTTCCCAGCATCACCTCGTGTAGCAGAGCAAGCTGAGCCTCCTGCTGCTCCTACTTCAAATCAGAGATTTGATGACTTCGTAGACGAACTGCGAGATATCATGGCTCCTCCACCATCTCCAGGAGGCCATTCCGATGTCGTTGCTTCAGCCTCAGCCAGTGCCTCTGCTACTGCCAGTACCTCAGGTAATACTTATGCATTTACATCATGTTATGGATCACAGATTACAGAATGGATTATGGATTCTGGGGCGACGCATCACTTATGCGGAGACAGAGGTCGGCTTACAGCATACAAACAGGTTGCCCCTGGAAGAACTGTGGTGATAGCCGATTGTACTCATTCCCCAATTATAGGATAGGTGGAGATTACTTTGACACCTTCAATGCATCTGCAAAACGGCTTACATGCCTCTGACTTTTCTATGAATTTGTTATCTATCGGTCAGATTATGAAGGATTTGCATTGTCGAGCTATCTTTGACCCATCGTCTTTTGTTTTTCAGGACATTCTTACGGGCAGGGTGATTGGTTGTGGCCGTGAGCATGGTGGTCTTTATCGATTGCTCTGGACTCCTTATGCAGGCGCGTCCTCTATCTCAACTGGACTAGTCTCTCCATTCACTTGGCATCTTCGTTTTGGTCATCACCCTCTCCAGAAGATGTGTCATATCTTGCCACAGATCTCACCAGGGTCCTTTCAGTGTAAAGCATGTTAGTTGGGGAAGCATCATCGGTGGACTTTCTCTAGTCGTCAGAGTCGGAGTAGTAGCTCCTCTTTTGAATTATTTCATGTTAACATTTGGGGTCCAAGTCGTGTTCCTGATCATCAGGGACACGGATTTTATCTTGTTGCAGTTGATGATTATTCTCGTTTATCATAGGATTTCCTATTGAAAAATAAATCTGAAGCAAGGGATATGATAAAAATCTTTATCAATGAAGTGCAAAATGTTTACTCTTCTTCTGCGAAATATGTGAGAACATATAATGCTTTGAAATTATGTACACGTGCTCTATCTCATTTCTTTTCCTCCTGTGGCATTATTCATTAAACCACATGTCCTTACACTTCTCAGCAAAATGGTATTGCAGAGAGAAAGCATCGCCATTTACTTGATATCACCCGGACACTTCTTATTCAGAGTCGGGCCCTACATTTCTTTTGGGGTGGTGTTGTCCTTACAGCATGTTACCTGGTGAATCGCATGCCTTCGTCTGTTCTGAGTGAGAAAACTCTTTTCTCCATTGTTTTTCCTGATAAGGAATTATTCTCGCTTACTCCTCGTATCTTTGGTTCGGTTGCATTTGTACACCAGTTAAGTCTGGGTCTTGACAAGCTCTCTTCTAGGGGGCTGTCAAATGGGTATCTATTGCGTACTCCAGGAACCAGAAGGATTATCGGTATTATGATCCTTTACGTAGGAAATATTACATTAGCTTTTTCGAGTCAGTGATGTTTTTCCCCTACAAGAGACAGGTTGGCGACATCAGATTCTGATGATGAGGTGTACATGTCACCTCCTCCTACGTCTTTGCCTTCTCCTTAGCATGTTCTTGCGATACAAACACCACCATCACCTTCTACCCAGACCCACATTGTTCCACCACTACCAAAATTATATACCCATCGACCTGACTCTACTCAGGGTAATAGCTCATCATCCAGCATGCCTCGGGTTTGTTCTGATAACATTATTTCTAATGATAGGTTTGGAGATATATTTGTGCAAGGGTCCTTGCAGGAGACTAATCCACACATGGTGATGCTACTGATGACTTGGATGTACTCATCGCATTACGGAAGCAAAAGCATACTTGTGCTACTTATCCCCTTGCGTCCCAAGTATCCTTTCGTCGTCTGACAGGGGAGTTGCTCTATCTGCCATGGCTATTCCACAGAATTACCAGGATGCCCTGAAGGATAATCACTGGCATCTGGCTATAGAGGAAGAGATGATTGCCTTGCAATCACGTGGTACCTAGAGTTGGTGTCTGCTCCTCCTGGGGCCTCTATTGTCAGTTGCAAGTGGGTTTTTACTGTTAAACACCATGCAGATGGGAGCATTGATCGTTACAAGGCAAGATTAGTAGCTCGTGGATTTACTCAGACTTACAGTGTGGATTATATGGACACATTCTCTCCCGTTGTGTGCCACTCCACTTTACGGATCCTCCTTTCAGTTGTTGTGGTACGTGATTGTTCCTTGTTTCAGTTAGATGTTAAAAATGCATTATTGTATGGAGATCTGCAGGAGGAACTTTACATGCAGCAGCCTACAGGGTTTGTTGTTGAGGGGAGCGTTAACATGTTTGTAGACTCCATAAAGCAATATATGGCCTTAAGCAATGCCCAAGGGCTTGGTTTCAAAAGCTCTCGGAGTTGGTGGAAAAGCATGGGTTCAAGATATCAATGCAGACCAAACATTGTTTGTGCATAAGACACCTGGAGGTACAGTTGTTATCATGGTTAATGTGGATGATATTCTTGTTACAGGGGATGATACGCAGGGATAAAAATGGCAAAAGAAATTCTAGGTCGTCAGTTTGTTACGAAGGATTTGGGCCCCCTAAGGTATTTCCTAGGGTTAGAATTTGCTAGGAATGCGCAGGGTCTTGTGATGACCCAAAGGAAGTATGTTACAGACATGCTTGTTGAGACAGGGATGATTGGTTGTCAACCATCCACTACTCCTATTGATCCTAGTGTGAAACTATATGATGATGATACAAAAAAGGTCGACAAGAGTAGATACGGAGAGATTGTGGGGAAGCTCCTATATGTTACCATCAATAAACCTGACATCTCATTTGCAGTGAGTCGGGTGAGCCAGTTCATGGAGCAGCCTCGACATGTACATATGGATGCTATACAGTGTTCAGGAAATCGGCCGAGTATACCGTATACTCGGCCGCATACTCGGCCGCGGAAGCTCTGGCGCACCGAGTGGGAGTAGATCGGGCTTTAAGCGGGACAAGCCGCATACTCGGCCGAGTATGCCGTATAGGCGGCCGGGTATGCGCCCGATTTTCTAATAGAATGTTTTTTTTTTAAAAAATAACCAAAAACCCTGGACACTTATACTGCTGGATGTTAATAGAAACCGTACCCATCGCATACCCTAACCTATCGAAACCTCGATTCCTCGCATACCCCCAACGACGAGCCCTAACTTCGCCTCCGCCAAGGCGTTGGCCCCGCTCCAGCCAAGCACCTCCAACTCCAATCCTCGCCGGTCGCCGCTTATCCTTTCCGCTGCAGCCGAGCACCTCCAACAGCTTGGCCCTGCAGTCGAGCGTTGGCCCTGCAGTCGAGCACCGCCGCCAAGAGCTTGGCCCTGCAATCCTCGCCACCGCCAAGAGATTCGTGCAGGTGCCAGGTGATTTAAGGTTTGTTGTTTATACTTGCAAGTTAGTGGAGTTTTGTAAACAGTAAATGAAATTGTTTACAAGTGGTTGTACAAGTTTTATGCACAATCAGGTCAGATCGTGTTACAATATGATTATACATAGATATTCTTATAAACTGATTATACATAGATATTCTTGATGCATGTGGTTTTAGAATTTGTTGCTTGGTTTGAGAGTTTATCATTTAATTTATATAAAAGAGTGATTTGTTTTTCATATGTGATCATTATGGCAGCAATGGCCTCTCAACCAAATCATGAAGTTGTTGGAGATGCATCATCGACCCGTCATGTCCCATCGGGATCTAGTGATCCCGGTTGGAAATACGCATTCCTCGCTTCAAAGACTGATCCAAATACAGTCACATGTGCACTTTGTGGCAAGATTGTAAAGGGTGGTATAAATAGAATGAAGCAACATCTAGCACATGTCAAAGGAAATGTAGCGTCCTGTACAAAGGCTGACTTTGAAATAAGAAAGGAAGTGAAGGAATACTTGGACAATACACAAAAAAAGAAGTGCGATAAATCGAAAGATTTGCAAGAAATGAGGGATGAAGTTGCCAATGTATTCATGGGTTCAAGTGCAACTCCATATGAAAGAGAAGATAAAAGACAAAAAGTGTCAGAAGCATCTGAAGAATGCAAAATGCATCAAAGTTCAATCAAAGATGCATTTTGTAAGGAACAACGTGCACGGGTCAATAAGTATGTGGCCAAGTTCTTTTATGACTGTCAAATTTCATTCAATGTGGTCACCCACAAGTCCTTTATTCGTATGTGTGAGGCAATTGGTCAATATGGACCGGGATACAAGCCTCCCTCTTATTACGAGATCTCAGAGACATTGTTGAATGATGAAGTTGAGGAGACTAAGGAGTTCATAAGCAGTCATAAGCAATCTTGGAAGAAGGGTGGTTGTTCCATTATGACGGATGCTTGGACAGATATGCGGGGTAGGAGCATCATGAATTTTTGTGTGAATTCCGAGTCGGGCACATGTTTTTTAAAGTCTGTTGATTCATCATCTGAGTCTCACACTGCAGAGTATATTTTCAACTTGGTGGATGAAATTGTTCAAGAGGTTGGAGTTGATGATGTTGTTCAGGTCGTCACTGATAATGCATCGGCCAATTTAGTTGCTGGAAGGATACTTAGGACTAAGTATCCAAGGATTTTTTGGTCTTCATGTGCAGCTCATTGCATAGACCTTATGTTGGAAGAATTTGGTAAAGAACCCAAGGTAAAAAATGCAATTACAAAGGCAAGATCTCTCACTACATTCATCTATAGCCATGCAAGGACCTTGAGCTTGATGAGGCAATTCACACAAAAGGGAGAAATTGTACGGCCAGGACAAACAAGGTTGCTACCACATTTCTCACTCTACAGAGCGTGATGGACAAAAAGGAGAAGTTGAGATTGATGTTCTCGTCTGATGAATGGAGGCAATGCAAGTGGTCAAGGACAAAGAAAGGAGAAATGTCTTCATCTATTGTTTTCAGTGCTGCATTTTGGAACCAAGTGTCTATGACCTTGAAGATCTTCTCTCCCTTGGTTTATGTTTTGCGCATTGTTGATGGGGATCAAAGACCATCCATGGGATTCATATATGGTTCATTATTGGATGCTAGAAAGGAAATAATGTCAGTGTTCAAAGACAATGAAGCACAATACAAACCTTTTATCGATGGCATTGACTCAAAATCAAAGGGTAGGTTGGATAGCCCTCTTCATCTTGCTGCTTATTTTCTTAATCCATATTACTACTATAGAGATAGTAGTGTCATTGAAAGGGGGGGCTGTGTCGTGGAGGGCTTCATGCAATGCATGGAAATTTTTTATCCTGATTTGGAAATTCAAGATGTAATCACATCAAAGGAGCTGTTCTTGTACAAAATGCACAAGGATCTTTTGGCAAACCGTTAGCTGTGAAACAAAGATCGACACCCGACGACCAATTTAGGTCGGGTATTGTAATTATTTCATATTAATTAGCATCATCAATTTAGTTTTTTATAGTATAGCTTATTCATAAAATTTCTCATATGTAGATAATTGGTGGATGTTATATGGTGGAGAGTATCCTCATCTAACGGCTATGGCAATGAGGATTTTGAAGTTGACATCCTCCTCTTCTGGATGTGAAAGGAATTGGAGCATTTTCTCATCGGTAATTCAAAGTCTATTGCTAATACTTGTCATTTATAAGTAGTGAATGTAATGATATATTGTTTGAATTGTAGATTCATACAAAGAAGATGAATAAACTTGAAATCAAGAGGTTGAATGATTTGGTATTTGTTAAATCTAACTCAAGATTGAGAGAGCGTCAGATGACAAAAGGCAAGGATCCATTAGTTTCCAAGGATCGTAATAATGTAAGTGAGTGGATTGCAGACAGGAGAAGGAGAGGAAGAGGTATTTCCAGGATCAGGATTAACATGGAACCTTGTAGCTGAGGCAACTGGTGCAGAAGATCTTGTGCAACATAGACGAAGTCAAAGAATTGTTGATGCATCAAGGCCTACTACATTGGAAGATGATGATGAAGCCGATGAGTTTGCAACCGATGAAGAGAGTGACGATGACCCTATTCCTCAAGTTGAATTTGCAGATGAATGGCAATCAGAATGAAGCTTTTGGAAGCTTCATGTTTTTGGATGCTTTATTTTTTGACATCATTTTGAATGCCCTTATTTTGAGAACTTATTTGTATTTGTTGAAAACACTTGGAGGAAGACATGTTGTCATATGCGCTTTCAATTGATGCTTTTGCTCATTTGCTCTAAATTACTTTTTATCACAATAGTTTTGTTCCTAGTACCTTCAATTCCTTATTATTATACTCAAGAGATATAATATTTAGAGGATATTAACATAATATTAAATATTTATTTATACTTTTAATAATAAAAAATACCAAAACGCATAAAACCGCATACTCCCCGCATACTCTCCCGCATACCGCATACTCTCTATTCAGTGACCCCTCCGACTGAATACCGCATACCGCCTTCCTGAACATTGATGCTATATACATGATACTACAACATCTAAAGTCTTCTCCAGGCGCAGGTTTATTATTCAGGAAAAGAGCAACTATTTATGTTTCTGCATGTGTTGACGCTAACTATGCAGGGTGTCCTAAGGACGGGAAATCTACATTTGGCTATGCAATATTTGTTGGTAGTTCTCTTATTTCTTGGAAAAGCAAGAAACAAATGGTGGTGGCCAAATCGAGTGCGGAATCTGAATATAGAGCTATGGCACAAGCCAGTACAGAAATGATATGGGTTCCAGCAGTAATAACAGACTTATATATAAATGTACCTATACCCATGCAGTTACAATGTGATAATCAGGTTGCCATGTTTATTGCAAACAATCCAGCATTCCATGAAAGAACGAAACATATTGAAGTAGACTGCCATTATACTAGAGACATGATTCAGAAAGCTTAATTTCCACCTCTCATGTCAGCACATGAGAGCAAACGGCAGATATCTTCACCAAGGCACTACTCAGAGGACCATTTCAGAAATGCTCTTCCAAGCTGAGCATGATTAACATCTATGCTCCATCTTGAGAGGGGTGTAGAGATAATTCTGCGTACTCTGAGTATTAGTTTCTTATTGTTTATTTCTTATTGTCTATCTTATGTAATTTACCCATTGGTCTCATAGAATAAATCATCTCTTCTATTTTTCCCAACATCTACAAATCTCTATTGTTCTCCTTAGCAAGTGGATGGCTTCAATATTAGAGGGACCTGGCATGAATCAAAATTGGTTTTCTTTAACTTTGGAAACTTGCCTCAACATTCGTTCGATCACATGTTCCAAAATTTTCAAAGTGTAAGTCATCAGCTTGATACCTCTGTAATTTGAACAATTTTAAATGTCTCTTTTGTTCTTATAAAGATGGACGACAATGGTTTTCCTCCAATCTTCAAGCATTTCTTGATTTGCTAAATAACATTGAATAATTTTGTAAGCCAAGTCAAACCACGCTCACATAAAACTCTCCAAACCTCTATAGGAATATCATCAGGTCCTATACATTTCCCAGATCTCATAACCATCAAAGCGTCCTCTACTTCCTTCCTTTGTATTCGGCTATGGCTTTCACAACCCAAGTAACTTTCAATACTAGCTAGATCTCCCAAAGTGATTTCTCTATTTTCTTCCCCAATGAAAAGCTAATGGAAGTATTGCTTCCATCTAGTCTCTATATCCTTCTGAGTAACAAGCACATGACCTTCCTCGTCCTTAATGCATCTCACTTGAGAAAAGTCTTCGGTCTTTCTTTCTCTTGCTTAAGCCAACCTGAATATATCCTTCTGGCCCTCCTTGGAGTCGAGATTTTTGTACAAAACGTAATAAGGTGTAGAACTTATTTACCAACATCATAAATTGTAAAGCATGAGCAAAGAAGAAAAAAAGACCATTATATAGAACTTATTTGGAACAATGCATGAAGGAGGCTCTCTCGCCTCTTTGTCCATGGTGGAGGCTCTCGCCTCTCTGCTCATAGTGACTCGAGGTTCTCTACTCAAGGAGCATCTGGCAAGTTCATGCCAAATGCGTTACATGATTCAAGTGCTAAGATCGTGGACATGTTGCTTATACATGTCAAAACGTTGTTAAATGTCACGCTTGCGGTGGATTTGGCCGTCGTTAAAAGTTTGCCAGAAAAAAAAAGCTAGAAGGGTTGTTGTCTCTCGTGAAGCAATCTCTATGGTCCAGCAGTTCCTAGAAGATCATTGGACTCCAACCTTATTGGGATTTTCCTATCTGATAGAGGTTGCCTGCATCAGGCTATGACTGTAAGAGGTGTGCGCCGACTTTCGGAGGTGTTGTTATTCACCTTGATGGAAATTTAGTAATGGTGAAAGGATTGTTCTTCTATTGAGTTGCAGGAGTTGCTTGGTGGATTCTACACCGAGCAGTGGTGTGCGCGAGTCGGGTGGTGTTCATTGATGAAGACTTGTTTTCAGGGATGGGTCATCCTCCACAGCTTTTATAAAGTTTTGAGGTTGAAAGGGGTACCACTCCATGCTCATGATCTCGATTCCTTGGAGAAGGCATTCTTTGGTTTAGCAGAGTCACCTCTATCCAATCCGATGGTCTCAAAGAAAGGTCAAGGTTTGTAGATAGTTATTGATGATGTTCTCAGAAACCCTTCACGCTCCCTTTTTTTAGTCTCCATATTGTCTTGATGGTGTTTGTGGTCGAGGTTGAGGAGGTTTCCAATTGCTCCGTTGTTGGTTCCAGTGGCTCTGCCGGTGGAGGTTCTGGGCAGCAGTAATTGAATTCTCAGGACTCTATACTGATGTTGATAGTTGCGTATGGTCTCCAGATGGATGGGTTTTCCTCCAAGAATGCAAGGTATGGTCATTACTCGTACATGGACATCTTACTTGAAGAGCAAGTTTTGAAGGTGGAGGGCCTTTCGGATCATTTGAGGTACGACGAGTTTTGGCTAGGTCCATTTGTTCTTGATGCTCAGCTCCCCGATCTTTCCTGGCGATTTTTCGAAGCCTTGTCTATGTCTTTGCGAAACGGAGCCATCGGTTGGCTCGGATCTCGTTGACATTGGTTAGAGAGGATCTGTTTGAAACTCAGCAACGTCTTTTTCCGATCCATTGCTTTACAACCTGATGGTTCCCTCTTCCTTTAACTTGGGTGACGCAAAAGAAGACCTCTCGATGCTTGAACTGAGAAAGGGGTTTCACTGCAGGTGCTTCCATCTTCGGACAGGCATCATCCACCATTGGTCCATTTTCTCAGCGAATGTTTCGTAAGGACCTCAGCTCACAGAATTCTCCCATGAGAAGATGGGGGGGAGGTCGACTTGCGATAAAGATTTCAACGCTTGCTTTTCATTGCCACAAATTTTCCTGGTCACAAAATATGCTAAACATTGTTCTTAAAGAAGAGGCTTTGGATTTTCTAGAGGATCCCGAGGTGGTTTTTGGCAGATGGCAGCAATCTTATACACAATGTTAGCTCGCTAGAGGATGCGAGTGAGGAATTGTCCCACGAGCCTTCGGAAGAGGAGATTATTTATTTAGATTGGGATCTGCAGGCAAAGGCGGTGGAGACTCCTTAGGTAACGTGAACAATTTTGGATGGTGGAGGCATTAACTGGCATCTGGTGGATTGCATGGGCATTGTTCTGCCCACTGGGGTTGACTTGGTTTCTAAATGAAAATACTTACTTGGATTGTGGGAGGCCTCGAAAGGCCTGAGAAGCATCGGGTTGTCCACGAACTTTTGAGGGAGCACAAAGTTGGTGTGGCCTTACTTCAGGAATCAAAGCTCTCTCAGGACTTGGATGTTGCTTAGGGGAAATATGTGGGGCCGAATTTTGTCAATTAGGGTTGTTGCATCGAGTGGAGCCTTGAGTGGTCTGATACTGGGTTGGAATTGTGACATGTTTAACTTTTTGGATGAGGAGGTACCGAGAAGACATTTGTTGTTTGTACTTTTACGAAGAAATGGGAACAGAATGTATATCGTGTTAATGAATGCTTTATACATGTTGATTCTTCTTTGCTACATGAACTGATTGTTGACCTTCGTCACATGCGGGAGAGGCTTCGTATTGTGGTACGAATTGTTATAGGGGACCTAAATCCAACATTGCGGCTGGATGACCGACCGAGGAGGCTGGGAGTTCTGGATGCAGGGTTGGCAAATCTTACTCTCCAAATTTCTAAGCTTCAACTGGAGATCATTGATGCTTATGAGTGTTGGTTCACGTGGAGGAACTCCATGTCGAAATCAAAATTAGACCGTTTCTTGGTGTCCATTGAGGCAATTCAGGCATTCCCTTTAACGAATGCAAGAGCATTGCAGTGGGCCCATTCGGACCACGCTCACAGCTGTTAGAATCTAACGAATGTATGACGTCGGGTTTCTCTTTCCGGTTTAAATGCTCTTGGCTCTTGGAGGGTTGAGGGAGATTAAGGGATTCTGGAGGAATTATTAGGCAGTTAGGTCGACCACGGCTCATCTTTTGGTAGGTTGAGGGAACTTCAACGGATCATGCTAGAGTACAATAGGATTGTTAGAACATGTCGGCATGCCAGAAGGTCCAAAGCACAAGAGGAGGTGTCCAGACTTGATATAGCTGAGGATGTACGGGAGTTCAATATGGAGGAGCTTGCGGTCAGGCCATCACATCTTTAGAGTATTAATGACATGAAGACAGAGGCATGTTGGAGGCAGAGGTCATGCCAGAAGTCGCTCAGGGAAGGGGATGCCAATAGTCATTTTTTCATGTTTTTATTAGTGGGAGTCGAAGGCGAAACTCTATTCCATCCTTGGAAATCAACGGTCGTCAGATTCGGGACGAGCTAAAGATTGGTAAGTACTTGATCAAGCACTTCGAAGCAATTAGCAGAAGGGTCCCTTGGGGAAGGTGGGGATGGCTTGGGAAAGGGGTGACTCGGTCGATGCAAGATCAAATTGATGGTTTGGTAGTTGAATTCGAGGAGTAAGATGCCAGAGACATTGTTTTTCAGTTGAACGGATGAGGCACCTGGGACCGATGGATTTCCTGTATTTTTTTACAAAGTTATGTGATTTATTGGAGGATGTCATGGAGGTCATTCTGGAAGTCGGTTCAAGGAACTTTGGCTTTGAACGTCCTAACAAGGCGCTTATTTTTCTATTACCCAAGATGGAGGGAGCGGCTATTGGGGAAGACTTCCGACCTATAGACATATCCAAGATCCAGTGAAAAGATTGCACAGGTATTGAACTCCATCTCATTGTGGCAATCAACGTTTGTTCAAAGCGGGCTTATGGTAGATGAGTTGGTGACGGCATCTGAAATGATATTGACTGGAAAGAAATCAAAAGAAGGGCATGGTTTAGAAAGTTGATTTTGCTAAGGCATATGTTTGTGTCAACTGCGTTTCCTATGGGTATCTCTACTACATAGGGGATTTCCGATCACTTGGGTGGCATGGATGAAGAGGTGCACCACAACTTCCTCCTTGTCAGTTTTAGTAAATAGGAAATAGAAGGGGAGGTTTTCCAACCGCAAGGGATGTCCTCTGGCGTCGATGCTCTTTGTTATTGTGGTGATGCTCCAGCGACAATGACGAAACTGGCTTCGGATGGTGGATTTTGCCTGGGTGACTGACAAGGGGAAATCTACATCCCTATTCTTTAATATTATGGAGATTTTTGGTGACATCTCCGACCTACAAATGAATAGACAAACGTTATTTTTTCGTAGCTTTCAGATTCTCGCATGGGGAGGTAGTAAGTGACCTCAACTCACAGTTGTTATTCTTTGCTTCCTATCAATTAGTTGGGATTACCGTTGGTTGGTGATAAACTACATGCCTCAGAGTGGCGACCCGTCCTTGACACGATGGCGAGGAAGTTGGTGGGTTGGAAGATCGCCTTCTTGTCCATAGGTGGGAAATTTGTTATGTTTAAGCATGTCCTCATTGCCATTCCTATTTTCTATTGTTCTACTAGGTTGATATCGACAGGGGTACGTACAAGGATGGAATCGTTGATGAGATGATTCTTTTGAGTTGATGCTAGGCAGGAAAGGAATGGATTACACCCAGTAAGTTGGGAGCGGCTAACCAAGTCGAAGAATTCTGGAGGCCTTGGGGTGCTAAGAATAGAACTTATGAATAAGTCTTTATTAGCAACGTGGATCGTTAGAGTATAAAGGAAAGGAGATGATTTGGTTTGTCGTCTATTACGCTCTATAAAGGGTTTTAGCACTTCTTTAGTGGCACCACAGACACGAGAGCCCATCCTACCCATGACAAAGAATCTGCAAGATTATGTCGAAGATGTTGGTTAGGATGACGAATGTTCTTGGTAGCAGTGACTTGTTCATATTCTGAAGGGATGGTTGGTTAGGTGGGGCACTGCTTGCAGATAGATTTCCAAGACTCTTCGCTTTGACAAGTGACTTGGATTGCACAGTCAGGCAAGCTTGGTCCAATGAGTTATGGCTTCCACCTTTATTGGAAGTTTTTCAGAACAAAGGATGGATGAATTCATCAATATGAATATAGGGTTGGCATATGCGGGCGACCCTGCCCAAGGTAGAGACCATTGGGCTTGGGTAGAATGTATTCTACATCAAGAAAGCATGACGGATCTTCTTGGATTCATGGGTGGAGGTAGAAAGGCGATTTGCGACGAGATTATGTCTTGATATGGAGGAAAGGCATGCCGCTTAGTATCAAGGTATTCCTTTGTCTGCTAAGGCAGATCGTGGAGACATCCTCGTCAAAGTCCCACGACCGCTAAAGAATAGAGTCTGAAGAGTCTCCTCGTCGGAGAACTGGGTCTCTCCATATTGGCTCAGAGAATGGGATCTCTGCTCTGGAGTCCTTATGGATCACATGAAAACCCTGAGCAGACAAAACTAGAATGATAGGGGACCACTGAATCGACGATCGCACACATGTATGAATCGAACTGTAGACTCGAAATCTAAATGCCGAGTCTGAATCTGAAAAATTGTGAGTCTGGCCATGCATCTAAACTGGGATCTGAAGAATCTGACAATCTGGCCTCTTGTGAGGCTACATAATACTCCATCTTTCTCTAATATAGGTCGAAATAACAAATATCGACCAAGTTGGGAGAAGACAAGAAGATAGGATGGAACAAATGAACTTTCTCAAAAAAAAACTCTGCAGCTATTTCTCTTTTTTTAATAGATGGCTCTCCTTTTTTTTAATAAGTAGTTCCCTTTTTTACGACTTTCTTCTCGCATTTTTTTCATACAGTTTTTTATTTTGTACGCACCTTTTCCCTCTTTTTTTGAAACAAAGAAACTTGTGGTCCAATTGGACCATTGAAACTCAACCCAAATATGGCTTACAAAATTGTGGGCATTCTCTCTCTTTCAATTTTCAACTCACGGCCCGATTAGCCCTTTTCTCCTTATTTAGGGTTCCCATGGGAACCCCTCTTTCCCTAAGATCGCTACCCTCGATGGGGTTTCTTCAGCGTCACCGTTGGAGCCTTCGTCAAGTAGAAAGAGGAGAGGCACGAGGGAGAGCTTGTCGCTGGAGCTCGCCAACTGAAGCCCCTCCCGATGAGGCTCCACTCGTGTGCAGATGGTAGCGCAAGGGGATTGAAATGTTGCCCCTGACCGTCTTGGGAAGTTGTTGGAGCATCGAACTCCGCCTGGAGCTTCATGAAGGGAGTTCCGCCTGGAAGTTCATCGTGCCTCCTGCGAGAGGGTTGTACTTGGGAATGTTTTAATTAGCGCAAGCGCATAACGTGCGCCGTCGTGCAGCTGGGGTGCGATGCCAGAAGTAGTTGCTGGCGGCGGCACTTGGTGTTTCCCATAATGAGGAGGTTATGGCTCATAGAGATCTGAAATTGATCATCAAGGCCATTGACGCCTCCTTTTTTTGTAAAATTTTTTTCTCTAAGAAGCAATTATGCTACCTCTTCCTGGAACCGTGGTGTGGTCTGGGTCTTGTGAGTGGTGCTGCCAAGGAAGATGCCATCGAGGATGGTGCCGCAGCTGCTAGAAGATCCCCAAGGTGGGGCAGCAACTTCATGACGATGATGATCTTCAGAACCAGGATATGGAGCATGCTGTATATCTGGAATCACGTGGATCTTGAGCGTGTTGCACCGCCTGAGGACTTGAGGATTGTCAGAGAATAAGCATTGCTGAAGGATCGCAGCGAATAAGACATGGCTCATGATGAGCGTTGAGCAAAAATTAGGGTTTTGATAAAAACCCTAGAACTTGAACAATCACATGTGTAATGAACTGAGTTGTTTTATGAACTGTCTCACTTGACTGATTGCAAATGAAATATCAGATCTGTAATGGTAACATAAAAAAGCTTCCCCGCCAGTTCCATGTATCTTCTCCTGTCAACCTCATCAGTATCATCATCATACATCTTCATTCTTGGATCCATGGGTGTGGTAGTTGGTCGACATCCAAGCATACCTGTGTCACTTAGCAAGTCAGTGATATATTTTCTCTGAGTCATCACAAGCCCTTATCGATTTCTAGCAAACTCCAATCCCAGAAAGTATCTAAGAGCATGGAAGGAAATATCGGGATATATCGGCGATATATCTCCGATATATCGATATCGACATGGGACCGATATGGCGATATATCCCGATTTCCAAGCATTTTCTTCAAAAAAGCTCGTCGATATGGATGATATTTGGACAATATATCGTCGATTCGTCGAAATATCGTATCGATATGATATCAAAACGATATCGATATCGATATGGCCTTCCATGTCTAAGAGCTCCGAGATCCTTGGTAACAAATTCATGGCCCAGAAATGCTTTTGCTCTTTTTATTCCATGCATATCATCTCATGTAATAAGTATATCATCAACATAAACCATAATAGCAGTCGTACCTCTAGAGGTCCTCTGCACGATAAGAGAATGATCTGCATTTGACCGTTTGAACCCGTGCTTGTCAAATAAATCTGAGAGCTTCTGGAACTAAGCTCTTGGGCTTTGCTTAAGGCCATAGATTTCCTTATGAAGTCTACATACCTGTGAACGCTCCCCCTTAGCAGCAACCCTGGTGGTTGCTGCATGTAGACTTCTTACTGAAGATCACCATACAAAAATGCATTCTTGATGTCCAACTAAAATAGGGGCCAATCTCAAATCACAATAACAGATAAAAGAATTTGTAAGGTGGAATGACGAGCAACTGGAGAAAATGTGTCAAGATAATCCGTCCCGTATGTCTGAGTAAACCAGCGGGCAACCAGGTGAGCCTTATACCTATCAATGCTACCATCTGCATTTTATTTCACTGTAAAAACCCACTTGCAACTTACTATAGATGCCCTAGTGGGGGCTCGTACAAGGCTCCAAGTACCTCTCGACTAAACGGTTGCCATCTCTTCCTCCATAGCCAGATGCCATCTGTTGTCAATCAGTGCCTCCTCGTATGTGCGTGGTATGTCCACAATGGTTAAAGCAACTGCAGATCTCCTGAAGTCACCCGTCAGACGATTAAAGGTGACATGAGAAGCAATCGAATATGAGGCACACAAACGCTTCTGCTTCCTCGGAGTAATAGGCAAATCAAGTTCTGCATCAACCCTGCCATCTGCTTGATCATCCCCTTCCGAAAATAACCCCTGCTGAGAAACACCGTCAGAGCCATCTTTAGAAATAATGTTGTCAGAACAAACCTGGGCTATGCTAGATGATCGACCATGATCATGAGCAAGGGTTGGCCGTCGACTGTAGTGATGTGATAGAGGAGGAACCGGAACAATAGGAGGTAGTGTTGGTGGAGACGGTGGTTGTGGAGATGGTGGTAGTGGAGGTGGTAGTGGAGTCACTGGTGGGTACATGGGTGGAGGTGGAATATAGATCTCATCATCTGAAGTTGATGGTATCAACCTGTCGCTTGTTGGAGAGAAGTACATGACTGATTCAAAGAATGTGACATCGGCACTAACATAGTACTTTCTGTGTAACGGAGCATAGCAACGATAACCCTTTTGAGTTCTGGAATACCCAACAAAACACATTGACATCCCTAAGAGAAAGCTTGTCAATCCCTGGAGACACCCGATGAACGAACGCAACTGACTCAAAAACACGAGGGATAAGAGAGAACAACTCCGTGTCTGGGAAAACAAGGGAGAAAGGTATCTTCTCCCCCAGCACCGATGAGGGCATGCAGTTAATGAGGTAACATGGCATCACCCTAGAAAGAATGTGGTACACAGCTCTGGACAAGGAGGGTACGAGTGACATCAAGAAGGTTATGGTGCTTTCTTTCTGCGACACCGACCTATTGAGACGTGTAAACACAAGATGTTTGATGAAGAATGTCGTGAGATGGAAAGAATTGAGATAGTATATGGGTACATAATTCAAGAGCATTATCAGTTCGCATAATCTTGAAAAAACATTCTACACTTCTTTAATAAAATTCACAATAGCATTGCCCGCTTCCGATTTATTCTTCAACAAGAAAACCCAAGACAAACGACTGAAATCATCTACAGCGACTAGATAAAACATGTCTCTGATGATCGGGAACATGACTTGGACCTCAAATGTCAACATGAAAGAATTCAAAAGGAGAGTTACTTCTCCGACTCTGACGACTCGGGAAGAGAGACTCGTGGCGCTTCCCTAACCAACATGCTTCATAATTGAATGACGAGCAAGGTGAGATCTAGGGAAGGACTTGACGCAGTTTCTGAAGTGGAAGATGATCAAAGCCCAGATGCCATAGGTAAGGAGAAACAGGTCCATTAGAGTGAGAGGATGCTCCAGCATATGGTGTTTGGACTAGTCGATGCAGCCCGCCCTGTTCACGACCACAGCCAATCACTTTACACGTAAGAATATCCTGAAACACAGAGATGATGGGTCAAATATTGCGAGACAATATAAATCATTAGTAATATGATTGATCGACAGTATATTCATTGAGAAATTAGGGGCATGCAACACATTCTGCAACTACGTAGATGGCGTCAATGTAATCTTCCCTGTCCTGTGATGGGAGAATGAGTCCCATCTACAATGATCATTGTCCTTCCTAGAGAAACCTGCTTGTACGATATGATCTGATTTATGTCTCCACACAAATGATGTGTTGCATCTGAATCTATAATCCATTCAAAGATACCTGATTCATAATGAGAAGTGGAGGTATGAGCACTACCTAAGGTACTAGCTCCTGCAGTAGCAGCGACATCCGGGCTACTCTCTGAAACAGGTAAAGGAGTACTGGCAGGGGGCATGATGTCTTGCAATCGAGACACAAGATCATCATACCATTGATCCGATATGGGTGGAGCGGCATGATGCTGAATCTGTTCTGCTATGCGGGCAGATGCTGGGAAACTATGCTTGGAGTAGCATGTATCTTCTTTATGACCAGATCGATGACAGTAGGTACAATGTGGTCCACGACCACGTCCACATCTACCATGTGGTCCCCATCCATTGAGATGGACCACCTCTTCCATGAGAGATCGCCATGGCGAAAGAATTTGGCACTGGAGCGGGACTTGGGATATTGATCCGGCTCAATCTACGAAAGGCCTCCTCCATGGGAGGAATGGTAGCATCTACCAGAATCTGAAAATAAGCAGCCTCATACTGTGAATCTAGAGAGGCTAGAAAGACACCCACCATCGTTGCATTCTGGTATGTCTACATCTGCTCTGGAATAGCTGTGAGCATGAAGCTATGAAGCTTCTCAAACATTCCCTGCAAGGCAGTGTAGTGAGCATGCAAGGGTCGACCATTCTGCATTATAGTGAACATGCCATACTGAAGCTATAGAATCTTTGTCTTATTCTTGGTTTATGAATGCGTGGAGACAAGAATGTCCCACATGGCTTTGGCAGCGGGCTGATGCAAGACAACATTTGCAATGTCTTGAATCAAGGCTCCAAACAACCAGACCTGAGCATATGTGTCATCAGCCTCCCATGAGGCATACAAACCTTGTCTTCTCCGCCAGCTCTTCCTCGATAAGAATATGTTTCTTACCCATCGACTTCATTAGGCTCATGAATTGCATGTCTCATAATTCATAGTTCGACCCATCCATCTTCACAATAGGTGCAGACCCCTGAAGATGCACATTGTGGGGATATCTACCGTGCTTTCTGACATGATGACTAGAGAAGAATAGGGTTGTAGACTAGATAAATTTATGTCTACACTGACATAAAGAGCTTTGGTTGCATGTGTAGACTCAAGCAACCAAACCCAGCAACACGGAGATGCGGTGTTGGTAGGCGAAGGATGATGGAGCCACGGAAGGGAGCCCCTCAAGAAAGGGAACGACAGCACCTCTAAAAATAAGAGGTGCGGTGGGGGCCCAGGGTAGTGGGGCTACGGGTGATTGAGGGAAGGGATCCGGGCAGCGAGGGCGACAGGGGCTCGAGGTGGCGGGGAGCCTTAGGCAGCAGGGCGGCGAGCCCTGGGCAGTGGGGCTCGGGGCAGTGGGTGCTGCGATGCCCAAAGCGGGCGGGGGACCTGGGCGGCAGGTCGGGGTGGCAAAGCCCAAGGTGGCGGCACGCACGAGAGGCTTGAGGTAGGGATTAGGGTTAGGTACAAGAGCTCTAGTCTAGGAACGCCACTTTGTTACATGTTGAGAAAATAGAAAGAGTTGTTTATTCCTTGAGTTGTAGGGTCTCTTATATAGGGAGAGACCTATGGGTAAATTACATAAAGTAGACAAAGAAAAGAAAATAGATAAAAAGATACATAAACATAAAATAAATCTCTACAGACACTAATAACAAAGTTGCGATTAATGTTCAAAAATTACAGGTTTAGGTTTTGCTGATGCAGGTGAACTAGGAGGACTTTCAGTCACGGCATGAGAAGCTATCGATACAGCTCTCATCAGGTTATATCGTTGCTCTCATCTAGCTCTACCTATATCGACTCTAATGGATCTCCCAGAAGACTAGAACATATCATGCTCAATCGAAGCAGTCAAATTGGACAATTGTGGGAGGGTTCTGACAACATGCCATCAGACAAGCTCTTTCAACCCATCGTGATGTCCATCTTTGTATCTTGCTATACACTCCTCGCATAGAGGAGTGGGTCTATTAAACCTCATTAATTCTACAAATCTCCATTGGTACTCCTCAGAAGTATGATCCCCATGTATCGTTCTTTGAAACTCCTTAGCAAGGTATTAAAATGTGATGAGGATCGAAGCAAGTCTCTGTCAATAAGGCGAGGTGTAAGCCTCAATTTATGAAAAAATATATACATAAAAATATTATTAAACATAACTATATTGTCATAAACTCCTAAACTTAAATACTCATAAACTAGATTATCATAAATCCTAAATTTGTGTAGTCCCACATTAAACACATGCAAATAATATACCCTATCAACCATATATGTTACTTTATGATGCAGTATTACTTTCTCCTTTAAAAAATACTTATGAATTTGTGATTGTATAATGTTCATATTGTGAAGTTACGAATAACTTATATTCTTACAAAAACACTCTTAATGTATACCATATTCATTGTATGATACAAGCAAAGAATATATTAATTGATATGAAATGTTCATATTAATTAAAAACAATCATTATACATATTTATGATTTTGTATGCAATGATTATGCATTGATAAAGGATGTGTATGATGGGGGCTTCATCGTGTGTAATGATCCAGTCTTGGAAGATCGAATATTTTAACATCATGATCGGTCCGCATAAGGTCGAGCTTTGAGTCCATTCTTTATTACTTTGATTATGGACGAGTCGATGAGTCACATTCACGACAAGATACCTTGGTGTATGTTAGTTGTTGATGATATTCTGTTGATTGATGAGACAAGATATGGACCAAATAAGAATCTTGAGATTTTGCGACATACCTTAGAGACAAGGATTTCATTAAAGTAGGGTTAAGACATAATATGAAGTACACATTTAATGGAAGCAATGGTGAAGGAATCGAAGTGAAGAATAGAGAAAATAACATTTTGAAGAAAGCTTTTTAGATACTTGGTGTCTATTTTGCAACATGATTAGGAAATCGATGGAGATGTTACTCGTACAATAAATGCAGGTTGGCTAAAGTGGAGATGAGAGGAGCCTCATTGTTTTATGTGATAAGAAAATTCCCTTAAAATCAAAGGAAAGTATTACAAAGCAACCGTAAGATATGATATGCTCTATGAATCCGAATGTTGGCCTATGAACCATAGACATGAACAGAGAATTGACAATAATATAAATGAAAATGCTACGGAAGATATGTGGCCATGCACGAAAATATCGGATTCAGAACAATGCCATTAGAAGGAAAGTCGATGTAGCTCCAGAAGAGGATAAGATGAGAGAGAACCACTTAAGATGGTTTGATCATTTGCAAAGGAGGTCGTTGAAGCATCAGTTAAAAGATGCGAGATTTGGGATGTTGAACTCGTTAAGAGGGCAAGAAAAGCCCAAGAAGTATTGGAAGGAGACTATCCAAAGGGATCTTAGTTATATGGATCTAAGTCCGGGCATAATCCAAAATTAGATCTGAATGGAGGCAAAGAATACATGTAGCCGACCCTACTTAATGTGGGAGAAGACTTTATTGTTGTTATTGAATGATTAGTTAAGCCATGTTGACTTTAATATTTTAAAAAAAAATAAGAGAGGAAAACATGCACAAGTACAAACCCCAAGATTTGAATCCTGGTCTTTTGGATAATAGGCACATTGTGTTACCAATAGACCACTTAATATTACTGTAAAGTATAACCTAAAATAATTTCATTTGATTTTTTTCCCAAAAATACATGGCAGAATGGTTTAAAATGGTACACCTTGAGGCATAAAGGAGGTCGAGATGAAACGAGGCAGGCCCAAACAGCCTCAAGGTGAGTGCTTCGGATGCTCTGGCCAAGGCCAGCGCATCACATGGCCAAGGCGCAGCTGAGGCGTCGAGGCGTAAGGGCGAGGAGAGAATCGCCCTCATCGATTGTTGCTGCCCTCCTCGATCACTACCATCACCATCTGATCATTGACATCACCTTCGTCGATTGTTGGCACCGTCTCTGGTGTGTCTCCATCAACAAACAACTATTAATCTCTCTCGCGACGTCGCCTTTAGTAACTTTTTTGAGACCATCACCTTTATGGACTTACTGTATTTTTTATTTTTTATTTTTTTGTTGCAAACACTGAACTAAATGTACTGGAGTAAACATAGTCGGGGTTTTATTTTTTTAGACAAAAAGGGAGGAAAACACGTAAAGGTATCCACCCCGTGTATATTAAATTAATGGAAAAATACCAAGGTTACCTTGTAGATGCCAAGACTCAAGGCGAATCTTCATATGGAAGATTACATTTTCAAAGTAAAAACAATCTAAGGAGAAGATAACCCCATTGCGAGATAGCCTAATTACCCGAATTGTTGCAATTGGTTGAAGCAACTCTCTACTACTACGAACACTTGCATTGTAGATCGATTCCCAAAAGGCAACAAGGTCGTCTTTGACTACACAGTCAAGCGCCAGTTCTTGGCACATAGCTTTAGTCTTCTCACATGCAAAAAAATAGATGAACTATAGTCTCCACCATTCCATGCATAGGGGGATCTATCACTGCCCCACACGAAGATCATGGACCATCGATCTCTCGTCAAATGCAATATGTCACACAATCAAAGGAAGACACTGAAGAGAGACGACATTTTAAGCTCCCAAATAAGTTTGTAATCTCTAACTAGATTATAAGGCATCGAATTGGGGCCACGTCTATGGTATTGTACTCACGTCTCACAGAGAACTCTCCATGCCTCCAAATTCAAGGGTCTCTTCCAACCCTAGGGCTATCTACTTGGTTGATGGAATCCAACAGCTCTATAAACTCTTGCAAATGTTGATCAAAAAATTTTGTATGGAAAGTCGACAACCAACTCCCATGTTAGTTCTTTGTTTCTCCGTGATTTTAAAGATCACACACACAAAAGAATATATCGTAGTCGCTCGCATATTCTTTATCATTGCAGAACTACAAGTGTAGATCTCAACTCGACACGACTACGAAGAGTCATCGCTCTCAAACAATGCAGAAGCTCGGTCTTGTAACTTGCCTGTGTTCAAAAGTATTTATTGTTTATTTGTATTGTTTTGCATTGTTGTGACCTCAAGCAAGCTTCAATGAAAAGTTTCCAAATCATGAGATCAAGAATTCACAAACTGATCGATCATTTCTTAACACTGATCGATTATCACTTATCAATCATGTATATTTCTCTGATCGAACATGCCTTCTCGATCACCAGTATTGAACTTATCGATCATGTTTTGAATTCCCTCCCAAGGGTCATCAACTAATCGAGCATAGCTTTTTCAATCGATTGATCATTAACAGTTGATCGATCATACCATTTAACTTGATCAAACATATCAGGAAATTGTATCTGATTTCATGCCTATTTTGTTTCCAATGACCATTTTTCTTTAACCCATGTATAAGGGACCACATACCCGTTGTTGGAACACATACCATTCAAGCAATCACTCCTATATTCTCTAAAAAAGTAAGAAGCTCTCTCTGAGTAATTTCCTCGATATTCTCTCATGTTCATCGATTCATTCGATCATTTGAGAAGAATATTTTTGATTGAAAGTTGTGAAGCAAAGGTTTTCAGTTCAAGAAAGTTCGATCACTTGTCGTCTTTCAGGTTCTTCTGATTTTTTGGCGGCCTTCTCAACATGGTGATTTTTAATATCCACTTGATATTTGATTTCCCGCATATGCTATCTGTGATATAATTGTTGATATACTATTTGTGAATCTTAGTGCAATTATATTTGTTGATTTATCTCTAGATATCTCTATTCTTAATTGTAAAATTATTTCTTGATATATGTGAAGATATACTCTCTGGAGTAGATTATTGCTATATCTCTTTGTTTCCAGCTAACATCTTTCTGCAAGATTTTAGGTGTGCAATCCGAAGTGTGCAGAGATGCTCTTGGACGTGATATATCCAAGGAAGCACAAAGAAATTCAAAAGCTCAATTATTTTTTTGTTTGTTTTATAGTGTATGATCTGTAGTGTTGATCTCGGTGTTTGATACAAGATTGTGAAGCATCAGCATTGTAAACAGTTGAGATATTTGAGTAAATATCTCGGGTTTTAGTGAAGTAGTTGATTAGTTCGGCTAATCAGGAAATCCTGAGTCAGGAAGACTCCGATTGTCATTTTTACCCCGGTAGGTCTCCACGCTAAAAGATTGTGCAATGGGTGCCGACTGGATTGCTTGATTGATTGTCTATGTGCTTCATGGCTATTTCACGAAAAGTTTTAATACTACTTCGAACCACTATTCACTCCCTCTCTAGTGGTGTCACAATCCCCAAACTCACATCTCATCCTGCACGATTTTATTTATAGGATATAGTTGATATATTAGAGTAAATGTATTAGGTAATTATAGTTGTTATTTGTTTTTTCTTGAATTTTAGAAATGTCGAAGTAAAGCAAAGCTGAGGATTCTGATTGAGGTCGGAATGATTTCATATGGATATATTGTGTTTAACTCGAATGGAAGAGTCTCAAAGAAACTCGAAATGGAAGTCTCAAAGAGGTAAAGGACGTGTATGTCCAATGGAATTTTTATGGTAAGAAGATAGACGTGGAATTGCTAGACTCGAGCATAATCTCCTGAAGACCTGAAAAAATGTGAAAGGTTGTCCACAAGTTCCAATGGAAATGTTGAATGAAATTAAGGCTATATTAGCATTCAATGAAGAGAAAGTTAGAAGATCGATAATAGAGATGGAAGAACATTGTAGAGCAAACAGTTTTGAGATGAAAGGTCCATGTGATGATTATAAAAATCAAACAGTCATTCCATCTGGATCTAGTAGCATCAAGAGAGTAAGAAGATCCATGGACTTCTTTATTTTCTCATTAGGATTGGGAATTCCCACAACTGGGATGAGTGGCCATGAAAAGCAATACCATACTATATTAAATGGAATTGGAAAAAAGAGAGAAATCGTGTTTGTCGTAGCATTGGCAGATTCTTCTTTGAGAATGGACTGGCATGCAATTGTGCATGTAGCCCTTCCTTTCATACCATGCTCCATCATGTCAACTCTTTTGGGAGGGGATTGAAGCATCCATCAGCTTATGAGTAAAGAACTTGTATTTTTAAAGAAGTGAAGAATATTGGGTGAGGCAAGGACTTCTTGGGGAGAAACTTGTTGCATCATAATGTTAGAAGATTGGATAGACGTAAACGATCGTTCCTTAATCAACTTTTTGATGAACAATCCGAATGGCATTTGGTTCTTCAAGCTTGCGGATGCATCTGACAAAGTGGAGAACACACACTTACTTTTTAATATGTTGGATGAGATTGAGGCGAAGGTTAGTGAAGGAAATGTTTTACGTGTTATTAAGGATAATAACTCAAATTACAAAGCGACGGGAGAAATATTGATGGGGAAGAAAAAACACATTTATTCGACTCCATGTGCAATTCGCTACATAGACGATGTTATAAGGCATCTTGAAATTGGCTCTATATGCCTCTGTCTTCAAGAAAACGAAAAAGGATCATTAATTACATTTATACTCATGGTTGGGTTTTGGCCATGGTAAGGGGCATGCATGAGGAGATTTGGTATGGTTAGCAGTTACACATTTTGCAATGGCTTTTCTCGTGACGTAGATAGTGACGTAGATATTGCTAAGCGTGAGGGACTCTATAGAATCATTTTTTACTTCCAATAAATGGAAGAAAAGTCTCTATTAAAGTAGCATTTTTTTATTTTTTATAAATACATATGTATGAAAATTTCCATAGGTATTGGATTTTTATATCTGTTTAGATTTTATAAATACCTGGTAATAAGAGTGTAAGAGTAATAAATGACATTTAATCAAACAGTAGTGATTAATCACAACATAAAAGTAACAAGAACAAAGATAATTTAACAACCTGTCCAATTAAAACTAAAAATGTGGAAATGTAGAATACATGTAGATTGTTTTCAAAGACAAGATTCTAATGAATGAAAAATGATGAAGCGAATGCTTCACTCATCATCAAACATACTTGATTCTTCTTCATGTCCTTCATCTTGCTCTTGCTCATCATCATATAGATCCATCCACTGTCATCTTCCTCTTCCTCCTCATCGAGGATAGGTGGAGGTACTTATTCTCGCCTAATCACGTGCATGAAGAGGACCACAGCCACCACGACCACGGAGACCACCACGTGCTGAAGTGCTTGATTGTGATTGTGGATGACCCCTAGGATAGGAACCTTCATATGCTTGAGAAGCACCTAAAGCCTCATCAATGACCCTCAGTGTAAGCCCCAGGACCACCTCTGGTTCCACATAAAAACATGTCATCTATTCACTCGACCAATCTAACTCTGAAAGAGCAATTGTATCAAATTCTATTGCTAAATTCCCCAGCCCCTATTATTGAATCTTTCCTCAAGTTGCTTTTTGTATTGGATGTAAACAAGCTTGGACAATTCCAATGTATTCCTCCTCTTTGTGTGGATCTGCACATTCTACAAGTATTACATAAATTTACAAGTTTAAAGTTGACAATTATATTTGTAAATTTATATATGTTTTTGATACACACAAAATCAAAGGCACTCCAATTGCGTTCACAAGAGGAAGACGTGCAACATAGTCCCGAAATACGCTTTGCCACCCGCTTCAGAGCAGGGATAACATTCTCATAAATATCTCACCATTCCATTGTGCAATAAGTTCGTAATGTAAACATATATTACCATTCACTCACTCAATATAAAAATAATGAAACGTAACATACATGCGCATTTTTTCCCTTTGTCTAAAGCAATTGTCATGCCAAACAAATCACGAGCTCCTTTGTAGACCTCCATTTCAAAGCATATCAAGTCTTGTTAATCGGATCAACCATCCTCTAAAGGCAAAATATGAAGTCACCTTCATACCTTCCCATCAATGCCTCATTGTTGCCTTTCACTTTATAATAAAATGCATGATTCAAGAAACATCATGCTCTATACAGAGGGTGAGTCATCTGATTCTCCCAGCGAGAATCAATAATATGAGGAATGGGCATGTAATATGTTCATATTCCCCTTATGCCAAAGTTTTCAATAACCATTTCCTTTGCAGTGTCAAATGCCCTAGCAATGTAGCACATGGGTGGCTTTTCATCAGCATCCACTAAACGCAACACAGTAACAACGGGTTGTACAGCTTTGAGGTAATCTTCAATTTTTTCCCAAATAGCATTCGACATTACAGTTTCATAGACATATTTCCCTTCTTGTGTCTTCGTCCAAGAACCAGTGTTCCACACCTCAGAAATAAACAAAAACAACTGGACATGGGTTGCACTAACGACAACAACTAACGATGATGCCAGGGGTTCGAAAATCTCCTGGACAGCAGCAGCTTCTTTTTCTCTTCCTTGTAATCATCGGCATCATGTTGTATTTCCATATTGTGGTTTGCAACTTGTTCTGGAATGAATAATTTTCCATCGAACCATATATGTTCTTAAGCAACATGGGTTTCTTCTACTTCTACCCAAGGCCTTAAATGTCGGATTTCATTTTCATTTCGATAAGCATGGAAAGAGAAATTCGAAGGAATTTCTGTGGAATCTTGGTGAAATGATCAGAAATTGGGAAAATTATCTGGAAACTCATTTTTTCTAAAATTAAGATTTCTAATATTCTTTAAGTCAATAAATGAGATAAAAATACACATTTTTTTGCTAATAATAAGACATTAACATAATAAGTTGCATTCCGTTTCCATCCAATCGCTCCAACAGTCAAAAAAGTAGTATGTTGCTCATAACCAGAACTAGATTAGACATCAAAATTAGAAGCCATTAGTTTCATCCCTTGAACACGAAGAGAATGGGACACGTGCAATAATAATAGAGAAAAACTTAGGCCAACAAAAAGTACTAGTAAAATGATATATTAAGTAAGAGTATAAAGAATGAATGATAGCTTAGAACATGTATTTAATCAAAAAAACACTTTCAACTTAGAAATTAAATTAAATTTAGAAATAAAAAAGACACACATATGCACATACAAACACAAATCTTTCTAACATGTATGTCTAATGGATGCATTGTATAACTTGCGATCATAAAATAATACAAAACACAAACAAATCAATTAACACAAAGAAACCAGTTAGCATTCACAAGCACAATCTATATCCAACATGATAGCAGATAAAAACTTACAGTCACAAAGCTTGACAGTTTGCTAATAACCTACCACTCGCACAGCCTCATATACTCCTTATAGTAGAGAGAAGCTGCAAGGCATTAAATTTTGGATTTCGATTTTGTTTTGCCAAAAGTTCAGAAAGAGAAATCTTGGAGAATTTTGGTGGAATTTCATTGAAATCATTGGAAATCTTGTAATGGCTCTAAATTTGACTTTTTTCCAAAAATTAAGGTTTTAAATATTCTTAAATTAATAAATAAACTAGAAATGATAATTATTTGTAAAATAAAATTGTAAATATAAGTTTTGAAGTAGTATCATCTTTATAATATTCACATATGTTGATATAAACTGAAAGCAAGTTTAGTGAGATGTCGGGGTTGGTTCAGAATCACAGTAAGTCCAAGGTTGGTTCAGAATCACAGTAAGTCCAAGGTTGTGCCATTCTCATTATCTGACGAGGAGGTTGTTCGCTGTGGGCACGACGTGCGCGGATCTACCAGTCCACTATCTTGGGATCCCTCTGACCGCTGGCAAGGCTAGGCTGGCGGATTGGTTGCCTCTGGTCGAAAAGATGGAGAGAAGGCTTGCGGGGTGGAAGTTCGCGATCCTCTCCAAGGGAGGGCGCCTTGTACTCCTGAAGGCGGTGCTGGCGGCTATATCGGTTTACTTCTCCTCCACGAGGCTCTTGCCGGCAGGGATTAGGAGGTTAGAGAGGTTGATGTGACGTTTTCTCTAAGGCAAGAGCGGGCACGACTCTACGGATATGCACCTGGTCAGTTGGGACACTATCACGCTTCCGAAGAGCGAGGGCGGCTTGCGAATTAGAAAGTTGGACGCGTTGAACGAGGCCATATTGCTGAAGTGGGTGGGAAAGGTATGGGGAAGTAGTGGTGATCTGTGCACTTCCCTTGTTCATCGGATTTATGCAGTTGTTGGTGCTGCGTCGGATGCCAGTATCAGAGGGCTAAGGCCCTCAGCTTTGTGGAAGGGTATTATGGCGGTGGCCCCCAGGTTCCAGGAGTTGTTCAGGCCGGTGCTAGGAAATGGGGAGAGCTTCGCTTTTTGGAGAGATGACTGGACAGATAGGGGAGCTCTGTGTGAGCGCTTCCCGCGTCTGTTTGCCTTGGCTGCGGATCCAGAGGTGTGTGTTGCCCAATGTTGGGTGGATGGAAATTGGATGCCACTTTTTCGTTCCAATTTTTTGGATCAACGAATGGAAGATTTTCTACGGTTGCTTGACTCGCTTAGAGAGATGAGGGGCCCTTCCCAGCAACGGGATCATTGGGTTTGGCGTGAGGGCAATTTCTCGGTAAGAAAGGCGTATGCAACGATATGCAGGCCTCCACTTTCTCTCTCACCTGAGGTTGCGAGGGACTGCGGATTCTTCTGAGGACTTGGCCTTCCTGAGAGGATTTGTTTTTTTCCTTTGGTTGTTCAGGAGGAAGAGGCTGATGACGTTGGATCGGTGTTCCAGGCTGCTTGGGACGATCTCTGACAGATGCCTTCTGTGTGATTTGGAGATTGAGTCGGTGGAACATCTCTTTTTCAGTTGTCATGTTGCGGTGTCAATTTGGGATGATTCTGAGCTGGGATGGGTCAGTACGGAAAGCATGACTTCTTTCTGTGAGAGCTTGATGGCGGCCAGGAGTCGTCCAAGGAGGGAGTTGCTTCACCCTGTTTAGGCATTTTAACTGGCTAGGAATGCTCTTGTGTTCTCTGGACAAAGGTTTATAAGGAAAACGTGTGTGTCCAGGTGTCAGGGTTATTGGATTCGTGGCTCTGATTGGAGCTTCTTTTTGTATTTGTATTTTTCTCACTTCTTTATTAATGCATATCTGGGGTGAACACCTATGAATGTGCCCCCTTGCTTGGCTTCAAAAAAATAAACTGAAAGCAAAAGCCATGATAATCACATCTTCAATAAGAATGAGGTGAGACATATAATACCTACTAATCAATAGGGTTTTTATCAGTTGTGCCCCTCCGAGATATTCCAATATCAGTTATGCCCCTCCTTTTTTAGGAATATCGGTTGTGCCCTCGACTTCTTGTCGTTCTATCACTTATGCCCCTCTGTTAGTTGAACCGTCAGTGAGTTGAACCTAACCATGGTTTTTTCAAAACACAGTGCAGTTAAGCAGGGCATAATTGTCCAGACTTCTTCTTCGTATTCTTCCTTCATTTGTTCTTCTTCTTTTCTCTTCATAATTTCTTTCTCTTAATTATGCATTAATGCATTCATCAAATCACTAAATATTTTGCAATTTCACAGGTATATCACTCATTGCAAATCAAACTGTGGATTTTATTGAATTTTTCAGTGAATTTTCATGAATTAATTAATCAAAAAGTCATCTTAATTAAACAAAATGTTGAAGGGGGGAGCTGCAAGCAGAGGTGGTGTCGATGGAGGAAGTGGCTAGGAGGTGCGGGTCGGAGGGGTTTCAGTCGAAGGAGGTGAGAGGAGCGCAGAACTCCGTGGACTTGGAGTTATCGAGGACACAGCTGAGGTGACAGAGTGGGGAGGCGTCTAGGTTCCAGAGGCAGAGGTAGTCGTCGGAGGAGGCGAGGAGGGACGGGGTGGTGGGGGAGAAGAGGAGCTTCGTGGGGGTAGGGGTGGTCGAAGGAGAGGGGAGTAGGGAGGAGCAGTCAACGGGAAAGGAGGAGGGGCACAGGGAGAAGGAGCATGCGGGATAGGAGGAGGAGGAGGGAGGGGAGGATCAACGGGCGAAGGAGGAGGCGGATGCGAGGGGGCAGGATAGGAGGAGGAGGAGGGAGGGGAGGATCAACGGGCGAAGGAGGAGGCAAACGCGAGGGGGCGTGAGGTAGGAGCAGCAGAGGAGGGTGGGGGCGGATGATCAACGGGCGGAGGAGGAATGGGGTGCGGGGAGGAGGAGGAGGAGAGGGGAGCTGGGAGGAGCAAGCTACAGAGATGGAGTCGGAGGGGGCATGGGGAGGAGCAGCGGGCGGAGGAGGAGGCGGGGGGCGCAGGGGAGGAGGAGGAGGAGGCGGGAGGCGCGGATGAGGAGCAGCTGGCAGACAAGGAGGCAGATGCGAGGGAGGGGCATTGGGAAGAGGTCTTCTTCAACGAGCTTGGTGGGCCAAGGGGGGATGTTGGGGAGTGAGAGGAGGAGGGAGCGTCGGAGCAGGAGTATGAGGCAGGAGAGGCTGGGGGAAGGGGAGGAGTTGATGAAAAGATATTTCAACCATTTTACTTAAATTTAATTCTCCATGTGTCCCTAAAGTTAACATCCGTTTGCGTTGAGGATGGACGACAACTAACCCGAGGAGCACAAGTGATAGAACGGCAAGAAGTCGGAGGCACATCTGATATTCCCAAAAAGGGAGGGGCATAACTGATATTACAATATCTCAAAGGGGCACAACTGATAAAAACCCTAATCAATATATATCAAAATAAAGAAAAAAATATAAAAATATAAAACACGTCATATAAGACGTGAATTTAACTCTTAAAAATGTGCCGAATTGATTTGGATTGGATTTAGGTCTGAAATTTAAACACTAACTAAAGAAACTTCTTCAAACAATGTAAAGCACTCTACCAACTCAACAAATAGGCAAATAAATAACTGAAAAGTCATTTTGATGAAATTTCATTGGCATTTAGCTTTTCGTTTAAATCCTGGAAAAAGAAACAAGGTAGCATTTCGATTTCGGCGATCTAGAAAAATAGAAATTACGGAGAAATTCAATGGAATTTCGTTGAAAATTAAGGCATGCTTCTACTATAAAAATATTATTGATCCATGAATCCAACCACTGTTGGACCTTAATGATGTTCCTCTCATGTCGTGAACGTGGCCCATGGCGATGACTCAAGTTGAGTGAAATTCTCTAAAAATCGACAGGATCTTCGACTTGCCAAAAATCACTTTCTCCAACGGATCATCAAATCGCAAGGACGATCTGAGGGCCATGCTTAGATACCAATTGATGGAAACGCAAAAATTCCAACGGTGAAAAATATTCTTTTTTATTGTGGAAATTCTTTTTAATGGAAGAAATGTGAAGGAAGGAGACGAGAAAACTCGTTGATTGCGACGGATTTGGGAATAGAAGCGCGTAGATCACGTGGAGGGATAAGAGAGGGGGAGAGATCATAAGACTACCATCCTCTTTAACTTCAACTGATTAAAACATAAGACTACCATCCTCTTTATATAAGAGTGGTGGGATTACAAAAATAGAAATATAATAAAATTCAAATCATAACTTATCCTAATTGGCTCTATATATACTCTAACTGACTAACTACTTGATTCGAGATCACATGTGATCTCATTATTTAAATAAAAAATTGCAACGAACTCGATTGGACGGAAATAAATCTAACCCTAATTACTTAGACTCTAATAATGGATGGAAATTGATCTCTAACTATCATTTCACGCTACATCACTCGGGTATCGGCTCGTTAATGTTCCTTCATCTACCCAATTATCCTTCCAGAAGAAATTTTTTAGGCAAAAGAGGGGGAAACATGCTATGATTTCCGCCCAAAATATATTAATGAGGAAGAAACAGAAAGACCCACAAAATCCATGACTTGAGTAGAGTCCTGGAATGAGAAATTACATTATTGACATAAAACAGAAGCAAAATTATGGAAGAATGCCTTTAGTGGCTCTCGTGTTTTCTCCGACGTAGTGTGATGTTGAGAGATTGGTGTCTTTGTGTGGCTATATATAGAGCCCCACATCCAACGTAACTTTTGAGAAAGTGAATAGAATATCATCCCTTTGAGGCAGTTCTCCCGTGGTTTCATCTCGCTCCTCATGAAGTAAGATTCCATGTAAAATCAAATTCTTCCTTTTATTTTGTTATTGCTTTGATCCGCTTCCGCATCTCATATTTCTATAAAAAATCAAGAACCATCACCTAAGATAGGCTTCATTTTCTGTCTCATTTCTGGGAATAGTCCGCATCCCCTCCAAAGCATCAACGGGTGTAAACTTGAATTCAGGTTAGCCTCCAGATCCATGTTGATACCACCCACATACCCTGCGTAGCAATTTGGCCAATAAATCTTCCTGAAGTCCCCAAAACTGGATAATCCACTTAATAAGAAAAGCTTGGTTCCGTTCCTTTAGCCTTTTAATTCCAAGACTGCCACAGAGCTTAGGTTGAGTCACATTGTCCATGCAACCGAAGAAAAAACAGACTCTCATATTTTGCTCCTACCCACAAGAATTGCCACATTATCCTCTCCAAGTGTTGCCTTACACCCACCGGTAGTGATCTAAACAAAAGGAAAAATATTGAGTTAGCTGCCAAGATCGAGTTTACCAGCAAAAGTCAGCCACCCTCCAATAAGGTGGTTGATTTCCAACCAGCTAAACATTGCCCAGCTTCTCGATTAGAGGACACTACTATGCAATCATGACACCAGTATGCAATCTTGAGGTGCTTATAAGTTAGACAGTCCCAAGTAGTATAATGGAAGATCTAACCTTGAAGTAGCAAGAATGGTACTACATTCAGAGATTCTCTCCTGAGATAGATGGAGTAGCAGAAAGGAATATTTCTCTATGTTGACAGGTAGACCAAATACAGCACTAAAAGATCCAGCGTAACTGAGACACCATGAGCCTCATGTATGCCCCCCTCAACGAAAAAGACTATGTTATGCACATATTGCAACAGAGGGATGAAGATATCATCATGTTTATACCTGGTTGTAAAACTTGCAATGACATATCTCCTTGCAAGAATGGCCAAAGTATCTGCAATGATAACGAAAATGAGCCGCACAAAAGGATAGAAGTGATGAATCCCCCTCCGAGGATTCTACCTTCTGGCTCGCCATTAACCAACAACGAAAATGATATAGTCGTTATGCATTGCTTCATCCATGTGATCCAGGTATCTGGGAAACCCCTCTTTTGTATCGTAGACCAAATGAATCTCCAATCAACACTGTCTTAGGCCTTGGAGAAATCGATCTTTCAAATTAAACTCTTTGTTTGGCGCCTCTTCTCATCCATGGCCATCTCATTGGCCATAACCATGTTCTCCAACATAGAACGCCCAGGGATGAAGACATTGTATGGGAGATATTATGTTATGCAGCACCATGCGAAGGTGATTAGCGATAAACTTTCTCCAAGATGAGAGATATCCCACTAGAAAGAGCAATTGGTAAGAAGTCCTCCACACAAGTAACCACCTCAATTTTGAGTAATAAGAAAATAAGAGTTCTGTTCAAAAGTTCACGGCCCATAGTGCCCTTCTGAAATTCATCAATAATCTACATCACATCATCCTTGATAACATCCCAAAATAGCCTGTAGAAAGCCACAGGAAATCCATCAAGTCCAGGCGACTCATCTCCGTCAAGATGCATCAATGCAACTTGGACATCATGCATGTTGATCTGGGTTGTAAGGTCACGACCTTGGGTTACAGAGATCTTATTCATGTCCCTTCCCATCAATATTACGGCTAGGTGGGACATGTCTGCTAAGTTGCCAGTAAGCACACAAATCTCATAATGTTATTAAAATAAACAGTTGTCACTAATCTTATTATCTTTTTTAAATCTTGGCAATATATTTGCATCGACTTCAACATGCACCCTTTAAAACATCCCCGTAATATTATCACACACAAACAAACGCACACATCAAAGAGCTGTAGATCAGCTCTCAAATCAAGAATCGCTCAACCACAAACTTTCAAAGTCAAATGACCAAGGAATTTAGATGAGATCTTACCTCTATTGCTATATACTTAAATTAAAGCACACTTAGAAACCCTTATGTTGCATTAGCATTCCAATCCAAGATAAAATCACAAAGCCAACATGCAACTCTCAATCTAAAATCAAATCCTAAAGTTGGATCAAATCCCGCAAGCAAGGCATCTATTTCCTATGAATGAATAAATCATGGTATAATCATAAGAAGTTTCTAGTAACATCATTTTTAATTGAAGGAACCCAAATAGCTTTCTCGCAACTCCACCTCTTACTGGTCAAACACCAGTTTGTGTAGATTTATGTACTCCAGCCAATATTTGGTGGATTTCGAAGGGAGTTATGAGGGTTATTTTCTCTGAATTGCTGGAGCAATGAGGCTTCCAATAGAAAAGAATTTGTTTTTTTATATATTTTTCTTCCATGGAGTTGGGCTGTCAAGTGGCCTAAATGTCAAGACAGATGCAAGATTCAGATTCTTTCACATCTTGTAAAGGCCTCTAGATTCCTCTAAAATTACCAGTGGTGCCATCACCATTCTATTGGTTAATTTACCACTACTCCCATCCAATTATTTTAATATAGGAATGTTCTTTTAAGTCTTAATTTAGGGTAATTTATATCATCCGATCTCCTCTATCCTATATTTATCCATTCATCCCTATTGATTCAATTTATTTTCCCTACAACAACAACAAAGCCTTTTCCCACATTAAGTAAGGTCAGCTACATGGACTCTTTGTTTCCATTCAGATCTATCTTGGATCATTCTCAGGCTTAAATTTAAAAAACTAAGTTCCCTTCGTATAGTCTCATTCCAACACTTCTTGGGCCTTCATCGCCTTCTTTAATCCGCTCAACATCTCAAAACTGGCATCTCCTCACTGGTGCATCAGCTGATCTCATTTGCAAACGGCCAAACCATCTTAAGTGATTTTCTCGCATCTTATTTTCCTTGGTGATTTATTTAGTTACATTGAAGCTAAGAAAGACTTCAGCATTATTTGTCTTATATGATACAAACTCCTGCTCATTCAAAACCAAGTCATGCATCTTAATTTATTGGATAGGGATCTCGAGGTTCATTAACATCAAGATGTTACACTACTCTGCTACCGCTACATCATGGTATTAAAGCAACGTCATTTTGATGAGTGTATAGGATACCGAGAATGAAGCCAAGGAATCCTAAACAATTTGACATATAGATCTCTTTGTCGCAATACTAAAATATTGATGTTGCCTTACAGAGCACGAGCACATGCCTCCTCTGAAGGAAATTATGACGATACTACATGCACTGATGATCATGATGCAAAAAAGGAGGCCCTAGAAGCTAGACATGAAGAGCAGGAACATCAAGTGAGAGAGAGAGAGAGAGATGTATTACCGAGGAGCAGGAGCATCTGAAATGGGAGAGATGTGATGACGAAGAGGAGGATCGCCAAGATGAGGAAGAGGAATATCACGATGACGATGCTATAAAGAGTGGCTAATACAAAGCCTAGAGGAAGGAAGTTTGGACTATGGAACCCATAGTGCACCTACTACTTCGGATTATTATGTAAAGCCCGGATAACTTGAAGCCGTATCATCCCAGCAATCCGCAATCATGATCCTGGGGTCCAAAGTGGAGTAAATGAATTTATAAAAGAAAGAATATCCCTAGCTTTGAGGGAGGTAACATTTGCCTTCATGTTTCATTTGCTCTCTTTAACATGGACAATACCTTATAACAATATCTTACATATACAACAGCTTCTAATAAGTCTATACAATACATTTTGCAACAATAATGCGTGCATCGGTATGCAACAGCTGTTTCCATCGTTGTTGATAAGGATGCAGCTTTCAATACAAGGCATGCAGCCAACACAACAAACAAATAGTGAGTTAACAAGTGAAATCCACAAACAAGAAAGATCCGCATACCAAGCATGGAGATATCTCATTTAACAAGATAAAGATCCAAGAGGAAACAGGGACCTCACGGAATTCAATAATCTATTTTTATCAGATTTTTGTGCGATAGCAAAAGGTAGATCTCCTATTAGTTCAGCATTTACCTCCTATCCCAGATGGGCTCCATCAAAAAGACATGCGATACAAAGCTCAAATCTAGCCCTAATGCAGCACTGCCATCCATTAGCAAAGCCAGGCATTCGACGTCATGTTGAAAGGTCATCAAAGATTTCATCTGGACATAATTCACTAATTATGTAGATATATATTAGGTGTGTATAAATGAATGTAAGCATGTACATACAGAATGTCGAGATTTTCATTAGACCTTGTTACTAGTTGGCATTGGGCTGTACATTCCAGCATATTTAATTCCAGCAACTGTTAACTGCAAAATTGAGAAAGGTTTAGCATGCTCTTTGTGTGGAATTCGAATAGCTTCAGCATTAGGCATGGTAACCTGTTGTTCAATGACATGTATGTGCTCAAGAAACTGAGAAAATATGATCACTTTGTCAAGCTTCACAGACGTTTTTTTTGGAGGATGATTTAGAAACATTTCCCTGTGTTGCCCTGGACAGTGAAAGCCTTCACTGTAAGTAGGAAATGCCATCTGATTATCAAATTGATTTTGGCAAGCAACTAAATCTTTATTGGACTCCAGTAAGTCTTTTAGCCTCTTTACCAAATATGCAACTTTACTACTAGATGTTGACTGCCAATCAGGATCCCAGTTATCCTGCACAGTATCAGTTAGTCAAAATCAAGGAAGGACAAAAGTTATGAACTAGAGTTAAGAATTTGCCTGTCTATAAGAAGGTTGCAACTCAATAAGATCTTTTGGGACCGGCCACTTAGGAGTAGGATTTTCTGGGCGTGTCAATGCTTCAGGGAATTGCATCTCATGCGAATTTCCGCAACCAGGAAATGTACACCTTTCACTGTCCAGGGCAACACACTGAAGACACAAAAGATGCCTACATGGTGTGATCACTGGCAGACGACACCAATCTTTGCACCTAAAAGACGCAAGTTTCTGAGACAGGACCATCAGATAATAGGGACATAAAAAGAAAGAATTACCTTGAACAGCTACCACCATTCAGAAGCGAAGACCTTAGGTACCAATACTCTTCAGAAAGAGGGTCTAAACCATGCTGCACTAGTATATCCATCGTGTCCTGAATATCATTACCAGCTTCTAACATTTTAATATGCCCAGCTACACAACAAGAAAGCCTGATGTTTCTGATAGTGTTACTTCGGAATTTCCACTGTTTTGGGTTTAGCAAAGACTCAACATGTGAAGGATCATTCCAATCAGCCATTAGAATATTGCGCCTGACAGTAACAACAAGTTCATTGTAACTTTTTGCATGTTCTGAATTAAAATTTAAATAAGTCACTTTCTTGATGCATGGAGGAATTGTTTTTAAATCTTTCTTTCGGGCACTTATCATGGTCTTCTTCAACAACGCCAATAAACGGGACCGTCCTTCTTCCAATTCTCCCTCAAAGGGTTTAAAAATACCAGCATCCCATGATTCCTGATCCATTCCGTAAGCTTCCTCATGTAGAAATTTCAACATGGGTTGCAGGTGACTCAACTGACTGTTTGGCGTGTTAGGAGTAGGTGTCCCAGTTAGTATCCATCTATTAGAAGCTGACAGTGCAATTGCCATTTGCAATTTGTTAGTCAAACCGATACTTGAGCCAAGTGTGTGTCCTTCATCTAGCATTACCCTGTGCCAATGGACCTGCATTAGCACACTTCTTTTACGAGGAGACCATTCTGCACTTAGCCGACTAAATGTGGTGATAACAATATCATAATCCCAGGCAAGATTGTGTGCACTTGGCCTCTTGTGGTCAGCCCATACTAGAACACGGAGATGTCCAGAACTAACAACCTTCCTAACTTGTGTTTTCCAGTGTTCAACAAAATTAGCAGGGACAATTACCAAAGTAGCCCTTGACATATACAACCTGAATGAATCCAATGGTTTACTGAGTGCAATTTGAAGAGCAACGGAATCGAATGTCAAATTTTCCAGATCACATGGATAAAACCATCTGCTTGTTCCTCTTATAACTTTTCTCACAAGACCAAATGCTTGAAAAATCTTCTCATACTCACGAGATTGTTGACCAGGAGCATAACGCATGGCCACAATAGGAAGTGATAATCCATTTCTCTCCATCTCCAGAAGCTTGCTGCTTGTAAGCTTGGCCAACCAAGTTAGCGACTTCATTAACACAGAATCCATTAAGGTAAAGTTCTCCTTTAAGATGCTCCAGAAAAATGATGCATTCTCCTCTTTTCCAGGGGAAGTTCCTTTCGTATAAAACCCAGGAAGAGAGGTAATTGAACTTCGGTAGCCCCAGAACTCTTCTGGAGCAGTGCAACTTTGATATAAGTGATCTGGATTCATACTGCAAAACCATGCAGCCAGAGGATCAAGGGAACTCTTTTCAGAAAGTTTTCTCCATTTCTTGCAGGCATCACATTGAACGCAGGTTTCACTAAGATCAGCAACAACAGGGCTGATGTTTAACTGCGAGCTGCATGTTAATAAATGACCAACATCGGCAGGAGAATTCAGGTTTGGGGAACTTGATTTGTATTTCCTCTTATTCAAGTTCCTTCCAACCTTACTCTTTACACTAGAGATAGAAGTTTTGCCTAATGTTCGACGAGCCTTTTTAGCATTGCCCAAGCTCCCGTCAACTTGCCCACGTGTAGGAAATGAATTTGAGTTTGTCAATGAACGTTTTCCCAACATTTCTGCTTGTATATTAAATGACTCAAACGACGACTTAAGAGCGGCATTAGAGATGCCGAGTGAAACCATTTCAGATGGAAGTGTTGCCGAAAACATGTTCCCCCTACGCGCACTTTGGGAAATGAATCTTTTCATTATCGGCATTAAACCATGATTATTGACGTTATTTGCTCCAAATTCATAATAACCACATTTATGAACAGATGTATGCTTGCACCATACCACTTCCACGCCATGAGGAGGATCTGCCATAGTACCAAGCGTTTTTAATATAAGAGAAAGGGCAGTAACTGTCTTTCCCAATCCCGGTTCATCACAAAACATTCCACCATGGAAGTCATTAACAATTGGAGCCATGCCAGTAGATATTATCCCAGAAATAGTGTTTATGTAGTAACTAAACCCATCTTCAGTCGAGAACTTCATGTAAAGTGGGTGTGGGAGAACATCAGAGTTGCGTTCACGTTGTAACATCCACTCAACGGCAGCTTCTTGATGAGGAAAAAGCTTAAGCTTTAAGTACGGAATCGTAGAAGATGCCAAGGATCTCAAGTGACGGCACGTAGAAGCAGCACTAACAAGATCCCTTTGTCCAAGCGCAGCCAATATTGAGGTCAATATATCATCAGTTATATCCCAGATACCATGGCTGAATGGTACAACCTCTGGCTGGATCCTAGTAGTACATCTTCTCTCATCCTTTGAAGCACATGGCAAACTCTTAAAAACCTCATGTAAATCAAATAACTTGCTTGCATTAGAATGAGATATATGAGAATGCAATTTGCATCCAAGAACATGACAATCTGAGGTATTCCATATAAGCTCATCTTCAATAACAGATTTCCCTTGATATTTTATGACTGAGTCCAGAGAACTTCTCATCTCCCAGTCACAACTGTAAATCATAGCAAATGTCAGAACGGTGGTAAAGTTAAATATCCAACCACAGTTATCTAACACAATAAAAGAGACTTCCTACTTGACACTCAAGTTATGATACAAACATGCCTACGGCCTATCCACGGTACCAGTCTAATCCAGCTATGCCTGCTCCCGGAATACACATGAATTTTGTTTGTCTACACCCTTGAAAACGTTCACCTAAACTCTTGTTAAAAGCAAAAGATACAATTTGCAAAAAGCACATAATCCTTTTCAGTGGTCCCACTCCCATCCAACTTCAGACCCGTCATCATACAGGCATACACCACCAACACCAGACTTTCGGACTTTCCACTCTATTAAAGTATAACAAATAGTTGACCTTCATTCTTATTCTCAATGACAACCCAACACATTCATAAGGGACAATATACACGGAGATTCAAATAGCTCCAAATTTGCTACCTGTCTAAATGGCGGCGGAATTAGGGAGTATTTAAGAAGGTATTTCTATTATTCATATCCTTGATTTCCATGAGTTGATGGCTCGGGATGTTGGAAATGTTTGCTCCGTAGAGTCAAAACCGATTACTTAATGAAGATTACAACATTGAATTTAAGCGGACTAGCGGATCCCGAGAACAAGGTTCGAGATATCAATATCGTACCCATCAATCTGAAAAAGGATACGTCAGGGATATAGCGGCATATTGACGATAATGGTGAAAATCTTGAAAATGGCTCAAAATAGCGACTTTCTCACCAATTAAGGCCATCTTAGTCCTTAAAGCAATAAATAACACATAAATACACATTTATATGCAAGAGTTAGGTGTATGTAGCGCATCAATGCACATTATACCACACCTTCAAAATATCGCATAAATCGCCCCCATCAATGATATATATTGTTGGAGTATATGTCATATGTAGAGATGGGTAATTGGATCCCTCCATGGTCCAATTACCACATCCACAAGTTTAGCTCCACATCTATTGTTCGCGGGACTCATGTCTGTCTGCTGTAGAGCTATATAAGAATTCAAATACCCATTGCAATGGTTGAGAGAAAGAAATACAGAATACCTAGCCCTTTAGAGGCCTTCTCCCATAGTTTCATCCGGCTCCTCATGGAGTAGGGTTCCACGTAAAATTTCAATGTTCTTTCCACTATTTTTATTATTTATCTCCGAAACGCTTCCACATTATCGTTCATGGCCTCAAATTTCAGTGAAATTCGGTCGAATTTCTGCCGAATATCGATATCCCGTCGAAATCGGAATTCGACCGAAATAGCCGAAATGACCGAAATATGGGGGCCCTAGTACAAAAAATGACCGAAATTTGGGTCGAATTTCGATCGAAATTCCACCGAAATTTTGTTTCAGTCGGTCACCAAAATGGTGACCGAAACCGATATTTAGGGCCTTGTTATCATTTTCTACATGCTATCAGAGAGGATTCGATTCTCGAGGATTTATTTTATGTTCTAATTTGTTCGAGTCTTCGAGAATCGATTAACATATCAGATTCAGCTCTTGGTTGACTCTTGAGGATTTATTTTGATTATTATTATGTTTGAGATCTATCCATGTTCAAGATTGTTCAAGTTCGAGATTGAAGAAAGATCTAGGGTTTCATCTAAGCCCTAATTCCATATGGTGGCTCCATTATGCATAAGAGCTCCTGATCTGGAACCTTTATTCCATAATCTGTTCAAGAAAAGTTATTCAAAATTATGTTCTACATATGTGTGCAAGTCTTGGAGATCATCGTCAAGTTGTCCAGATCGTCATCAAGTAAATTTTAGGATTTCTGAAACCCTAATCATCCACGATACAGAGGCCGCAGCCACACGCCATGAAGCTCTGAAGATTGTTATCAAGTTCAAGCTTGTGCTTCCTCGCAAAACGAGCAGAAGAAATTCCAGGCCAAGCGATCCACGCACAACACTTCCAACTTCGATCAGATCCGAGATCTGTTGCATCGTGCGAATCGAAAAAAATGGGGGACCAACGTCTCCACAGGCCACCGACGCCAGCCCCTTTAGGGCCCCACAGTACCCTTCCCAGGTTGTTGCCTGCAGTCGTTGGCGCCACCTAGCCCTCGCCAGGCCCCCTAGCTCTGATAGGCTGCCTAGGGTCTCTCTAACCCTGAATAAAGTCAAAGTGTTGACCAAATGTCAAATCCTAAATAAAGTCAAAATTTTGACTTTAAGACAAAGTGTTGACCTGATGAGACAGATAAATCAAGACCTATGTCGTATGCTATCATAAGACATGCACGCATCCTCTGACCGGAGACATATTTATATGCTTAAGTATGCACAATTAACACTCATAGGTTGGTGACCTAATAAGGTTTATATATCGATGAAAAAATGTGTATATGAGGATATATGAGATATATTATCTCTCAAAGGAATCATATAAGTTCACTGAACTGGAAGATATGAGCACACTCATGCGATATAAGAAGTAAACCAAATTCCATTAATGGTCGTCTTATTTGTGAAATAAGACAAGAATTTGAAAGTATAACATATGTATTTTTGGAAATCATAAGATTAATACTATCACCAATGATTAACTGAGAAACTTACTGATAAACTTCAAAGAAGAAAGTCGAACAAGGATTTGGACTTCAGGTTTAATCATGGTCTTCTAATGTGTAGGATGCACGAGTGTTGGGAACATTCGAGGGTAATGCGATCTTAAAAAGTTGTATACTATGACGTTTCCTTTCCGAGAGGTGATTAAATATGAATGGGTTTTAGTGACTCCACAATCTTATTCTAAAGAGTTGGAAAATTGATTCGGTTGAATATAATCGATAGAAGATTGAGATTCAGTTAATAGTATGTGTCCTGAAATGAAATGTAGTTTCAATATCAAGTCACCATACATGGTCTATGTAACCTCCCTTACCTTGTCTCCAATGATATGTGGATCTTGCACAAAAATTCTAACAAATTACGACTCGTAAATTGAGAGATCGATCAATGCTAATAATGAATAATGTGTGAATATGATTCACACATGATTAATAATCAATGATGCGAATTTGATTCACATTAAATTGAAAGAACTAGCATGTGAATATGATTTCATATGATCAATGCAATATGAATTGGATTCACGTTAAACATTGGTAAATCTAAATTGGATTTACATTTAATATGAGAATATGACTAACATATAAAGATACATGATTAATAGGAATATCAATCATCCTTAATGTGAATTTGATACACATTTAATTGCAGGACTTGTTTGCGAATTAGATCCACAAATCAATATTAATTTGAATTGGATTCACTTTGAACATTAGTAAAGTAAATTGGATTATATTTAATTTTAGATTTATGAATATGGTTCATTTATTGGAGGTGGGTTTTGGCGATGTCGTGTGATAATTATGAATTATCATGTGATAATGCAACAACCAAGTACAATCAAGAGTTATTGGAGAGAAAATCTCCTTGTGGCCCTCCATTGTGATTCCATATGGTTGTCTTATCACCCTTGAATGTCCACAATATAGTTATTCAACCATATGGATTTTTATTGTCCAGGGGTGGGCGGTTGGTTCTTCTAAAAGCGGTGCTATCCTCTATTCCTATTTATTTTTTCTCAGTCCGTGGTATGCCCAAGGGGATTCGCTTGCGGTTGGAGAGGTGTATGCGTGGGTTCCTGTGGGGACGAAAGGGGGAAGGGAGAAGGGGGGTTCACCTCGTGGGGTGGGAGGTTGTTTCTCGGCCCAAGCGGATGGGGGGCTTGGGGGTCAGGCGACTGGAGTTGGTTAATGACGCTATATTGCTTAAGTGGGCTTCTCGAGTGTGGGGGAATGAGGAGAATTTTATGATTAATGTCTTGCGGGAATTGCTGGGCGCGGACTTGCTGGGCAGCAGTAGGGGCAACCCGCTTTGCCGCCTATCTCCATTGTGGCGTGATGAATGTCTTTAGGCAAAATTGCTCGTTTTTTAAGCCGGTGCTGGGCAACGGGAGTTCCTTCCGCTTTTGGACCGATGACTGGTCCGGAAGGGGTGCTTTCAACGTGATGTTCCCGCGTCTTTTTGCCTTGGTCGAGGATAAGGAGGCGTCCGTTGCCTCGTACTGGGCGAACGGCTGTTGGAGCCCTCGGTTCGCTGCGAACCTGTCGGATCATCGGTTGGATGATTTTCTGTCGTTAATGGCTCAGCTTGTTGATGTTGCTCAATCGAATATTGGGCGGGACCACTGGGCCTGGAAGGATGGATCTTTCTCTTCACATAAGGCGTACTCAGCTCTCGCTCTTACCCATAATGTCGATGACGATATCTTGGTGCGTGACTGTAGATTCTTGTGGGGCCTCAAATTACCTGAGCGCATTGGCATCTTCTTATGGCTTCTTCGTAGGGGAAGACTATTGACTCGTGATCAGTGTGCAACTCTTTTTCCGAACGTTGGCTCGACGTGCGGCCTCTGTGATGCAGAGCGGGAAACAATTTCTCACCTCTTCTTCGAGTGCGGCCCTGTTCGTGCTCTTTGGGATGATCTTCCTTGGGTCAACGCCGTCTCCTTTCTTGCTTTGTGCGAGAGCTTGATTAATTCAAGGGGCAGGGATAGGAGGCTTTTACTTGATCCGATCGCAAGGCTGTGGAGCATATGGCTGGGGAGGAATGAGGCACTGTTTGCGGCTCAGCGGTTCTACAAGGAGAACATTTCATTGCGTGCTAAGCGTCTTCTGGAGGATTGGACCCAGGGGTAGGTCCGTTGTAGTTGTATGGGGGATCCATTGCTTGTGGCTACCCGTTCGGGTAGTCCCTTTTGTTTTGCTTTTCTACCTTCTCTGTTAAAACTGTCTTCTTTTTGTTTTTAATATATTGGGGTGAACACTGTCGAGTGCTTCCCCCTTTTTTGAGCATCAAAAAAAAATCAACCATATGGATGTCCACCCCTAAGGGATAGACCATAACCACTTAGCCAACCACTCTGGGATGGGTTGAGTAACCAAATCTATGCATGTGTACCTATATAAGGACGGGGTGCCTCCTTTCCATCAAGTTAATTCAAGTCCTGAGAATTAAGAGTTTCTTTCAGAGAAAATCAAAGAGGAGAATTTCACTTAAGGTTGTACACCATTCTCTCCATCTTCTATCTGGGCATCCACTCTCTTTTGTTCTCCTCCATATCATGCCACCTGATCTCGTGAAGAGGATCATCTACTTTGGTACCTTAGGTTCACAATGAAGAAGGCAGATTTCATGAGACAAAATCTGAAGCGTTGATTCTCTCTAAAGATCATCTTGGATGTGAACATCGAGAAGGGAAAACATTTCTCAAATTCATAGGACATATAGAATTCCATCCCCGTGCCCGCTAGTGTCGCTCCGTCATACCAAACTCAAACCACGAGGTCTCCTATTTTGGAGGTTAAGGATTGTATTCTTCAGAAGTATTTTTCATCATATGGTGTGCATGGTGAAATGGTTTGAAAAATTATTTTTGGTACCATGTAGTTTCACCTTCGAATTTTTTTTAATATATGCTTCTTATGTGACTAATAAGATGTGTCTATTTATCTGAATTTGATGCGGATTATTTTTCCGCTTAAGTGATGTGTGAGGCTAATCACCTCCCTTCACTTATATCTTTTCCATTTTATGGCTTCACCCTATTGGAAACCTAACATTAGGATCTTCATATATCAAGAAATTTAGGATCTTATCTCATATTAAAAAGATGTATTCCCTAATTCAACTTAGTATTAGAGTGGTTCTCCTCTCCCATCTTGCAGCCACTACCTTTGTCCCCCCTCCCATCCACAACCTCCTCCAGTGTTGTCCGTCTCCATTGTTGCAGCGACAGCCATCGCCTCCAGCTCAAGTGCCCTAACCACAACGGGTCCAATGCTACTCTTGGCCCACGATAATCCCAACCAATTGATTTATTGTTGTGAAGAGGAGAATATTTCTTACTGAGAGAATGAATCACTAAGTTGGGATAGAGTTACATCATAGACAGAGAAAAGACAAATGAGACCTCAAAGGGATACAACTCATATCATGGAATACTCTCCCTCAAGTCGGAGCATATATATTGTTAAGATATTCATGTTATTTTGTCATTTTTCCGGTATTGCTTATCTCTATTGTCCTATTTATGTAATTTACCCGTAGAGCTTTTCTCCTACATAAGAAAGCTCTAGGGTTAGATGGAATACAACTTTTCATTCTTTCTTTCCACATGGTATCAGAGCGAAGGTCCTAGACCAGAGCTTGTGCCCTAGATTCCTACCCCCACCAAAACCCTACGTGCTCGTGCGCCTACTCGCTCCTGAGCACCGTCGTCGTGTGCCTCCGCCTGCGCTCTTGCGCGCCACTGCACCTCTGTCGTGTTACTGCGCGTCGCCGCGTGTTGTTATGTGCATCTGCGCGTACCTATGCATTGTTGTGTGCATCTACGTGCCAGCACACGAGTGCACCAGTACAGGCCTGCGCAGGTCTGACCTGCTACACCGCCTCGAGCCACTGGTTGGCCTTTGGTTTGAGTGTTTAGGGTTTATCTTGATCATTTAAAGACACCCTAGCCTACCGAAGGAGTCTTCAGAGTATGGAAGTGATTGTGGTATGAGTCTACACCCACAATCACTTTCTTATATGTCCGTGTAGACATTCTTGTCTAAGTTTGTAACCCCAGTCGATAGAGATCGTTGTCATCATGTCGGACAACAAGGCAGATATTCCATCCTTGAGTGCCTTCAAAGGTCCAGCACCCATTGTGAAGATGGATGGGATGAACTATGAACTGTAGGCCATGCAGTTCATGAGTTTGATGCAGTACAATGGCAAGAAGCATATTCTCACACAAGAGGAACTTGTTGATAAGACTGGGGTTAACGCCTCATGGGAGGCAGACGATGCCTATGCATGAGTATGGTTATCTGGAACAGCATCCATGGAGATAGCCAATGACATTCTGAGTCAGCCCACGACGAAGGCTATGTGGGATATCCTTGCCGCAACATATTCTCCTACAAAGAACGAGTCGAAGATTCTGCAGCTTCAGCACGACATCTTCACTTCGAAGCAAAATGGTCCTCATCTTCATACCCTATATACTTCTCTAAGGGGTATGTTTGAGAAGTTACATGGTTATAGTCCCTTGACTGCCACACCAGAACAACTCAAAGCATATAAGGATTCAATGATGACATGAGTATTTCTACCGGCACACTTGATCATGAGTATGATGCAGCCAGAGCACAGATTCTCACAGATGCCACCATATCTCCTACGGAGGAGGCATATTACAGGTTGAGTATACTCTCCATATCTCCTGGTGGCACCCAATCGCCTCAAACATCCTCAGCCATGGCAGCATCCCGTGGTAGGAGGACCTCCACCATTTCGAGGACGAGGTGGTCGTAGCAGGGGAGGGGGTAGTCGGCCCCCTCGACAGCCGTGCACGTACTGTCACAGGACAGATCACACTGAGGAAACATGTTATTCCAAGCATGGGTTCCCAGCTACTACAACTCGTGTTGCAGAACAGACTCAACAGGCAGGGGGTCCTTCACATGTCTCTGATCAGAGGTTTGATGATCCGGTGGCGTGACTTAGAGAAATCATGCCTAGTCAAGGGTCAGCAAGTTCTTCAGGATCTTCGGAGGTAGCTGCATCAGCATCAACATCCACGTCAGGTATAGCCTACGCTCTTACTAGTTGTTACAGGGCAGATTTATCGGAGTAGATCATGGATTCAGGAGCATCTCACCATCTCTGTGGTGACAGAAGTCAGTTGAATGATTTTCGTCCATCTCAGACAGGACGATCTGTGGTAATAGCTGATGGGACACATTCTCCCATTACTGGTCAGGGGGAGGTGCAGTTGACTCCTGCGATGTGGCTTCAGAATGTCCTTTATGCTCCTGAATTTTCAATGAATGTACTTTCAATAAGTCAAATCACTAAATACTTACATTGTTGTGCCATATTTGATCCATTTGCTCTTGTGTTTCAGGACATTCTCACCGGCAGGGTGATTGAATCTGGCCGTAAGCAAGGGGGTCTCTACATACTGGTGCAATCTCCTTATGTTGGTGTCTCTTCTATTCGTGCTGGATCTGTTTCTCCCTACACATGGCATCTCCGATTTCATCATCTTCCTCTGCAAAAGCTGTGTCACGTTCTTCCACAGATTTCCCCTCGCACTATCCTTCAGTGTGAGGCCAACCAGTTTGGGAAGCATCATCGGTCTACATTTCATAGTCATCTGGGTCCAAGTAGTCATAGTCTATTTGAGTTGCTCCATTTTGATATTTAGGGTCCTAGTCGTGTCTCATATCTTCAAGGTTCAGATTTTATCTTGTTGTTGTTGATGAGTTTTCTAGGTTGTCTTGGATTTTCCTTCTTAAGAACAAATCTGATGTTGGTCCTGTTATTCAGTCTTTTATTAATAAAATAAAGAATGTTTTTTTCTGCCAGAGTCAAGTACATATGTTCTGATAATGCTCTAGAATTTTGCAATACTCAACTCTTGGTATTGTGCATCAGACATCTTATGGGTATACCTCCCAATAGAATGGGGTGGCTGAAAGGAAACATCACCATCTTTTGGATGTTACCAGAACCCTCTTGATTCAAAGTTGTGCTCCTCTTTCCTATTGGGGAGATACGGCTCTAACTGCTTGTTATCTGGTAAATCGCATGCCTTCTTCGGTGTTAGGGGAGAAGATCCCGTTCTTGACTGTGTTTTCCGAGACGAATCTTTTCTCGCTTACGCCTCGTATCTTTGGTTCGGTTGTGTTTGTTCATCATCACTCTCCTGGTCTTGACATGCTCTCTCCCAGAGCTGTCAAATGTGTATTTGTTGGATATTCCAAAACACAAAAGGGATATCGTTATTTTTGACCCGATTCAACGAAGGTACTATGTCAGTGTTGATGTCACCTTCATTGAGCCGGTGATAGGCTTACTCCTTCAAAGGATGGAGAAGATATCTATATGCCTCATCCTCCGTCATTACCATGTTTACTCTACCACCTCCTCTACCAACACCAACACCCCCCACCACCTCTTATTTTCTTTCCTCAAGTCTACCCGCGACGACCCCATGCTCATGTGCCTCCTCCATCATCCAGCACGCCCGAGATATGTACTGAACATTTGAGTTTGTCTAATGGTATGGTTGATTTGCATGTACAGACTGAGGTGCAGAATGCAGATACTATCTCTACTACTGCTGACGATCTAGATATTCTTATTGCACTTCGGCGGCAGAAACGTGCACGTACGATGCACCCTATTGGTTCTCATGTTTCATTGGAGCGTCTGTCCAAGGATTTTTAGCACTTTGTTGTGGGGTTGTCAGCTGTAGAGATACCACGATCATATCAGGAGGCATTGCAGAGCAGTCAGTGGCGTTTCGCTATGGAGGATGAGATGGTGGCGTTACAGTCGCGAGGTACGTGGAGTGTAGTCAATGCTCCGCCAGGTGCATCTGTTGTTGGAAGCAAGTGGATCTTCACTATGAAGCATTGGGTTGATGGTACAATAGACAGATACAAGGCCAAGTTGGTTGCTCGTGGGTTCACCCAGACAAATGGGGTGGACTTTCTGGACACGTTTTCTCCTGTGGCGCATCACTCTACCTTGCGAATTCTTATTGTTGTTGTTGTGGTACGTGATTGGCCGCTTTTCCAGTTGGATGTAAAGAATGCTTTCCTCTATGGTGATTTGCAGGAAGAGGTCTACATACAGCAGCCACTTGGGTTTGCTGCTGAGGGGGAGTCCAGTATGATATGCCATCTTCATAAGGCTATATATGGCCTTAAGCAGAGTCTGAGGGCTTGGTTTCAGAAGCTCTCAGAATTGATTGAACAGAAGGAGGTTGTCAGATCTACTGCAAATCATACTCTTTGTAAAGAGACACCAGCGAGGTATTGTGGTCATCTTGGTGTATGTTGATGAGATTGTTATTGCTGGCAGTGATGCACAAGCAAACTAAGGATTTCCTTGGACAGCAGTTTGTTACCAAGGACCTGGGTACACTTCGTTACTTCCTTGGACTGGAATTTGCACGTAATCAGCAGGGTATGGTGATGACATAAAGGAAGTATGTTATTGATCTTCTATCTGAGACGGGTATGACAGGATGTAGACAAGCTACTACCCCTATGGACCCTAATGTGAAGCTTCATGATGACGGATCTGAGGAGGTGGACAAGAAACAATACAGAAAGCTGGTAGGGAAATTATTGTATGTTACCATTACTAGACCTGATATATCGTTGTGAGTAGAATAAGTCAGTTCATGGAGCAACCCAGACAGGCGCACATGGATGCAGTCTTCATGATCCGGAGATATCTGAAGTCATCCCCATGTGCATGTCTTTTGTTTAAAAGAGATATGTCTCTCTCAGTTACAGGGGTGTGCAGATGCAGATTATGTTGGGTGTCCTAATGGCAGGAAGTCTACTTCAGGCTTCATTGTGTTCTTGGCAGCTCATTAGTATCATGGAAGAGTGAGAAACAAATTGTCATTGCTCGATCCAGTGCAGAATCAAAGTATAGGGCAATGGCCCAAGGTAGTACTGAGATGATGTGGGTCAAATATGTCTTAACTAATTTGACGATTGACGTACCTCTTCCTATGCATCTTAAATGCGATAATCAGGCAGCTTTGTTTATAGCTAATAATCCAGCATTTCATGAAAGGACAAAGCACATTAAAGTGGACTGTCACTATACTCGTAATTTGATCCAAAAGGGGCTTATTTCAACATCTTACGTAGCGTCAGCAGACCATATTGCAGACATGTTTACTAAGGCTCTGGCTAGAGGTCCTTTTCATCATTGTTGTTCCAAGCTGAGCATGATAGATATATATGCTCCAGCTTGAGGGGGAATGTTAAGATATTCATGTTATTCTGTCATTTTTCCTATATTGTTTATTTCCATTGTCATATTTATGTAATTTACCCGTAGAGCTTTTCTCCTATATAAGAGAGCTCTAGGGTTAGATGGAATACAACTTTCATTCTTTCTTTCCACATATATAAAACATGCTCAACATGTTAAAACATCCCTTCGACTGAGTACGAGCAAGCAGCTTGGTGAACATGTCCACAATTTGATCCTCTGAATGCACACTAGAGAAATACCCCCTTTATATCAAGTCACGAATGATAATCAACCTCCACATGCTTCGTGTGCTTATGAAACATACACGGTTATCATGTAGTCACGTCTAAGCTCCATAATCCCAATAGGAGCATCTTCCAAGTCAATAGGAGTAGATCAGGTACATATTAACTGTGTTGTTGCATGAGACATCATTCTACATTGCAATTTGCACTAGACCAAGAAACAATTGCGTGTCTTAATCCTTCAAGTGATCAGATTCTCTACTATGAGGTTACGAAAGCCACTAACAGACTTCCTACCCAATTTGCTTTCCTCACAATCAGCATCAAAGTAAATTATACTATAAGATCCAGAGTGGACTCCTTAGTGAACACCAATCCCTTTCTTGAGAAGACTTGTTGTATCATAGAACCATCATGCATGCATCAAAGGAAGCTTGAGTAGGATAGTCCATGCATCAGTCACCCCAACCAAACAATCTATTGTCATTTCCAGTATGATTACATGTGTGCATGACCGCCAGTCTTTTGTTGTAGAAAGCATGAGAGACTATGTTTATTACATGTTTCAAAGTGAATTCTCGGTTCAAATGGTTCATTGGAGATTCGTTGTGATTGTCTTCAACTCTTTCTAAAAAGTTGTTCTCGATCCTAAGCAGTGTGAAACAATACATGAGATGGATGCCCTTCTTTGTCGCTGATACATGTGAGTTCATTATGTATATGGGCGTTATGAAACGCAATAGGCATGCTGCATTATTTCAATAGGAATTCCCAATGACTCATAAAAAAAACAATGACAATATACTCTATAGGTCCCTCCACTCAAGTCACGCACCAGCCTAACCAGTTGGACATCGGAAAAGAGAATTAGGTGGCCTTTTGTCTAAATAAGAAGGTCCACCCGAACAAAATCACATATCTCAGGTGGCAACAAACTCCCGGAAACTCGGGCCTATTTGGAGTACTTTATATAATTCACTTGTCAATCTTGCAGGCGCCAATACGAACCAATATTTGATCATCCAAAGTTGTTCAAGTCATGCAACCTTTCTAGGTATTACGGCTCCCACCTTCCTTCCCCTGAGTAGCGATAATAATAAAATTAATCAACTAGATATCCGAACTCTACAAGTACAATTGCCACAGACCTAATAAATATCCAAACTCCACCTACCCAACAAACCAAGCAATCTTCGATTTGATTGACAATAAAATACAATTGCACAGAGCTCGCAGAAACTCCCAAATGACAACAAGATCACATGACATACCTGACGTGCCTAAACAGCGCAGCGGCCAACCCGCCACACCTGGGGAACTGCCACCCTTCCCACAGAGTCATCGGCAGGTACACGTCCACAGCCACGGCCGCTCGCACTCCCATGCCTATCCTCGCCGACACTGCCACGACAGTCCCCTTCGCCTCCAGGCATCTGCTCCCCACCAGAGCTCGCACCTGATGCACCACACTGGCGCTCCCTCGGACCGACCCCGCCGCCTTCCTCCGCCGCTTCCTCGCCGACCCCGGGGTCCCCTCGGCCGGTGCCCCTGCAGCATTGCCGTCAGGGAGAGGGTTCAGCAACGTGCCATCTTCGAGGACGAATGCAGCGGCGTCCCCATCGGCGGCTAGGGAGCACGGAGAGCCGAGGGGGACGCAGGGATCGGCGGAGACGACGAGGAGTAAGAATCCACATAGCTTGAGGTCGGGGGAAGGGGGATCGGATGGGGAGGGTTCAGGGTTTCGATTGGGAGCCATCTCATCGCTGGGGGAGGAGGCCACTGCGGGCGGGAGCAAACGGGAATGAGACGGGGGAGGAAGAGAGGCACGTCGCACGTGGTGATGGGGAGTGGAGTCGTGAGAGGAGTTGAGAAAAGGTAGTATGATTGATTAGAGGTTATTTCTGAACATGTGCTCTTTGATTATGGGTAATTAGTTAAAGTTCATAGGATGAGGATTTGCTTATGGGAAATTGTGAAAAAAATGTGCTCTCTAGATTTTAATCAAACTTATCCCATGATCCCATAATGGATCGCTGGTTAGAGCGCATAAACAGTAATATTAGTCTCTTCCATGGCAGTGTTCATGTTATAGATTGTTGGCATGAGAATGTACTCTCCATGGATAATGCAGCTAATAACTTTCCTTCATTTTCAATGAAATGCAACAATATCATTATTTCAAACATGCAACGATGAGTACAGTATAGCTTTCAATGTAGTCGTGATTATTTTTTCATGCGCATGTGGTCTTCCCTCCTTGCTAGATATTATATTCCAATCCTGATCCATATTCACATTCTGTATTGGAGAGAGACTAAACCCAATTTAGGAGAGAAAAAATATATTCTCGACGAAAAATTCTCAACCAAATTGCCAAATCAACTCCTTTGGGGGCAAAGGGGTGAAGGCGTTTCAGGGAGGGTGTTGGCAAGTGATGAGGAGGTGGTGGAGGGTGGGTATTGGCATTGATGGATGAAGGTGTTGGAAAAGGCGATGGAGACAATGGTGGGAAGGCGATCGTGGGGTGGGAGGGGGGGAGTGTTGACCGAGTGTGGACGAGGGAGACAATGATGTGAAGGTAACCATGTACTGGAGCAAATAAGATGATGGTGGGCAATGGCACAGTGGCCAGAGATGAGGCATCTGAGGGATATGTGCTCAGACTATATCCCTCATTTCTCATCCTCTGGAAAACACCCGAATAACAATCCCGAAATTGCAGAGAGTACCTGATACGCAGCTAATTGATCATGTTTCAAAGCTTATTTTACATTTTCTTCTCGTTTCCATCTTTGCATCAAATTGGAGTCCCTACATTCCCAATGACATTAAGTTGATTCTGGACTAAGTTGTATCATGCCCAATCTAATGCTAAACAATCATATTATCCTCGTTCCAACTCTCGAGCATAAAAACATACCTTTCAAGCATTTTTTTTCAATGTAGGATCGCTACATGGATTAGAAAACTTGCAATTCATTTACTTTGATTTAACATGTTTCAAGTTTTTCAAGCATATAGCAACCCTTGTCGATAAATTATTCAAAAATCGACAATGATAGAACTATAAAAATTTTATGTAGTATTGTTTTTATTTTAAAAATATGGCATAGTATTTGTCCCGAAGAATCATACGAAAAAATGAATATTTATTTACTTGTAGCACAATATTCAATGAATTTGCAAAGTATCTAACCTAGAAATTATTTTCAATGAATATTTTCCACAGTTTTCAAAGATTATTTGAATTTAAAGTGAATACACAATTCTAGGATCAATGTTGACATAAAATTCGTAGATAATTTAATGTATCTCCAAAAAGTATCCACAATATGTCAAATCAAAGAGCATAAAAATAGCATAACAATTGTAAGATCTCTAAGTATAGAAATCATTAATTTTAAGTTGCAGACCTGATTCAATATTCAAATGAGCTATCTTGTAATGCTCTTCGAGACCTTTCCAACGAGCGCAAGAACATCAAAATCGGAATTCGTATGAGAAAGTTACATGCAAAATACAAAGTATTTACAACTTTTCAAGCTGGATCCGAAGCCGGATCCAATGAGGCTCAAGCCTATAAATATAGGTACGCCCCTAAGTTTCTGTCTAACTAGACTAATTAGCCTTTCGAAGCTCCGTCCCTTCACTAGAGCTCGGCTACAGAGAGATTTTTGGTGGTTGGTCGAAGATCCAAGGGCACTGACATGAAGATCTCAGAGCGTGGAGTCATGTGGTGAGCATAGAAATATGCTAAACATCGAGAAACAGTCGTTCTAGGTGAAGGAGTGTCAGGGGGATGACCCCAAGGTACGGTTTTCCCCCTCCATTTTGTTACAAGATTCAAAATGTTCTTATGTTGCTGGCTTATCATAGTTATGAACTACCTATTACTGGGTTTTTGTCACATGTTATCGCAATTTGGAGCCGATAGATAATTTATCGCATCGTATTTTCGAACTTCCTGACCAATTCGTTGCATGCATGCACGATACAAGTATATATCCTTGATGTGGGTGTTAACAAGAACACAATAGTGTGATTAAATCGTTCATCAGAGTCATGCCGTATGACATCGTCAGAGTGATTCGAGCTACTGTCGAGGTATGATCTATCATACATGTTTGTTGATCGATCATGTCAGATCGATCATGACTTAAGGATTATCGATCATATGACCAAAAATGATAGATCATGGTTCGCTTTATGTTCGATCACTGTTGATATATCATTAAAATTGGACGGTCGATCATTACGAGACTGTGGACCCATTTGGACATTAAATTTTATGGTATTTGATTCTGAAAATGATGTAGATCATATAGGACATTAATGTATACGTAAATGTCTGGAATATGTAAATAAATTGATAATCAAGTGAAATGAGTCTGGTTTAAGATAAATTGAAATCAATTGATATAATGAATTTGGTGAAATCCGATGAGAATGAGTTTGAGTATCTTGCTTACACCTTCAGATATGAGTTTTGGCTCTTAAGAGCAGCTGTTGAGTTTCCTGTTGTAGTTCTTGTTTCATACTATGATGTCTGACTTTCAGTGGCACGGGGGTAGCTTAGAGTAGTGTTGCCAAGGGAAGGGCGTGCACCCTTGGGGCTCCGGGTAAAAGCTTAGATGGTCGAGATCCTGACAGGTTGGTGGTAAGGGGACATGCTACTCGACACATCGGCATATCCTTTTTACCCAGTGTATAGTCTCTATTTTTCAGATTTCTAATGCCAAGTAGTTATGGTTGGTTGCATTTGCTTCTTTCACTTAATATTGACACTCGTGTATTGGCTAGTGTAGGCCACATTGGTTGGTATTCTATGTGGAAGAATTAAGCGAGGAGCTCCAGGAGTTGTGGTATATTTGAAGGAGAAGTTTTGGGACAGTTTTAAGACTAGACATCCAGGGGTCGGTTATGGACTAGTGGTGAGGGTTGGCACACGATAAAATGTGAGATTTCATGATTGAATCAAGGGCAGTCCGTGGATGTGTTGGGAACTTGTTTAGGATTTTGTACTTTATTGCATGCCTACTGAGGCACCCCATCCCTAAGGATCTCGGTCCTTAGAGTCATAGTGTGAGGTTCCATGTGAACCAAGATCGCATGCTATCCATGATGATGGTATCACAAGGATAAAGACCAAGGATCTAGATTTCCTAGTTAATTTCTGCGTGGTTTGTTTTTTACATGATTGCTTGCTTTTCTACACTTTTCATCATTTAGTTCTTTCTTATTTAGTTGTTTAGCACTGTATTGGGCAACTTTGTTACGTACTTTTGTGAATCTTGTAGGTCCTCGAGAGCAACCACATCGGTTAGTGCCTTGGTTGGTTCATCTCTTCTTTTCTTGTTGTTGTTCTTTTTGTTGTTTCTTTTGAGTATGTACACATTTTGTAGTTTTTGCATCTGTCTTTACTTGTACCTTTTTTTAGAGATGTATATCGTACATGTACGGACATTACAGTGATACATATATGTGGCATTTTGTGGACATGGTTCCTTGTTGAATGTAATGGAAAAAGTTTGCTTCTGTTTTATAGTGTTTTATGCTATGCTTTCTATCTTACTTTGTGTGCTTCAAATGTGAAATTGCATAAGTGGATTGGAATGCCGAGTATTCGGTCTGGGGGGATGATCATCGTAGTTTGATATCAGAGAAGTAATACTCCCTTTCCATTCCACGTATGTAATTCCTCGTGATATCGAAGAACACTATTGTGTTCATGAATCTTTTGACCTGGCACGAATTGCATAATAATAGTTGCATACATGCCATGTATCTCTCATAAGCAAAGTGAAGTACTAATGTTATGGTTCCTTATGCAGAACCATGTTGCCTCGCGTTGATACTGATATGGCACTACAACTAGCCTATTTTATCTAGGACATGTAGGACATGCATCATAGCCAAGAGGCGATTGAGCAAAGGTTGTTATAGTAGGATGACTCATTCTACCACCCTTCCCGAGAAGATGAAGACAATGTACAAAGGCCAATATCATTGGATCCAGAGTCATTTGAGGATGCATATGCATTACATGTGCATCAGGCCACATACACAGCATACCAACGATCACATTGTCGTGGTTCATTGATACTGGCACAATAGAGGAGGTAGAGCTTTGGATCAAGCTTGTATCCAAAGTTTTTGGGAATGATTCATGCACCATTGGAGGAGTGGGGAACATTTGCTGAGTTATCCTTGGCTGGATATGCAAAGAGATGGTGGCATATTGCCTAGGAGCATCTAATAGAGCCCATCACTTGGGATCTCTTGTGGAAGAGTTTCGTAGCGAGTTTCTACCCCTGAACCCTCAGTAGAGGAGCAGAGGCGATGGTTTGCTGAGCTGGCACATGGGTCTATGATGGCCTAAGAGTACATTATACAATATTCAGAGTTGTTTGATGAACCTGTGATTCATCACTCTAAAAGTTGAAAATAGAGCCTTGTTCCCGAGTAATTAGAGGCATATTTCCACCTATATTACATAATTAACATTCAGGCATGCATTGATAACATCGATATTTTAGCATCTACATCTGCATTAAATAAGAAGCCAGAGTCACTTGTAAAAATCACTCATTTGTACATATTTTATACTAACTCCAAAGCCCATACTTTTAACTCTATAGTCTATATATTACTAATACTAATAAAGGAAAAATATCAAAAAAATACTAACTTGTAAAATTGACCAATAAAATCCAATCCAAGTTTGAGATCATGGACCTAAAAATGCACATATCTCTCTCTCATACAACCTCCGATTTAGGCTACTCACTTGTAAAATAATATACATTCATAGACCTTCAAAATGAGATCAATTTCATTTAAATCGGAGCTCGTATGCAAAACTTGGGTTTTGGGCCCCACATTGTATACTATATGTACTTGTATGTGTACCCTAGTATTTTATCACTTCATTTGACCTCATTTCTGTTTTTGGTCGACATGAAACTTATATATCTCATTGAGAGCTACAACATTCATGTTTTGAGTTTTTCCAAACTCGGTCATTTTCACCTTCTTGTTTCACCTTCTTTCCTCGACTAATCTGATTGGGCCACGTGACACCCTCTGGTTGCGCCACGCGGCCCACTCCATTGTGCGCCACTCGCCCCCTTTTCCTTCATCATCCGATGGCTTCCTTTCCCTCCAAATCTCAGCCATCCATGCCGCAATCCATTTCAGCCGTTTGATCTTCCTCATGATCTCACCCAGACCACCCACTTCCGCCTTCACCATATCGCGCCACGTAGCGCACTCCAACACCGCCCGATCTTTTCCATCAATGTCATTCATTCCCGCTCCATCCATCACCTTTGATCAAACATCATATGTGATCTCCACCGTTTGCGAATGTCGTGCCTACATCCCTCCACGTAGCACTCTCATCGCCCTTCGATCGCATCGCCTTGATCTGATCCTACCCGTTTCTTAGTGCCTTGCCAGCCACCGTTGGATCACTAGATCCAACGATCGAGGCATCGTCTTCCACCTCCGAGAAAGCCTCGCCCACGTTGTCACCCACCTTGCCAACTCGCTGGCCCCTTCTTATTTTCTCTGCCTTCTCCGCCACTCGCCCCACTCGCCAACTAGCCCACGATGGAGCTCTTACTCTCCTCATCCTCACGGCTACTCAGTCACCCCACGACATCCTCTCGTTCGCTCCACAACCCCACGCAAACCACTCCCTCCATCGCATGGACCTCCACCTCTTCCTATAGATACTCCACCTCCGCGAGCTTTAACCTCATCCGCCCTTGCACGAGAGATCCCAAAGATCCTTTCTACCTATCGGTGATATAGATTAGGACTGAGAGCGAGCGACGACGGTGTTTCCATCTCCGACGAGATCCACGACGAGTTCCGCCATGCCAGCAGCTTCTTCGACGAGCTGCTAGAGCTCGGGCCTCTACCGACCCTCGAGCGACGACCGGAGACTCCTCCTCTAGCCTCCATTCCCAGGTAGCCTCCTTTATTTCTCCTCCAATCTTCTTCTTCTTTTCCTCCGACCATCTCCTAATTTATTAGGCCACCTCGCTCTATACCACCCTCCACCGCCCATCGACCGAGCTCCGTGCCTTGGATCTCCCATCCTCACGCACCATTTCGTTCACCCCCACAACCCGTCGACTCATCTCCGATCCTTGCTCCGCCCCTCACGGTGGAGGAGCCCGTCGGCGTTCACCCACTTTGACTCATAGGCCTCCAGTCGCTCCTTGCAATCCACACGAACACCTGCATGCCTCGACTATAGTCACTAACCCTGAAAGTATCATTTTCTTCATTGGTCAGAAGCGTTGCCAGAGTTGCTTCAAGCTTCGTCGCCTCTGTCCTACGGACCACCTCCACCTTGTCCATACGCTCTGATCGCTCCGTGAAGCTCCCACGACCGTTCCCTGCTGCTTAGGAGCCCCCGTAGATCAGCATCGAGCGAGAACCAAGGCGGCGAAGCTGCGGAGGCTTTGCCGGAGCCCAACCACATCCTTCGCAGGAGGCAGCGACGAGAGGAGCAAGAACTATAGCTACCGTCCGATCCTCTTGATCAGACGGTCTCCAATGATCCATGCCAACCTATCCAGGAGCTCTAGATGTCGTTGGATCCATCACGATCGAACGGTCCCAAGGCGCACCACGTATCTAACTTTAGCAGCCGTTTGATCCTCATTGATCGAACGGTCCATCGTGCACCACGTCACTTCCTCCGAGCCTCTTCCCTGACCCTTAGGCTCGGAGCTCTAAAAACTATCCTGAAGCACGCCCGAGCCTCCAACGCACCCGAGCCACATTCCGATCCCACGACGTCATCCGAGCCTAGCACCTCACATATTCCTCATGTGCGGTCTGGGCATATTACACTGAAACCTCTTCAAGTTTTCCAAATTGTCATTCAGTCCTTGTCAGGAGCATCACGTGAGGGGCACGTGTTCTTGTGGACATTTTACACACATACCCCTAGCATTATAGGTAATTGCATTTTAGTCCTTGTACGCACATTTTGTTTTAATCAATTATAATTCTTGTTTGCATTTGGTCCTTGTGTTTTCATGTTTATTTCATTACTCATTTATAATAATTTTTAAATTCTAAAAATTGCATGTTGTAGAGAAGCTTGTGCTTTAACATTGTGGACACTTGTCATATTTTTGAGAGCTCCGTGGAATTTAATATTATAATTTTTGTGGAAATTTACATAGTTTTGCCATTGTGTGCTTTAAATTACATATTAAATTATTTGTAGCCCCAAAAATCACCAAAAAAATCACAATAGGTTTAGCTTAAGTTGATCTACTTCGTGCCAAAAATCACATCATTTGCATGCATCATGAGTCCTGAATAAATTAATTAGTCTTCTGCTAAATTGATTTTTAATAGGTCCAATATACATCATTTACTAGGTCTATCAATTTTCCTGGATTCTTCTCACATAGAAATATCTAGGATAATTTCTGTGTCTGAAAATGAAGTACTTTGATATTTATTAAAATTAACTTTGCAAAAACTACCCTGCATACATATTTAATTCATAATGAATTCATTTGGAGTCTAAAAATTCCAAAAAATGCAGTAGCTTAGCTTCATTGCACTTCATATTCTAGCCAAAGTTCATCATTTTTGGACCTCATTTGATTATAATTTGTGTTTTAACTTAAAATTTGGCTCGAATTGCATCGCAATTTTCCTTAATTGCATAAAAAACCCTAAAAATCTGACATTGGAATTGACTTCGAATTAACCTAAGGAAAAAGTTGTCTCCCTGAGTTCGACCTTGGGCTTGTCCGAGTAAAATAAAGAAAATTGTCGCTTGTGTTTAATTCTATATTAATCTAAGTGGTTTTTGATCAATATCAATTTACCTGACTACAACGAACGCAACATTTAATTCGATCATTAACTCGATCGAATTAGGTAGGGTAGGTAGAGGCTCTTCAAAATGGCACCGTTGTCGGGGAGGCACGGCTTAGGTTAATTTTTAGGAAATTTGGATTTTAGATTTTCTGTCCCCGAGTAGTCTGATTCCCGGCTTTTCTTGTGAATATTTTCTGTTCAATTTTATTTGTTTATTTTGTGTCGTCCTTTATCTTACCATCAATTATTTTCGTGCGAGGAATACGAGGAGTCGAAGGCACTTCGCCAAGCGAGCCGAGGAACCTGCATCAAAATAAATTGATTGTTTTTTAGAGGACTTGTAACATTTTTTAATTTTATTTTGCATTTCCAGTGGTTCCCGTTTGGGTTCTCGTGTGTGTAAGTCATAATAAAACGAGTCCCCGCCTGCTGTGTGGTTTCTTAACGTAGGATAGGACCTGCACTTGCGGCTCTTAGAGCTCTCTTAGGATTGTTTGTACTCGTAATATCTAGAACCACACTTTGCACTAAAAGACGCACTTAGACCGCAGGACTATAGCAAAATCTAACTAGTTCTTCACTTGTTAATAGAACTGCTTGTCTAGGAGCGACCTTTCTCGTTTGCATCCATATAGTGTAAAATTTTTAATTCTGTTTTGCATCCCGCATATAAAAGTGCTAGGATCACTATAAGTCTTCTGCACTTGGCATACATCATTATTTTATCTTGCATCGGCTTTTCTCGACTTCTTCTCCCTTGGTTTTCCAATCTTAGGTTTAAAGAATTTGGGACTGGACGGTAGACATGCATGCCTTGTGTGTTGGACTAATCAAGTGGCCATTTAAACTTAAAATCAGGACTGCTAAACAGATTGACCAAAAAATCAAATAAAATCAGAAATTCTGTTTGCGGGAGAACAACCCCGACCTTGATTATAGGTTGAGTAAAGGGTAAAGAGTGTGTGCACACACCCTAAGGCAGAGCCAAAATCCCTGCCTTCCATATCACGTACCTCGATCCTAGCAAATATCACAAGCTAAATCCTTTTAGGTTCATTGACTAGCACCAAGTAGCCTCCGCCTGTTTCGGCAAGTAGATAGGGGTGAACCAGCGATGCTCCACGACAAGTTGCTAATAACCCTTCGGGATGAATTCCCAGCTTTGTCAGCCTCCTCCTACCTCGGTAGGTAGATAGGGACAGGTCTTTGAACTCCTCATCTTGGGATAGGAGCGAAGAAAGGAAGGGCACCGGTAACTTAGGCGACAAGTTAAACATGGAAGACGCATCCGCCTTTGAGCCGACTTCCCTATAGGCTGCGTAGTCCTTGTTATTTGTCTGAAAAAATACACTTAAAATCAACCAGACTAATCGCACTCGGTTTCAGGTCCTTCACCATGTTGAGTGTGAAAATCAGGGTTTTGGGATTCATTTGCTTGCTTCAGGTAGGAGAAAAATCCTATCTTTACACTTATACTCCCGACTCTTCTTTTTGCTATCCAAGATGATTGCCTGGGGGGATATCTACTTGTTGACAAGATTTTTCGCGGTTTAAGAAAGTATTTTTATCAAGTCGTTGTGTTACCACGAATAATCAAGGTCAAACAAATAAAGATACAACTACGAGCACAATGGAGACATACAAAATGCATATGGGAAGTAGAGGTTCGAATCCACAAGGACTTAGCAAGTTCGCAATGTAGTATGGACAACTTATTTTAATGAGAAAGACTAGATCACACTAGTTATATGTAAAGATTAAGAGAGATTAGGGATTGTAATGCACATTGAATAAGATCAGACTAATTATGAAACTGGCAAAGCTAAAATTGTTGTGATTAATAATGTCAAAGATATGGTCATAATAAACAGATTCAAAGAGACAATTTCATATTTAGTGCAGCAAACCTTTTGCAAGTAACGAAATGATTCAAGAGTAGATAGAAAATATGAATGCTTAATAAAAAGATGAGAGAGAGTATGAGCTCCTATCTTTTACGCTGGAAAAGAACAATAATGGAGTGCGGGCTTGATACTAGAGGCTGATGGAAATGCACGGTGGCACGTTGGAGTGCGATAGCTTTGGTGAAGAGCAAGCGGTGCACGAGCAATGGTGACGCCTAAGGTAAGAGGCCGCGCGGTCGGTGCGAGGTTGATAGGCAGCAGCACAAAAGACCCGAATACGTGAGAGACGGTGGTGCACAGATTGACTGCTGAAACCGTTGCGAGTTGCATGCACGGAAACGGGGGCCGGGTGAAAGTAGCGTGGAGGGGTGCACATGCCAACTGGAGGTGCTGCTGGTCGCACAAGAGGGAACCAGTGGCTACACGTTGCAATGGAGGAAGTTTCGGAATGCACGGGGGAGCTGCTGGTCGCACATGGTGGAAGAGTTTGCGGCTACGTGACCGGAGGCTCGCGGAGGAGATAGCCGGTGACTGGAGCACGGGATGCTGGACATGTACAAGGACAGCGGCTGCACAGGTCACACTCGCACGTACCGCAGCTAAAGAGGGTACGCTGGAGGGAGGCTGTAGCGTGGGGGAGCGCTCGGGGAAGCACGGTAGAGACGAAGATGCACGACAGGAAGACGGTGACCGGCTGCGCGCAGAGGAGATGCCGGCCTGAAGCCCACGCGTGTTCGCGTGGACTAGAAGATGGCTGGAGATGAGCTGCTATCCTTGTGCCTGTCGAAGACAACAAAACGAGAAAGATAGTATATGACGAGAAAAAGAGAGATAGTGCGTGAGAGGGGGGGTCGAGTACGTGACAGATCCTTGTGCGTGAGTGCAAGGGGTCTTTTTTATACATGCAATATGCGGCTATGCCTAGTGAGTTTCCATCTTTCCTTTGACCCAATACTGCCCCAACGGCATAATCAGAAGTGTCACACATGATTTCAAATTCACAATTCCAATCAGGGGGTTGTAGCATGGGTGCTTCAGTGATGATTTTCCTTAGTGTGTTGAAGGACTCATATGCTTCCTCTGTGAATGTGAAATCTTGGTCCTTTTCAAGTAGTTTGGTGAGAGGGCGAGAAATTTTTGAAAAGTCCTTGATGAAGCGGCGGTAAAAGCCGACATGACCTAGGAAAAACCTTACACCTTTTATGTTCACTGGTGGACTTAAATGGGTGATTGTCTCAATTTTTGATGGATCCACTTCCATTCCTTTCTTTGACATAACATGTCCTAACACAATCCCATGTTTTACCATAAATGTGATTTCTCCCAAGATAATATCAAGTTCACTTCAATGCATTTCTGGAGGACTCTATCCAAAAATCCTAGTGTTTCCTCAAAAGAGTCTCCAAAAATAGAGAAATCATCCATAAATACTTCCATAAAATCGCCGATCATATCAGTGAAAATTTCCATCATGCATCTTTGAAATGTTGCTGGAGCATTACATAATCCAAAAGGCATGCGGCGAAAGGCATATGTTACAAATGGACAAGTGAAAGTGGTTTTGTCTTGATCCTCTAGTGCTATGGCTACTTGGTTATAACCGGAATATCCATCAAGAAAGCAAAAAAATTCTTTTCCGGCTAGCTTCTCAATGATTTGGTCAATGAATGGCAATGGAAAGTGGTCTTTTCGTGTAGCCTTATTGAGTTTTCTATAATCGACACAGACTCTCCAAGATGTCGCCACCCGAGTAGGGATATCATCTCCTTTCTCATTTTTCACAATTGTTAATCCAGCTTTCTTGGGGACAACCTGGAGGGGGACTAATCCAAGGACTATCGGTTATCGGATAAATGATGCCGGCACTCGACCACTTATATATTTCATTCTTCACAACCTCTTGTAGATTAGGATTCAACCGTCTTTGCATTTCTCGAGAGGGTTTACTATCATTTTCCGGATATATGTGATGAGTGTAGAATGTGGGGCTTATTCCTTTTAGATCTGTTATCTTCCATCCAATGGCCCGAGATTTTTTTTTCAAAACTTCCATAAGTTGGCTCTCTTGCATATGATTCAGGTTGGCATTGATAATGACTAGTAGAGTGTGAGCATCATCTAAGAAAGCATACTTCATATCTTTGGGTAGTGGTTTTAATTCAACAGTGGTTGTCAGTGGATTCAGAGTTGTAGTGTTTCCTGAGTCTATTACAGAAATAGTCTCAAATGGTGGTTCCATCATGGGCATGATCATGGTTGAGGTCAATGTGAGTTCAGAGTCTAATGTGTCCCAGGCATTATCAAGCTCATCAATTTCTTGTCCGGTGAGAGGGCATGGTGGAGTTTCTAGTGCAAGATTCAGATTGTAGGTGGCAATTTCATGAGAAGTGTTTTTGTACGTGGATCTAGAGGTGTTCAGACTAACCTCTAAAGGATCTTTGATGAGATGGATGGGAGCAAAGTCATTTTATATGTTGAGTATAGCACATTTTTCTATCCAACCACAGTCTTCAGTCTCAGAGTCAATAGAATTGGGTATGATCAGCTCAATGGGGACGGTTTTGCCATTGATTGAAAATTCGACTTTACCGCCCTCATAATCAAAATGTGCTTTAGCTGTGGCTAGGAAGGGTCTTCCCAAAATGATGGGTGTTTCACTCAGTGTGTTGGGAGAATCCATATCCATAACAACAAAATCAACAGGAAATTTATGTCCTTGCACTGTGACTATAACATCTTCAAGAAGTCCTATTGGTCTCTTCACAGTGCGATCTGCCATTTGTAAAATCATTGAAACAGGTTTCAGTCTCCCCAAGTCGAAGTGTTCTAGGATGGCGGTAGGGAGAAAATTGATTGAGGCGCCATTATCTAATAAAGTGCGCTCGAAGGTCAACTCACCAATCGTGCATTTAACCAAAGGTGCCCCTGGATCTTTTTTCTTGGGGGCAGGAATTGGGAAATGGTATTTGATGTGGCTTGGGGTAGCACATACTTTTCTTCTTGATTTTCCTTTGTCTTTTCTCTTGATTTCCTTTTGGGTGTGCATTTTTCCTTTAAGAAGCGGGAGAAGGCGGGGACTTGTTTGAGGGCTTTTAAGAGCGAGATTTCAATGACAATGCCTGAGAATAGTTTTTCTAGCTCCGGATCGATGGTGGAAGATCGAGGTTTTCTTCGGTGAAGAGCTCCGGGAAAGGGGATATCTATGGATGGGGAGATATGAAGGGGCATGGTTGTCTCAGTTAGCTTCTCTTCATCGTCAACCTCCTCCTCTATGTCAATTTGATCCTCTGAAGCTAGCGGTCTGGTGTAGGCAGAAGTGGTTTTCCCATTTCTCAAAGTGACAGCATTAGCAGATTGGTTTGGACGGGGTGGGGTTTTGAAATTGACTTGATTTCTAGGTGCTTGTTGTGGGTTCCCTTGATTTGACCTAGAAAATGTAAAAAATCCTTGATTCTGGCCTTGGAAACCAGGTGGTGAGGTGAAAGATCCGACAAGTGGTGGAGTTTGAAGTACTCCAGATGAACTAGCCTTGTTGGTGTTGGGATTGGGCAGCGGTTGAGGTGACAGGGTTGGGATGTATGACATGATCTGGACGAATTGACGGGCATTCTCAGAGTTGGCTTTTTGTTGGGCTTTAGTGGCCTATTGTTGAGCTATAGCTAGTTGTTGTATTGCTTGAGCCAAGGCATCGAAGTTTACCGCAGTGGTGGAGGGTTGAGCTATGGGTTGTGCCATTGGTTGTCTTGGTTGGGTGTGATTCTGGAAATGATAGTTGTTCTGTCTATTCCATCCAGAATTTGATTGATCTTTCCATGTGTTGTGGTTATTTGAATATCCACCTCCTTGATTTCTCTGCACCCAATTCAAAGTCTCAGGATTTGTGTCTTGATTATGGGTGGTGTGGTCAACTTCATGGCTAGTGGGATTACTCATGGCCAATTTTTCTATAGCTTGAGTCATGAGGTTCATTTATTTTGAGAGGGTTTCCCATCGGTCAGGATTCTCATTGCTAGATCTCTCATGATTAATGATATTGACTGTCCTCATATTTCCACTGTATTGTTCAATTGAGGAACTATTCACCGAATTGTCAGCCATATTTTCAAATAAAGTCCAAACAAAATGCTCGTCACGGCTGATGTAGTTTCCATCACATGAGCCATCAATCACTCTCTTAAATGATGTATCTATACCCTCATAAAATATCTGAACCAATTTCCATTTGAGGATTGCATGATGAGGGCATTTCCTTTGTAATTCCTTAAAACGCTCATAGGCTTCGTGAATGGGCTCTCTGTTTTTCTGAGTGAATGATGATATGGCTTGTCTCAAGGCATTTGTCTTTCCTATTGGGAAGTATTTCTTGATGAATGCCTCTCTTAAGGAGTCCCAAGAGGTGAGTGAGGTTCCATAATTTCGGAGCCATTGGAGTGCTTTATCTTTGAATGAGTGGGTGAAGGCTTTCATGTAGATGTATTCTTTCTCTACCCCAGGGATACTCATGGTGTCACAAGCAGAACGGAAATCTTAGATGTGGAGGAAGGGATCTTCAGAGTCATTTCCATAGTACTTTGGGATTAAGGAGAGTGATGCGGGCTTTATTTCAAAGTCTCCTACTTCAGGCGGGATTTGGATCCAATGAACTAAGTCCTCTGCAGCCGAGTTGTAATGTGTGCTTATGGGCGGTGGTCGGATGAGAGGTGCTATGGTGTGGCGGATTGTGGTATTTTCTTCTCTCAGCAGTTGTAGTTGATGCAAGATGAGATCCATAGGGTTTGGCCTTTCTTCACCAATGTTTACTATGTCAGATGAATTCTCAGATGAAGGAGATGGGTTTGTTTTTCTTCTATAAATCGGGTCGTACTCTAATGGTTGTTGCACTGGATTTTTCAGAGACCTACGACCTAGCATACACAACACAATACACCAGACAATTTGTTGATTCACCAACTCACATAAAAATTATCGCGGAAGCGGTTATCTTTTTGATTTTAATTTAGTGATTCAACAAAAGTTTTCAGAGAAATTAGAGTCCTTAACGATGAGGTGGGTGTGGAAGATTGTGAGAAATCGATGTCCTAATCCGACTGGGGGATCCAGGGTTGGTACTCATATCGTTAGATCTGCTTTTCCCATAAGAACATGTGCCCAACGCGTTGAGGAGTTACGATTTCTCTCTGCAATCCCACATAGCACTAGGGATTTTTGTCACTATCCAAGGGTTCTATGTGCTCGTGATTTTTGTGTCATACACGTGCATCAAATCAAGCAATTAGAATTTTCCCGCTTTCTGCTCGGGCCACTGCGGTGGCCTTTCAAGCTTATCTTCTTAAATGATCAGTACACGATTTGGTGGTCTTTGAATTAGATTATCAGCGGGAGAAGACCAGAGAGATGATGCAATCAAGAACTATTTTTTTAATTTTTTTTCAGTTTAAGTTCGGAGCACAAACAAATGCGGACAATTTTAAAAGCCTAAGATGCTTAAGAGAAAGACGGGCTCACAGTGCCTGCACTTCTGGCGCTAATCTGTAATGTTTTGTCCTGCTGATGGCGAGCTTTTCCGAGAAAGGGGGAGGGATTTTTTTAAAAAAATTACAAGTTTGCTAAAACAAAATGCATGAAAAGACAAGTATTTTTTTTCCTTTTTGAAGCCTAAGTACCTGCAAAACAAAAAAAAATGCACGGATTAGAAACTTGAAATTAAGTTGGAACGAAGAAGAAAAAAATTGCAAACGTTGCTTAGTCCCCGGCAACGACGCCAAAATATTGACAAGATTTTTCGCGGTTTAAGAAAGTGTTTTTATCAAGTCGTTGTGTTACCACGAATAATCAAGGTCAAACAAATAAAGATACAACTACGAGCACAATGGAGACATACAAAATGCATATGGCAAGTAGAGGTTCGAATCCACAGGGACTTAGCAAGTTCGCAATGTAGTATGGACAACTTATTTTAATGAGCAAGACTAGATCACACTAGTTATATGTAAAGATTAAGAGAGATTAGGGATTGTAATGTAGATTGAATAAGATCAGACTAATTATGAAACTAGCAAAGCTAAAATTGTTGTGATTAATAATATCAAAGATATGGTCATAATAAACAGATTCAAAGAGACAATTTCATATTTAGTGCAGCAAACCTTTTGTAATGAAATGATTCAAGAGTAGATAGAAAATATGAATGCTTAATAAAAAGATGAGAGAGTATGAGCTCCTATCTTTTACGTTGGAAAAGAACAATAATGGAGTGCGGGCTTGATACTGGAGGCTGATGGAAATGCATGGTGGCACGTTGGAGTGCGATAGCTTTGGTGAAGAGCAAGCGGCGCACGAGCAATGGTGACGCCTAAGGTAAGAGGTCGCGCGGTCGGTGCGAGGTTGATAGGCGGCAGCACAAAAGACCCGAACACGTGAGAGACGGTGGTGCACAGATTGACTGCTGAAACCGTTGCGAGTTGCATGCACGGAAACGGGGGCCGGGTGAAAGTCACGTGCAGGGGTGCACATGCCAACTGGAGGTGCTGCTGGTCGCACAAGAGGGAACCAGTGGCTATACGTTGCAATGGAGGAAGGGCCGGAATGCACGGGGGAGCTGCTGGTCGTACATGGTGGAAGAGTTTGCGGCTACGTGGCCGGAGGCTCGCGGAGGAGATAGCCGATGACTGGAGCACGGGCTGTTGGACACGTACAAGGACAGCGGCTGCACGGGTCACACTCGCACATACCGCAGCTAAAGAGGGTGCACTGGAGGTAGGCTGTAGCATGGGGGAGCGCTCGGGGAAGCACGGTGGAGACGAAGATGCACGACAGGAAGACGGTGACCGGCTGCACGCAGAGGAGATGCCGGCCTGAAGCCCACGCGTGTTCGCGTGGACTAGAAGATGGCTGGAGACGAGCTGCTATCCTTGTGCCTGCCGAAGACAACAAAACGAGAAAGATAGTATATGGCGAGAAAAAGAGAGATAGTGCGTGAGAGGGGGGTCGAGTACGTGACAGATCCTTGTGCCATGAGTGCAAGGGGTCTTTTTTATACATGCAATATGCGGCTATGCCTAGTGAGTTGCCATGCAAGTAAAGACAAAAATTAAATGAATATGCATGGGGAAGGGGTGGTCATGGGGCTCCATGTATGGGGAAGGCAATGGGTTGTACGTGGGAGGCTTTATCCATGCTATAATGAGTGGGTAATTTATACTATCCTCCCTCCCCTTTTCTTCCCAATAAAAAGTGAGGTTTTGTAGAGTCAAATTAATGTGTTATATTCAATGCATAATACACTTCCAAGAATGATTAGGAATCATAAAATAAATAAAATAAGTAATCGATATTTTTGAAAACATTTTACTTGACTACAAAATCATGATCGGTTGATTTATGCAGAGATATAATTGATTGTGTGCAATTTATGGATATTTTCTCTGTTGTATGTGAGGAATATAGATTATGTGAATTTGGAGTTTATAGATCAATCATTCAGGTTGTATATCACATAATTTGATCATATTATCTCTGTATATATTGTAATAATCACTACTCCAGTTTCACAAATCTCTCATTAAACCCCCCCTCGAAGCTCGTCTTCATCGGCCCAAGCGCAACTTGGGCCAACCCAAGCTCATGACCCTATTGAGTTCGGGATTCCCCAACCCCAGGATGGTTACCCTCAAACCATTCCTTTTCTCTCCTCTCATTTCACTGTGGAAGACCATCGCCTCAGTGAGAATGTCTTCATTACTACGTCCTCTAACCTAGACCACCTTTACCTAGGTGAAGAGGATGAACCAGAGACCAAGATGTCCCCTCAGAGACCCCCGGAGGAAGAGGAACACATAGATGATACTATACATCAAATCCTTGCCCGCTTAGCCGCAACCGAACAGAAAAATGCAGATCTTGTGGCGAGGATGAGACAGGTGATTGTGGCGGGTGGAATTGACAGACCGATGGTGGATGCCTACAACCCAATTGAGAATGAGATACATAATTGGCTTGTACCTGAGGTACCCCCAGAAGCATTTGAGCTGAAGCCCCATTTTCTGAGTATGCTACTGATGAGAGGGAGGAAATCAAGGGTCTAATCCACAAGGCGGATCTATAGTCAATGCGGTGACCGCTCAATAAATCCCACTCGAGCAGCAATTAACCCACAATAAAGAATAAATCAATTGATTAAATCTCAAAAATGTGGAGTTAAAATTTATTATAACTCTACATGCAAATGTGTATAGGTGTAACCGTGTAAGCTTGTGTAGAGGTCGAACACTGGGAGCAAATGGTTGGGAGCAAAATAAATGCACAAGATTATTCAATTCTTATCTTATCCATGTTATTGCTTTTGTGGGTTTTAAATTTTAATTTTTTTATTTATTATTATTTTTTGGTTTTATATTTTTGTATTCGATTTTTGATTTTCTGATTTTATATTTTCTTTTTCCATGTATATTATATAGTATGCCATATATAAGGCTATATATGTTATACATAGTCATATAATTATAAATAGTAGTAAATACATATATAAAATATAGAATTTTTTTTGTTTTTTATATGTTTTTCTAATATTTTTGTGAATTTGAAGGATTTTTTTGCTAATTTTTATGTATTTTTAATGTCAAAAATATCCCAATAATGGGGTTAATACATAATCCAAAAATAATTTGGGTTTTAAAAATAGTAAGTAGGTCCCAAAATTACCCAAATTAATTTTAATACGTAAATAATAATATATAAATAATTATAATATAGGAAAACATATTTTTGGTGTTTTTGAAGAGTTTTTATATTTTTTGTTGAATTTTGGAGTTTTCTAATTTTTTTAACTTTTCTTTTACTCTTTTTATGGGTTTTTGGTTTCAGGACTCAATAGATAGCAGGATATAACATATATAATTTTTTGCGATTTTTCAAAGCATTTTAAATTTTTTATTTTATAATTTAGATAGGGTTTATTTGGGCTCCATTTTAATTTTAAAAATTAGATAAAATGCAAAAAATGCATATTAAAAATATGGGTGTGAAAGTACACCGCATAAAGCATTTATCCATTTTTTTCGTATTTTTAGGAGCTAGATAGTTATTTTTAATAAATAGATAAAAGAGATAAAAATAAAACAGCATGGTAGGGGCATTTTTGTAATAAAAAATAATGACAGGGTGTTCTGTGCAAAAATCCCAACAGAATAAACATTTATTTAATATTTTAGAACCTTTACACAATATACAAAACCACATGGGCATAAGTGTAAAATTCACAACACATCACGTGGGACAACACGTGATCCTGACTCAGAGGGACCAAAATGCAATTTTTTAATAACTCCAGAGGTCTCCGTGCAAAATTTCCCCAAGTCACGTGGGACAACATGTGACTCGGCTGGGAAGGACCTAAATGTAATATCCAATTAACACACGGGTTATATGCAAAAATCCCATTTATTTATAACGTTACATTTATTTTACAGAACTAAATAATAAATACAAAAATTCAAGAGGCTAAAGTGCAATTTACCCCTTAAGGCGCTGGATCGGACGACTGATGTTCTTGACTTATCCACGTGGCGCCTCTATGTTAGTCGATGACGCTTCGCCAATGGACGCGTGAGATTAGGATGCGGGTCGCGATATGATGATCGATGATGGCTCCATCCAATGGCTGATCTTCAATATGGGCCTCCTTCATCCAACGGCGGGGATGATGGCTGGGAGAACAGGGAAGAACGCTCACCGGGGCGAGTTTCTTCCGGTGATATCTCGTGTCTCCGCCGGTCTTTGCCGCTCTTGAAGGTCTCTATAGCTTCCTGGGAGGATACTCTAACTGTTGGAGGTCTTGGATCGGCCTGAGGTACGCTGGAGCACCGCCACGAGCTCGGGGAAGAAATGGGGCTCCAGGTACCTCTACCGGCTTTGATTGCATCTCCTGGCGCGTTTCAAGGAGCCTAACCTGCACAGGAAGCTCACACGGCTCGAGGGTGTCTCCCTCGACTAGGGGTTTGAAGCTATTAGCACGGGGATGGTGATGGGCGAGGAAGCTCCAGTGAAGGGTGGTGGAGGAGGCGATGGGAAACGAAATGGTTGCGATTCGGGGGTCGGAAAGTCACTGGAAGGCTCGGGAGTCGTCGCCGGAGCGGAGCTCCGGTGAACTACGACTTGACTGATTCACGACGATTTACTTAACTACAAACTAAACTAACAACGGGAAATAAAAGCTGGAACGAAAATCTATCTAATAAAGCAGTAAAAGGGCTCTAATACCTGGTGGGAACCAGGGAGCATGGCGTCACCAGAGCTCCGCCGTGGGTGCATCTCCCACCTCCTCCGACCGATTCAAGGCTCCAAAAGGTTCCTCCTGTCACAAGAAAGCTTCCAGGACCGAATACGAGGAAGGGAGGATGGTAACAATTGACCAAATTTGCAAAGGAGGAGGAGCTGGTTTATTTATAAACATTGGTGTGCACCATTATTGACCAGGCGATGGTGAAGAATCTACGCTATATACAATGTGTACAAGGTGTGGGCGTGTATGTACAATGTGCCAGGAATATTTCTTGTGAAGGAAGAAAGTGCAATCGATGGATGGTGCGCCCGGGAAAAAAGAGAGAAGATAGGGTCTTTGAAAGATTTGACGGGCTGGAGGTTGAGTTATTTATGAACATAATGGGAAGCCCTTATTGACCAGTCAAAAATAAGAAATCAAAGCTATATACAAAGGATACAATACATTGGCGTGTATGAGGGTTGTTTAGGGAGTATTTTCCGTGAAGGGACTGATGTTATTTGAACGATTGATTGGTCGGGAAAATGAGGAGAAAACGCGAGGTTTGATGGATCTGACGTGCTGCAGAGGTTGGAGGCTGAGTTGACTGGAGGTCGACAGAGGGAGCCTTGCCATTGGTCCATGTAGGCTCACTACAGGACAAAATAATAGGGCTATTAAAGAATAATTATTTGAAAATAATAAATGATTTTATTAAATTTTGGGTATAAAATAAAAAATGTTAATTATTTTATGTAGTATTTTATTACGATTTTTTTGATGTATTTTATTACAAGTTAATTATTAATGGTGTATGTATAGGTATATTTACATGTATATTGTATAATTTATTTTTATTTTATATATTTTATGTTTTATTTTATTTTCTTATTTTATAACGTATTTTTAGGTACATAAATATATTTTTATATTCTTTTTATGATAGTATTTGTATACTTAAATAAATAGGCATATGAATTGTATAGGTATAGTTATAGGTATTTTGCCTATGTTTTATATACTTCTTTTTATTTTAATGCATTTTATAGGTTTTTTATTTTGGTTTTATATTTTTAATATAATATATGTAATATTTACAATATTATAAAAATATGAAATAAAATAATTAAAGAATATATTTCTCTTTTATTTATATACATATAGAACATAGGTATCTATGTTTTAACATAGTTTTGTTTTATTCTCCTTTTTCTTTTGGGTTTAATTCTAATTTTAATGTACACATATGTTATAATTAATGTTTACAAAATTATAGAAATATGAATTTGTAAAAATAATAAGTAATGAATAAATTGAATATTTTAATCGTATTATGTACAATAGGGGCCCTAAACCTATCTTTTGCATAGTAACTCCAAGATATAAAACCACCACTAATAAATAGCTCATGAATAGTTATATACAATTAGAGGTGATTTTGCTATATTTTGAGTTTTTATTTGAAAGATATGGGTCTGTGAAGTTTGGTTTTTGGCTTTTTATTCTGGATATAAAATGTACACTATATATTATTTTTGTACAAACTCAATTTTATATTTTTATTTACATTATTATCTACAACTTTTATGTACAAAATTTTTTATTTGATGAATAAATCACAAATAATAAAGAAATTCATAATCAATAAATAAATTCATGAGGTATTTATTGTATTTTTGGCCCTTATCTCCCCCTACTTTATTCCTTATCGACCAATTCCATTCTGGACTTGGTCTCGGGGTTAGGGTCATAAAATATTTTCAATATTTTATTCCTTTTTTTCTTTTATTCTCTTTATTCTATAATTTTGGCATTAAAACCTTATTTTATGTATACTTAATACAATAAATAATGAGTGCTGTTATAGAAAAACTGAAGCTATTTACATGTATTTGTTTGGGGTTTTAAGGCTAAAATGATAGAATAAAGGTGATGAAATGGAGATTCATCACCCCCTATTCTTGCCTTTGCTAGTACCTAGCAAATACTTATGCAATAAGTACAAAAAGAATAAAGAATAAGAAGAAAAGAAAAAGCAAAAATAAAGAATTTAAAGAATAAATTGAATTGATCATGATTATTAAACTCATCTGTACAAAATCAAAGTTTGGAGCTCAGATTAGACCTTGGTGTGAAATTGTGTGTGGAACCTGCTCGGGAACCAAATTTTAAACACAACAGCCTTCGAGAGTAACAGAACTCGGTTCAAATCACCTCAATAGCCAGGTCAGAACTAGCCTACACCATACGTAAACCCTTACGACTATGAAGCTGACTTGTACAGTGTAAGTGATAGTGGCTCTCCCCAGCTGAAATGACAAAGGAATTGACTTCTCCAGAATGACAACCCAATGATTCCCCAATCCAGCACTTTGTCATCGAGGAGCATGGTATTCCCTTCTAAGTTCAAGTGGCATCCAACTCAAGAGGAGGAGGGAGAGAAAAGAATGGACGGTAGCAAGTGTAGCTACCTATCCTGGGATGCAAGACCAGTGTAGTCAAGTCGTCCAGCTGCAGACTCACATGGTATAACTTTGATGCTCAAGCTTGCTTATTTTCTATACAACATATATACATACTTTGGCAGGCACTTTTATTTTTATTTTCAAGCCTATCCACTTTTTTAGAGTTTTTTTATCAAACAAACTATTTACAGCAACATTTACATAAGGACTTTTTCCTCTTGGTCCAGAAGACTATCCCTCTTTAGAAGCTTTATTGCAACCCACACTCTCCTGTCATTTGACTTCATTGAAACTGGACCAGGTTGAGGTGCACTTCCCTCCCTAGAAGAGGACAAATGTTTCCACCCGTGTGCGTCTCAGACTGGCAAATCCAACCCCCTCACCACTCCAACTGAGTTAAGCCAAGTGAAAGGTGCAAGTGTCCAAGTTAGGTCACGGTCGACAAGAATTATGCATGTGTCTCGAAAAGTTCTATTTAGTCAGTTGAGGTGACTTGAATCCAGCCCTGATTTCTCAAAGAATTTAAGTTTGAATAGACCTGAAGTACCTTAAACCTAGTTCCCATAAGGTTCCAGTGCAGTTAGGTGCGGTAAGTTCCAACCAAGCTCCAATCTTCGACTTTATTGGACTAGTTCAATCATAGAGCTTAATCAAAGAATATGAATGCTATGCAAATGCTATGTACAATGATGCAAAGAATAATGTAGTTTTTTTCAAAGAATTTTGAAAACAAAGAGAAAATTTTTTACACAAAGAATTTTTGCAAATAAAATAATTTTGGCACTCAAAGTATAAAATATGTACAACTATTTACACGGGTGTGCCGCTTTATTTTACAGGACTTAAAGAATTTACAGGTTTTAACAAAGTGATTTATTTAGGTGTATATACAATTGATAAAGAGTTTTACGTATTTTATTTTTCATTTATTTTATTTTATTTTATTTATTATGATGCTTTTATTCCTCAAATTTATTTGAAGATCATTTTGAAAACTATAGTACAAAATAATTTTTGCAAATATTTACAAACATTTGAAAGCCATTTTGCAAAGATTTTGCAAACACTATATATACATTTTTCAGAATATTTTTACATACGTTTTCAAAATCATTTGTAAATAGGTTTTCAAATCCTTTATTTCATACAAATATAAGAATTTTCGCAATCAAAATATTTTTACAAAGGTTGAAAATATTTCACAAAAAGTTTTCCAAATGGTTCACACCCTTTTTCAAATCATTTTGCGAAATTTTTTTAACCTGATTTATTAATCAGTATATACAAGAAGAATCTGAGGAATAAGAAGCACTACTAATGAATTATATCCTATTTTTAGCCATATTTTTTAATAATTATACGAAAGTACGAGTTATGGCTAAAGTATATACAGAGTATATACGACCCCTTATACTTAGCATGAGCTATGTCCTCATAGGTCAAAGAGAAAAAGAGAAGACATAACTCGTGCTGAGTATAGAAAAGCCTATACTACAACGACTAAAAGAATAACAAATAAAAGAATAATGAGATAAATGAATAAGAAAATGACCGCCCTCTACAATTAGGATCAAATAATCCTAAGTATAACAGACTGTACACATCGCAGGGAGGGTCAAGAGTGGGAATAAACAGATCAATGAGTGAATCAAAGGTGCAGTTCCCCCATACTTAGGACAAAGTACATCCTGAGTACAAAAAAACTGACACAAAGGGATGACACCTTTTATGTAGCTAAAGAACTATGAAAAGGAAAAGAAAAAAAGAAGAAAAGAGAGATATATATAGATATATGAGATGATCGTGGAGAATGTACGCATCACTCCCCCTATACTTAGGGTGAGATATCCCGAAGTATAAGAAACGACATGAGTGATGAAACGGAACATACAACAACGCGGTGTGTACCCCCCTATACTTAGGACAAAGTATGTCCTAAGTATAGACATACAGATATGGCGCAAGATCTGGGGCACACAAGACACACGGAAGAAAGAAGGAACATAATACACAACACATATATACAACTAGCACAGAGTATGAGGTATAGGATGGTATCTGGTATGAGACTATTGTGCTCTCGTCGCTGTCTCCCTGTGAGAACGAGGACGTAGTCAGAAGGTGAAAATACACCCGAATCTGCAATCAAGTGGGTGTCATCTACCGGGGAATAGAGATCGAAAACTAAGGGAAGGACCTGTAGCACAAGTAGAATGTTGGCTCATAAGGTGTGAAATGGGTGAATGGAGCCGATGCCGTAAGACTCGGAGGAAGCAAGAGCAGTACAGACTCCTCCGAGTCAATCATGGTCTCTAAGGATATGAACGTGAAACATGAGACGTTCCTAATGCAGCGGTGTGGTATTCGATGGGCATAAAATCAGAAGGTCACAATATACACCGAAATGTCAATAGACAAGGCTCAACACTGTGAGGGTCCTCAAGGTGAGAAAAATCAGAGAAGGCTCAGCCCCGTACTCCAACAGCGAGGAGACACAACCAGGGGGGAGACCGAGTACCAAAATTAGCAAACCCGACCTCGTGCCCCAACAGAAAGGAGACACCAGCAGTGAAGCCGAGTACCTAAAGTATGATGTACTCTCCCGCAGATAACCCTCGGGGAGAAGTACATGCTAGTCAATGAATAATCAGAACATGAGCTCACCCTTGTGAGGGTCGTCAAGGTGAGCGGGCTCAAAGGAGACTGATCCATCGGACGGATCACAGAAACGATCTCGATAGACGACAGATCAGCTACAACAGAAGAGATCGAAAAATCAAGAAAGTGTGGCAGCGTCCCGCAGATAACCCTCGAGGAGTGCACTGCCAACTGAGCAGAGAATAATCAGAGAAAGATGGATCATCCTTGTGAGGACCGTCAAGGATAGCAGACTCAAAGGAGTCAAGTCAGGCGGGTCCCAAGATCCAACAGATCGGGTAAACATCAAAGCAATGGGGACCGAAAGCATATCAGATGACTCGGCTCCGCGTACTAGAAGACATAGTCTAAAAGGGAAATCGAGCGTAAAGAAAGTGTTGCATTTTCCCGCAGATAGTCCTCAGGGAGCAATGCAAGCTAATCAGGGAATAGTCAGATCAGATCTCATCCTTGCGAGGGCCGTCAAGGAGAGAGAGGACTCAAAAGAGTCAATCAGAATGGCCTCTGTGGACGACAAAATGTCTACCAGCAGAAGAGACCGAAAGATCTAGCAAGGTATCATAGTCTCCCGTAGATAACCCTCGGAGAGCAAATGAACTAGGCATGGAATAATCAGAACAGTGAAGCTCAACCTTACGAGGACCGTCAAGGTGAGCGGACTCAAAGGAGTCGAGAAGTTGGCCTCGTGCACCGACAAATTGGGCACACAAACAATATTAGCAGGGAGGCCTAATAGACAAATCAAACAATACGGTTCCAGACTCCAACAAGGTGGAGACTGAGATAGTGTATGAAACCGATCGTCAAGAAAGTGTCGTATCCTCCCGCAGATTGTCCCCGGGGAGTAACATGAACTAGGTCAATCAAGTATGGGGATTGCTGGCACGAAATCTCAGGTCCTCAAAAGCAATTAGTCAATCAAACCTCAGGAGGGCATCAGACCATAGAGGGACAAAATAATCAGGTCAATCGCAGAACATCCCTCAATCCGATCTAGCTGAGATGGCACAAAAATAATCAGAAAACCTCAGAGTGCCACAGGTGGATAATAGAATCAGGAGATGGAGGACTGACTAATCAGAAGATGCGAGATCATGCGGGTTCCATACACTTTTGTCTTGAAGTTCAAATCATAATAGTCAATCAATCCTCAAAAATGGAGATGGGTAGGAACCTCAAAATGGATAAATCAATGACAACTAATGAAATCATCATCATATCATCAAAGTATGTTGCATCCTCAATCCGGCGTGCTTGATCAAAATATCCCAATAAATAATCACACCTAATGATCGTGCATCCTCAAAGTCCTTAATAAGATCCTACACATAGATCGAACATCAAATCCACCGAGAGTAAAGGTTTCAATCTCAGCATCCTCAAAGCAAGCCCGACTTACTCCAATAATATCTGTAAATCACGAATCCTCGATGCGGGGTATCGCTAAAAGCGCAGCAATCCCAGGTAAAAGAAGAGATGATAGGGGGGACACGAGGAGGGTGGGTAATAAGAGGAACACAAACGTAGGGCGAAGTTGATTTAGCGCAAGCGCCAATATCACGACTTAATGCAAATGAGGAGGCATATGTATAAGCGAGGTAGAGAGACTCAAAGATGAAAAATGCATGACTCACACGGACGGGATCGATAACTCAAAGTGAAGATGCAAATAGACTCCAAGCCACAATCCATACACAAGGCAAACCCTTGATTCTCCTACTCAACACCGTGAAGACAGAGATGTGGTCTTTTTATCTTGTCACTTTTAGAGTTAGGTGATCTTAAAAAGTTGCACACACCGAAATTAGGCTTTGGGATTGGGGCACTAATCCTTAGCGTGTATGTAGAAATAAAATGCTCAAATAAGGAGGGGGTTGCTCTCCCCAAGACAAGGGATCCATTATATTTTATTTTTAGGTCCAATAGAGTTAGCAATCCCGATTTTATTTTCGTTATCACTTTTTTTGGATATTTTCAATGCACGTGCTTATCGAGGTTCCAATTTCCATTAAGCATCCTAAGTTGGCAAAAACAGAGGGAGAGGGTCGGAAAAACCATGCACGTCGGAAATCGATGATGCATGCTAAATAAGAAGACTTACAGTGCCTCCAGCTCTCTCCATGCAGGATGCAAGACAGAATTGAAACTTGTGCTACATGAGATGAAATCCGATGAAATCGCCCTTGGATAGTAACTGCTATTATCGTGAAGCACCAAATGTTGGTTATTCATAGTCAAACCCTAAAGTCCAGTCTTGGAGACGTCTCGCTGCCCGCCACAACGGGTCCTGCCAGCGCTGTATGACGTCTCTCACGGCACGCGGGTTTGAAGCTAAATAACCAACAATTATTAATTTGACTAAGTCCAGAAGCGCATCTATAGGTACAAGCAAATATATTAGGGGCTTTGGACCTTAATTTATCAGCAAACAATTCCTAAGCCAGGGCTCATTCACACAAAATAATAAAAATAAAATAAAAAAGTAAAAAACATCAAAACCGTCGAGGCCCCCAAGGGAACAATCCCTCGGGCAATGGACCTCGGGATGTCAGAGTGGGAGAGTCCTATTTTATTACAATCCAAGTATCACTCTCTCACATAAATTTACATATTAATAAATAATGCAAAAATTAGAATGCCTTCCAAAATTCTCCTCCATCTGCCTTCGATGCTCTCTCCTACTGGCTGGTGCAGAAGATCTAACTCCGCCTCACTCGCCGGAATTCCTAGGAATTCCTCCTTCTTTTGGCGGTCCCTCGCATCAAAGACAAATAAAGAATAGGGTCAGAACAATCACAATAATATCAATCATGCAAGCGATTAAATAAATATTGACAAGAGTAACCCAAACGACGTTGCTCCTCGGCAACAACGCCATCTCATTAGAGGGAGGAAATCAAGGGTCGTATTAATCCACAAGGCGGATCAATAGTCGATGCGGTGACCGCTCAATAAATCCCACTCAAGCAGCAATTAACCCACAATAAAGAATAAATCAGTTGATTAAATCTCAAAAATATGGAGTTAAAATTTATTATAACTCTACATGCAAATGTGTATAGGTGTAAGCATGTGTAGAGGTCGAACATTGGGAGCAAACGATTGGGAGCAAAATAAATGCACAAAATTATTCAATTCTTGTCGTATCCATGTTATTGCTTTTGTGGGTTTTAAATTTTTTTATTTTTTTTGGTTTTATTTTTTTGTATTTGAATTTTGTTTTTTTGATTTTATATTTTCTTTTTGTATTTTTATATTTTATTTTTTCATGTATATTATATAGTATGCCATATATAAGGCTATATATATGTTATACATAGTCATATAATTATAAATAGTAGTATATATATAATATAGATTAAAAAATATTTTTGTTTATACATTTTTCTAATGTTTTTGTGAATTTGATGGATTTTTGCTAATTTTTATGTATTTTTAACGTCAAAAATATCCCAATAATGGGGTTAATACATAATCAAAAAATAATTTGGGTTTTAAAAATAGTAAGTAGGTCCCAAAATTACCTAAATTAATTTTAATACGTAAATAATAATATATAAATAATTATAATATAGGAAAACATATTTTTGGTGTTTTTGAAGAGTTTTTATATTTTTTTGTTGAATTTTGGAGTTTCCTAAATTTTTTTAATTTTCTTTTACTCTTTTTATGGGTTTTTGGTTTCGGGACTCAATAGATAGCAAGATATATCATATATATATATTTGCAATTTTTCGAGCATCTTTATATTTTTTTGGTATTTTATAATTTAGATAGGTTGGGCTCCATTTTAATTTTAAAAATTAGATAAAATGTGAAAAATGCATATTAAAAATATGGGCATGAAAGTACACTGCATAAAGCATTTATCCATTTTTTTTCGTATTTTAGGAGCTACACAACTATTTTTAATAATTAGATAAAAGACATAAAAATAAAACAGCATGGCAATGGCATTTTTGCAATTAAAAATAAAGACAGGATGTTCTATGCAAAAATCCCAACAGAATAAACCTTTATTTAATATTTTAGAACCTTTACATAGTATACAAAACCGCCAAGGGCATAAGTGCAAAATTCACAACACATTACGTGGGATAACACGTGATCCGGACTCAAAGGGACCAAAACGCAATTTTTTAATTACTCCAGAGGTCTCTGTGCAAAATTTCCCCAAGTCACGTGGGACAATAAGTGAATCGGCTGGGAAGGACCTAAATATAATATCCAATTAATACAGGGTGTTCTATGTAAAAATCCCATTTATGTATAACGTTACATTTATTTTACAGAACTAAATAATAAATACAAAAATGCAAGGGGCTAATGTGCAATTTACCCCTTAAGGCGCTAGATCGGACGACTGATGTTCTTGACTTATCCACGTGGTCCACGTTTGCCGATGACGCTTCACCGATGGACGCGTGAGATTAGATCGCGGGTTGCGATCTAACGGTCGATGATGGCTCCATCCAACGACTAATCTGAATCTAGGCCTCCTTCTTCATCCAACGACGGGGACGAAACTGAGTTCTTCCAAAATAGGATATTTTGATTTTAGAAATTCGTTCCTGCTAGAATTTGAATTATGGATATTATAGTGAGAAGCAATCAGTCCCCATTTTTTTGCTGGAGGAACATGGAAGAACGCTCGTCGGGGCAAGTTTCTTCCGGTGATATCTCGCGTCTCCGCCGGTCTTTGCCGCTCCTGAAGGTCTCCATAGCTTCATGGGAGGATACTCTAACTGCTGGAGGTCTTGGATCGGCCTGAGGTATGCTGGAGCGACGCCTCAAGCTCGGGGAAGAAATGGGGCTCCTGGTACCTCCGTTGGCTTCGATTGTGTCTCCTGGCGCGTTTCAAGGTGCCTAACCTGCACAGGAAGCTCACACGGCTTGAGGGCATCTCCCTCGACCAGTGGTTTGAAGCTATTAGCACGGGGATGGTGATGGGCGAGGAAGCTCCGGCGAAGGGTGGTGGAGGAGGCGATGGGGAACGAAGTGGTTGCGATACGGGGGTCGGAAAGTCACTGGAAGGCTCAGGAGTCGTCGCCGGAGCGGAGCTCCGGTGAACTACGACTCGACCGATTCACGATGATTTACTTAACTACAAACTAAACTAACAACGGGAAATAAATGCTGTAACGAAAATCTATCTTATAAAGCAGTAAAAGGGCTCTAATATCTGGTGGGAACCAGGGAGCGTGATGTCACCAGAGCTCCGCCGTGGGTGCAACTCCCACCTCCTCTGACCGATTGAAGGCTCCAAAAGGTTCCTCCTGTCAAAAGGAAGCTTCCAGGACCGAATACGAGGAAGGGAGAAGGGTAGAAATTGACCAAATTTGCGAAGGTGGAGGAGTTGGTTTATTTATAAACATTGGTGTGCACCATTATTGACCAGGCGATGGTGAAGAATCTACGATATATACAATGTGTACAAGGTGTGGGCGTGTATGTACAATGTGCCAGGAACATTTCTTGTGAAGGAAGAAAGTGCAATCGATGGACGGTGCTCCCGGGAAAAGGGAGAAGACAGGGTCTTTGAAATATTTGACGGGCTGGAGGCTGAGTTATTTATGAACATAATGGGAAGCCCTTATTGACCGGCCAAAAATGAGAAATCAAAGCTATATACAAAGGATACAATACATGGGCATGTATGAGGGTTGTTTAGGGAGTATTTTCCGTGAAGGGACTGATGTTATTTGAACGATTGATTGGTCAGGAAAATGGGGAGAAAACGCGAGGTTTGATGGATCTGACATGCTGCAGAGGTTGGAGGCTGAGTTGACTGGAGGTCAACAGAGGGAGCCTTGCCATTGGTCCATGTAGGCTCACTACAGGACAAAACAACATGGCATTAAAGAGTAATTATTTGAAAATAATAAATTATTTTATTAAATTTTGGGTATAAAATAAAAAATGTTTATTATTTGATAAAGTATTTTATTACGATTTTTATTTATTTTTTGATGTATTTTATTACAAGTTAATTATTAATGGTGTATGTATACGTATATTTACATGTATATTGTATATTTATTTTTATTTTATGTATTTTATTTTTTATTTTATTTCCTTATTTTATAACGTATTTTTAGGTACATAAATATATTTTTATTTTCTTTTTATGATAGTATTTGTATACTTAAATAAATAGGTATATGAATTGTATGTGTATAGTTATAGGTATTTTGCCCATGTTTTATATACTTCTTTTTATTTTAATGTATTTTATTGGTTTTTTTATTTTGGTTTTATATTTTTAATATAATATATGTAATATTTACAATATTATAAAAATATGAAATAAAATAATTAAATAATATATTTCTCTTTTATTTATATACATATAGAACACAGGTATCTATGTTTTGACATAGTTTTATTTTATTCTCCTTTTTCTTTTGTGTTTAATTCTAATTTTAATGTACACATATGTTATAAATAATATTTACAAAATTATAGAAATATGAATATGTAAAAATAATAAGTAATGACTAAATTGAATATTTTAATCGGTATTATGTACAATAGGGGCCCAAAACCTATCTTTTGCATAGTAACTCCAAAATATAAAACCACCACCATTAAATAGCTCATGAAAAGTTATATACAATTAGAGGTGATTTTGCTATGTTTTGAGTTTTTATTTGAAAGATATGAGTCTGTGAAGTTTGGCTTTTGGCTTTTATTCTGGATATAAAATGTACACTGTATATTATTTTGTACAAACTCAATTTTGTATTTTTATTTACATTATTGTCTACAACTTTTATGTAAAAAATTTTTTATTTGATGAATAAATCACAAAGAATAAAATAGGTGTCAAGAAATGCATAATCAATAAATAAATTCATGAGGTATTTATTGTATTTTTTGCCCTTATACTTTATTCCTTATCGACCAATTCAATTCTGGACTTGGTCTCGGGGTTAGGGTCATAAAATATTTTCAATATTTTTTTCCTTTTTTTCTTTTCTTCTCTTTATTCTATAATTTTGGCATTAAAACCTTATTTTATGTATACTTAATACAATAAATAATGAGTGCTATTATAGAAAAACTGATGCTATTTACATGCATTTGTTGGGGGTTTTAAGGCCAAAATGATAGAATAAAGGTGATGAAATGGAGATTCATCAGCTACCGAAGTTTAATGGGAATGCCACCGAAGAACCATATGCTTTCCTGGGAGACTTCGAGCTCATTTGCAACAACCTTAGTCACCCTACGGTTGGACAATACTACATCAGGCTGAAGGCTACCCCGTTTGCCTTAGGAGATAAGGCTAATCATTGACTAAAGAATCTCGGGGTTAGATGTACGACCTGGGCACAATTCAAGGATGTATTCATGAAGAAGTTCTACATACTCAGTAGAACTAACCAAATGAGGACGAAGATCACTAGCTTTTCCCAGGGTCAGTGGTGGTGATGCTGCTCCTTTGCCTCAAAGTTCTCCTTTGGTAGAGACTTGGTGGCATCTTCCTCTTGTGCACGTGCCGGATCAGGTACGGTCACGATCCTTCTGCTCCTAAGGGACATATGATTTACATTATCGTACGAAAGTATCTCGTGTTCAGATAGAGAGTGATCTAAATAGTATACATGATCACGTGGTCGGTGTTGACCTTGATTCAAGCTATTTGGGTTAGCATGAACTTGGGCGGGAATTGGGGTCTTTGGCGCCATCTGCTAGTCCTAAGTACGTAATACATGGTTCAAATCAGTTATGATATCCAGGTAGTCATTATGTATCTGCTGAACCCTATCAGTCAGGGTATGGATGGCTAAGGTGAGGGGTCCAATTCATTAGTGAGCGGGGTTTGTTGTTGCTGACTAGAGGACGAGTGATTGGGTTGTCTGTATTGGCCATGTTAGCCGTGCCGATACTATTGTTGGTGGGAAGGTGGTGGAGGGCCCTGCTGGCCCAAGTGGAATGTGTGTTGCTGCTGGTGCTGCTGAGGCTGGTACCCTTGTCCTGGCTGGGATTGTACAAAGCGCGGTGCGGGAACGGAGTTGGTTTCCTGGTAAGCTAGGGAAGGTCGGTGTCTTTGACCGTTCCCTATCCTCGAGTGTCAGTCGATGGGGTCATGGTTGTATCACAACCCGTTGATCTCGAACACCTGCGGAGGCTCCTCGTAGACTATCTCCTCTACCCAGCTGCTCTGAGGCCCTTGTACCTGCTCATGTACAAGATGAACTCAATGTACATGCACAAGTGGTGCGGAAGGGGCATGTAGTCATATCTTGGCTACCTTCTCAGTCAATTCCTCCACTTGTTTCGGCAATCATGAAAGCGCCTTAAGGTTAGTGACGCTCTCGTGGATATGCTCTATCATCGTGAGATTATAAGCTATTATCCCCGTGCTAGGGATGAGGTCATCTGTCAGATCCTCTACAGTCCGCATGGTTGTCTCATTAGATAAGCTTGAAGGAGACAACTGATAGGCCCTGGTGGCTTGAGATCTGCATGTTTCCGCCATCTGCTTCAGAACCTTCCACACAACATTTTCGTTCTTGTTCAGATAGCTACCTCCACAGGCTGCGCTTACTAACCCCTACATTTCCGGGGTCATGCTGCAGAACAAGGTCTGGACTAGGATCACCTTGGTAATGCCATGGCAGGGGCATTTTTGTATCAAGTCATTAAATCTATCCCAGACCTCACCATCAGAATAAGTGGATTTCCAAGTCCTCAAGAAAGAAGAAGGAGAGGAGCACCATCTATGAATCTGGCGAACGAGATGAGGAGACCGCACCTCCATCTGAGGAGGACGTCCCTGAAGTCGCGGAAGACACATCACCTGTTTCACCACAGAAATTTCTTTTTCGTCCAGGTCAAAGTCAGTGTCAGAGTCAGTGTCCCGTACATAACTCAGTTTCTCGCTTTAATGAAAGTCTTTCAGTTTCAGAATCTGAGTTGTCGTCAATAATCCCTTTCCCCCGTGCCCTTAAGGGTGGAAAGAAGAAAACAAAGAAAATCCAAAAAGATGACCCTGAGATGGCAGAGCTCTGCAACAAGTACATGAAAGTCACAATCCCTTTCGATAAGTATGTGGACATGATACCTGCATTTCAGAAATACCTTGAGGTGAGATGCACACCTACTAGGGTCAGCAAGAAGATGAAAAGCTGGGTTGAAAAGCACGTTCTGTCAGTAGCCACTACTTGCACAATTAAAAACGTGTTTCCAAGGAAACGAAGGGACATGAGTGCCCATTATGTGGTGAGTCATGTCAATGACACCACGTTTGCACGCACTCTCCTAGATAATGGATCCTCAATAAATCTAATGCCTACGACCTCTATGAGCGGCTAAATCTAGGACCTCTTAGGAAATCCAGAGCCTTACTCCAGTTCGCAGACAAATCAACCAAGAGGTCCCAAGGAGAATTGAGGAACGTAATTATCAAAGTCAAGGGTCAGGATTATATGGTGGACTTTACAGTCCTTGATATGGAGACCCCTTGAAATTGGAGAGATTCCCAGATCATCCTAGGAAGGACCTTCCTCAGAACAACGGGTGCCTTATTTGATTACAAGATCGGGAAGATTCAATTCCAAACTCCAGGCAGAAATGAGGAACTTGAGATGAAGCAGACGAGGTGGTAGAGGCTAGATTCCGAATCCAGCACCGAGTACTCTTCGTCAAAAGCAGATGGTGTTCATGTAGACACTATTGGGCCATGGAGACAGAACCCAGCTAGCACCGATGAGTCCCTTTCCTTTGGAGAAGATCTTGTGCATGAGATAGTTTGCGAGAACCTTAGGAACGAGCACAGCGCAGAAAGTGCATCTCCCTACATCTTCGATAACATAGAGGCCCAGCTGGGCTTGTCAGTCCTTCCCTCTTTATGACAATCAGAAGATGAGGATGATGAGTCAGACGTGGCTTTGCCGATTGCTTGGAGACATTTGACGATCCAACTCCAGAGCTGAATGAGTTGGTGGCAGTTACTTCAAAGATAGATCCAACCACTACCAGCATCAAGCGAGAATCGATTGAGCCAGACTTCCTTGATGATCACACCTTACCTGAGCTCAAACCATTACCCACAACTCTTTAATACCCCTTCCTTGCAAGACAAGAGAAGAAATATCCGGTCATCATCAGTTCGCAATTAATTGCGGAGCAGGAATCTCGCTTGCTAGAGATCTTGGAGAAAAACTGCAAGGCGATAGGCTGGAGCATCTCCAATCTCCACAGGATATCTTGCTCTGTGTTCACACCATATCTACTTAGAGAATGAAGCTAAACCCTCTCGTGAATTCCAACGCCGGTTGAATCCAAATTTACGAGAGGTCGTGAAGAAGGAGATTAAGAAATGGTGTGACATGGGTACCCACATCGTGGCGCATCTGTGTGGATTACAGATGCTTGAATGTTGCAACGAAGAAGGATCATTAGCTGGAAAAGAATTCTTCTACTTTTTAGATGGGTTCTCGGGTTACAACCAAGTAGCCATTGCTCCTGAGGACCAGGAGAAAACCACTTTCACATGCCCCTTTGGTACTTATGCTTTCAGGCGCATTCCCTTTGGGTTATGCAATGCTCCCGGTACATTTCAAAGGGGCATGATTGCAATATTCGTCGAAATGTTCGGTGAATTCCTGGAAGTCTTAATGGATGACTTCTCGGTGTGATTCCTTCGATTCCTGTCTTATTAATCTAGACCGAGTCCTCAAAAGGTGTTGAGAGGTTAGTCCGGTACTCTCCTTGGAGAAAAGTCACTTCATGGTGATGGAGGGCATTGTGTTGGGGTATGTATCTCCAAGAGAGGAATGGAGGTTGACCTTGCCAAGGTGGACGTGGTCAGACGACTTAAGCTAACATCCAACGTGAAACAATTGCGGTCATTCCTCGGGCATGTTGGATTTTATCGGAGATTTATCAAGAATTTTTCGAAGATTGCCCGACCACTAACTGAGCTTTTAGGCAAAGACATGGATTTTATTGTTGATAATAAATGTCTTGAGGCCTTTAAGCAATTGCAAGGGATGATCATGGACGCCCCGATCCTACAAGCCCCAGACTGGTATCTTCCTTTTGAGATCATGTCGTACGCCTCAGATTTTGCTGTAGGGGCTCAGTTAGGACAGAGAAGGGATGGTGTTCCATTTTCCATACACTACTGACGAGCCGAAAATCCAGCCCTTTAAAAGTGAGGAATTAACACTCGTTGGTCATAGCAGTTGGGCAGGATTCGATCCGTCAAAAACCATCTAATTTAATATGTCAATGAAATTAAATGGTCATATTTATTTTTTACTTGGTAAGTAACCAAGGTCGAACTCAGGGACACGAGCCTCTCTCGTGATATTTAGACTCTTATGAATTTTATTAAGTGTTGAATAAGATAACAATAGGTCAATTTATGCATGAAGACAAGACTAGATGCATTAAATAAACACGAATCTATGCATTTTTTATTTTATTTTTAATCATGCAATTAGATGTGAAGAAATGCAATGAAAATATGCCCTATATTAGAATAAAATGATGAGAAAATTTAACAATGAGTCAATTTCGGGTTTAATTCAAGTGACAAACTTGATGGATAAATTGAACAAGGCATAAGCATAAGTAATCATAGACACTTGGATATTACAATAATACATCAAAATCACAGTGTCCAAAACAAGAAATGAACATGTCATTAAAAGTTCAACAAGCAAGCTTTGAAATGAAACCGAAATCAACTGAAACGGATATACGATGCTCAAGATATGCATGAAATAAGACAAGGGCATAACTGTAAGAAAACATGAAAGATAACTAGCAAATAGTCCCTGGGAAGGACTAGAATGCAATTAAAAATAAGTGCGAGGCCTTCCTTGTAAATATTCCATACGCACGGAGGTATTTTTGCAATTATTCAAACCCGTAGGGGGTCTGTTGCAATTTTGAACAGCACGTGGACAACACATGGTCTCAGGACCTATCTATAATTTTGAAGAAGTCCGTGGGCCTCCCTGCAATTTCGCCCATAATCACGTGTGAAGCACGTGAGCTTTAGGCTCGGGAAGACGCTGAGGCTTGGAGGAGACTCGAGATTGCTTCGACTGCTGCTTCGGGCTCGGACTAGGTTTGACGATGGCTCGAGAGCTCCAAACCTGCAGGGTCAGAGAGGAAGCTCGGATCTGCTCTGGCAATGCCACGTAGAGATATGTGAACCATCCGATCATGAAGATCGGATGGTTGCTACACATTCCTGGGGAAATGACGAGGCTCATGGCAAGTCGTCCGATCTTGCCCATCGGACAACATCTGTACAGTCGGCTGAAGGAGGCGTGGCTTGAAGATAAGCTGTTGGATGGACACCGCGAGGTGCCATCCAACGGTACCTGTATGACCTTAATCATCTCCCTCCTCCGCGGGGATGGTAGCACGTATGGAACTCCGGTGAAGCACTTGGAGAGCCTTCCCCATCCTTCTTGCTTGCTGAAGGTCTGAACAGACTCCTGAGGGCCTCGTGAAGTAACCAGAAGCTCGAAAGCATCGTGGAAGGGACTGACAACTCCCGTCGATGAGGCGTCGTCGATGCCGGAGAAGGAGATCGGAGATGGGTGTTGCTCTCCGACCATTGACACTCCCTGCAGCCCTAATGTATAACCAAAGTGAGGGAATACGTGCGTGAATGAAGTGGAGGGCCTGTGTGTGATGGGAGGTGGAGCCCCGGTGCTCTTTATCTCCGGTATAGGGGGATGAAGGTGGAGGAGGTGTTCAGGTAGTGGAGAAAGGTAGAAGGTGATTGGAAAGCGGCGCGAAGGTGGGGGATGTGCGGTGAAGCTTATGGGAGGGTTAATGGAATGCGGGGAGGCGATTTGTGACATAATTAATTGCTAGAAAAATCAAGAAAAATGCACGGGAGGTTGAGGGAGCTTACCTGGAGGATAATGGTCGTCGGAGGCTTGGTCTTGGGGTTGAATTGAACCCCGGGTCTTCGCTGGACCCCCTCAGCTAGGTGGGGCAGCTCGAGCAGGCTCGAAGCTCCACGATGCTACCATGGAAGGCGACGGGTCAACACTGGAGGCTAGAGCTGTCTTCACGCCTCAATCATCCCTCCCCCTATCGCGGGGAGGAGGAGAGGGGCTAGGTGGAGCCCCGCATACAAGTGGACCACCGTGAATGAGGGAGGAGATGAGGTATTTAACGGTTGAAGATGGCAGTTCCGGTGGTGAGGAGCATGACTTGCGGGGGAGATATGGCATGAGTGGAGGGGGATCGTGGAAGGAGTGGCAGCTCGCGAGAGTCGTGGATGATCGAGCAACGTCGGAGAGGTTTGAGATGTGGAGACGGTTGACGAAGACTCGGGGAAAAATGGAAGGGGGAGGTGGTTCGCGAGATGGTGAACGTGGGAGAGAAGGGTGACCGGAGGTAGGGGACGAAGATTCGATCGTTGGATCTTGAGATCCAATGACCGAAAGAAAGGCGCTAACCAGCAGCTTGGATCTGATCGAGAGCGTCATGATCGGAGGGTCCAGGATGTCGCCACGTGTCATGCGCACCGGCAGGCGGAAGTAAATGGCGATGGGGGAATAAGGTTTATGATCGAAGGGTTCAAAAGAGAACGGGAACAGACGGCTGGAATTCGATCGATAGTGGCTAAGATGTACGGAGATTGGGCGCGCCATGTGGCGTGCTAATAGCGCGACGCTGGCGGGCAGCCCAGATCACATCTGGATTGTGATCGGAGGGCTATTAATGGTTGCGGGGATATGTGGTGGAGATCTAAGCTCCAGAAGATGATCGGGCGGAGGAGAGTGTGACGCGAGGCGCGCAATGAAGCGGGCCGTGTGGCACAACCAGAAGGCACCACGTGGCCCAATCAATTTATTGCGATAAAGAATTGAAGAAATGAAGGAGTACATGACCGAATTTGGAAAAACTTAAAACATGAAAGTTGTAGATCTCGATGAGATCTATAAGTTTTTCATTGACTAAAAATAGAGATGAGGTCAAATAAAGATCGAAAATATTTTTGAGGGTATTTTTAAGGCTAAGAATACCACGAATTTTAATTTTGACATTTTTTTTGTGTTTTTAATTTATTTCATGACTCTGATAATTAAAAAACTTTGTCTGGTTTTTATTGACCGTAGTCTAAGATAGGGGACTAATTTCAACGAATTATACGCATGAAACATGGTTTCATCAACTACGCAAGAAAAGTGCTTGATACCGCTCAGCGTAACTATGTTGTTACCGAAAAAGGAGATGCTTGCGGTAGTGTTCACCTTGGATATATTCCGATATCATCTTATCGGATCTAAGGTGATTGTGTTTACATACCATACAACACTACGGTACTTAATGGAAAAGAAGGACGCGAAGGCGCGTCTTCTTAGATGGATTTTACTCATTCAGGAATTTGATTTGGACATTAGAGATAAACCTAGAAAGAAGAATGTAATGGTTGATCACCTCTCCCGTCTCAAAAATCTTGATGCCTCTGATGATACACCTATTCAAGACTCCTTCCCTGACGAGTCGGTTTTTGTTATCGAATCACTCACATGGTACGCCAACATCGTTGATTATCTTGTCTCCAAGAAAGTTCCCGAAGATTGACCCAATAGCCACATAGACTGACTTAAGTCGGATGCAATACATTACCATTGGGAGGATCCGATCCTTTTCTTTGAAGGACCGTATTGTGTCTGGAGGAGGTGTATTCCTCAGGAGGAATATTAGAGTATCCTTACTTTATGCCATAGTCCGGAGGCAGGAGGACACCACTCTGGGAAGAGGACCACATGGAAGGTACTTTAATGTGGCTTATACTGGCCGACTCTGTTTCGTGATGCGCTCATCTTTGCGAAGTCGTGCCCAGTATGCCAGCGAATGGGAGGAACCGTTGGTTCCAAGGATGAGATGTCGATGAAGCATGTCATCATTTGTGATGTCTTTGATGCCCGGGGCATCAACTTCAAGGGCCCATTCTCTATTATCCATGGGTTTGAATATATCCTTCTTGCGGTAGATTATCTGTCAAGGTGGATGGAGGCTATCCCGACCTGAGCCGCATACAACAAGACTGTCTGTAAATTCATTAGAGATCACATCATCTCTAGGTTCAGGATCCCCAAAGTTTTGATATTTGATGGGGGTATTCATTTTGTGAACATAGAAGTGAAGAAACTCTTAAAGGATTACGACATCGAACACCGTGTCGCTAGTCCTTACCACCCACAGACCAATGGCATGGTAGAGGTGTCGAATAGGGAGGTGAAGACCATATTGCAGAAGCTTGTCCACCTAGATAGGAAGGGCTGGTCTCAGATTTTGGATCAAGTCCTTTGGGCTTATAGGACAACTTACAAGACACCTTTAGGAACCTCCCAATTCAGAATGGTATTTGGAAAGCCATGCCATTTGCCCGCAGAATTAGTACACAAATCTGAATGGGCAATTAAGAAGGTCAACTGGAACATACACCTAGGACAGAAACAGAGAGAGATGGATCTGAATGAACTTGTGGAAGTCAGAAATCGAGCATATGACAACAGTTTGGTGTACAAGGACAAGGTAAAGCATTGGCATGATAGATATATCAGACGAAAGACCTTTGTTTCTGGACAGAAGGTATGGTTGTTTTATGCGTGACTGAAGGTTCTCCAAGGTAAGCTGAAATCCAAGTGGACGGGTCCGTTCATAGTCCATGCTGTGCATGGTAATGGAAATGTAGAGATCTCAGATCTTATAGATGGAGCACAAACATCCCTAGTTAATGGGCAACTGCTGAAACACTTTGTCAAACCCAATGAACAATTAGTCCATGTTGAGGAGATTGTTTTCATGTGCGAGACAGACTCAGTAGACACACATAGAGCCACACATGAGACCTTGCAACAGTGATCTCTCGCCATCAGCGACATCGAGAAGATTCAGATCATGACCCTTGTATATACTCACCCTTCCTGTATATTCTTTCCCTACCTCCCACAACTCCAGTCACTCGCCCCGACTGCATATATTTTCATTTTACGATGATATTTAGGATGTCCATATCCTAAGTATAGGGGGGAGAGTGACCTGAATCTCTACATCATTCTCTGTACATTCTCCAGATCTCCTAAGTTCTCACATTCACTCCTGTCCTATACTTAGGCTGACCTAAGCCTAAGTATAGAGGGAACTGATGCCCATCATGTATATACTCATCTATTCCCCCTCTTAACCTTGCCCGCCCCATTTTTTGATCTTCTTCTACACTTAGACTGCCAGAGCCTAAGTATAGGGGGTCGGGACGACTTCTATACATTTTTTCTATTTTGGCTCTCCTACGCTTAGCACAAGTTGTATCTTTTTCCTCGCTTTTCGTGCTCTGGGGACATAGCACCCACTAAGTATAGGGGGCGTGTATATACTACATATATACTTTACCCATAGCTCGTACTTTCACGTATTTTTTTATATACTATACAATAATTACTGGGCGGGTAAAAATTGAAAAAAATAACAATAAATATCAAAATCAAAATCAAAGGCTTCTTATTTACTCTTACTTATCATCCCTGCAATTAAAAAAAGGAAAAAAGAGTCTTTCATACATCTACATAGCATGTCATCTGCACCTCATCTGCATATCCAACATATGCAAAGTGAAAAGTTAGTGGGTTCTGAACCAAGTTATGAATAGATGTTGAGGAGGGACTTGATTTGACCTTAATCCTCCTAATTTCAGAGGAACCTTATATGAACTGGAGTTAAGATTTCTCAGGTCAAGGTTGCTTAATTCTTTGAATCCACAAGTCTATGTTCACATGTCATCTTTGATTAGTCTAAGTAGAATATCTCATGCACACGCATGATTCTTTTTGACAGTGACCTAACTTGGATAAGCACAATGCACATAGCTCTTTATTGATGAGGTGGTGAGGAGGTAGAATCCTTTAGCTTGGAGTAGCACACGGGTGGAAACATCCGTCCTCCTCTAGGGAGGGTAGTGCATCTCAACCTAGTCGGGTGGTGTTGACATCTAAGGACAAGATGTTGTCGATTACAATAATACTTCAAAAGAGGGATAGTTTGTTGGCTCAAGGGGAAAAACTCCCGATGTACATGCTGCACCTTGTATATAGTTAAAAAAACAGCAAGAACTCCAAAAAATAAGATAGGCCTGAGAGAAAATAAATGCCTGTCGGAGTATGTATATTAGCAAGAAGCTTGCAGCTGGATGACTTGGCTACACTGGTCAAGCATCCTGGGATAGGTAGCTACACTGGCTACCATCCATTCTTTTCTCCACCCCCCTGCTCTTGAGTTGGTCGCACTTGAACTTAGAAGGGAATACCCCGCTCCTTGAGGAAAGAGTTACTGGACCGGGGAATTAGATTTACCTTGTTAGAGGAGGTTGGTTCTTTGCCATTTCTGATGTGGAGAGCTGTATTTCACTTACACAGTACAAGTAAGAATCATAGTCACCAGAAATTTACGTTTGAGGATTTGTTCTGACCTGACTGTTGAGACGTCTTGAATAGAAGACTTGTGGAACTTGAAGTCTGTTAGCTCTTAAGTTTAGATCCCAAAAGGTTCCGCCACACTAGTAATCCAAAAGTCGATCCAAGCTCCATTTTCAACTTTTGTTCATGACCTTGGTATGGAACCCAAAATCATTTCACTGTTGCATTTCATTTTAGTTGCTTGGGGTCGATCAAGGTTTAATTATAGGGGGTTTATGAATATGTGATTCATCACTCTAAAAGTTGAAAATAGAGCCTTGTTCTTGAGTAATTAGAGGCATACTTCCACCTATATTACAAAATTAACATTCAGGCATGCATTGATAACATCTGCATTTTAGCATCCACATCTGCATTAAATAAGAAGCCAGAGTTACTTGTAAAAAATCACTCATTTGTACATATTTTATACTAACTCCAAAGCCCATACTTTTAACTCTATAGTCTATATATTACTAACACTAATAAAGGAAAAATATCAAAAAAATACTAACTTGTAAAATTGACCAATAAAATCCAATCCAAGTTTGAGATCATGGACTAAAATTGCACATATCTCTCTCATACAACCTCCGATTTAGGTCTACTCAGAGACCTTCAAAATGAGACTAATTTCATTTAAATCGGAGCTCGTATGCAAAACTTGGATTTGGGGCCCCCCATTGTATACTACATGTACTTGTATTTGTACCCTTGTATTTTATCACTTCATTTGACCTCATTTCCATTTTTGGTTGACATGAAACTTGTAGATCTCATTGAGATCTACAATTTCATGTTTTGAGTTTTTCCAAACTCGGTCATTTTCACCTTCTTATTTCACCTTCTTTCCTCGACCAATCTGATTGGGCCACGTGGCACCCTCTGGTTGTGGCACGCGGCCCACTCCATTGCGCGTCCTGCGCCACCTTTTCCTCCACTGTCCGATGGCTTCCTCTCCCTCCAGATCTCAGCCATCCATACCGCAATCAATTTCAACTGTTTGATCTTCCTCCTTATCTCATCTAGACGACCCACTTCCGCTTTCACCATATCGTGCCACGTAGCGCACTCCAACACCGCACGATCTTCTCCATCAGCGTCGTTCATTCCCGCTCCATCCATTACCCTCCGATCAAACATCAGATGTGATCTCCACCGTTCACCAGCGCCGCTCCTAAATCCCGCCACGTAGACCTCTTCATCGCCTTTCGATCACATCGCCATGATTTGATCCTACTCATTTCTTAGCGCCTTGCTAGCTGCCGTTGGATCACTAGATCCAACGCTCGAGGCATCGTCTTCCACCTCCGAGAAAGCCTCGCCCACGTCGTCACCCACCTAGCCAACTCACCAGCTCCTTCCTTTTTTCTCCGCCATCTCCGCCACTTACCCCACTTGCTAACTAGCCCATGATGGAGCCCTTTCTCCCCTCATCCTCGCGGTTACTTAGTCACCCCATGACAACCTCTCTTTCGCTCCACAAACCCCATGCAAACCACTCCATCCATCGTCTGGACTTCCACCTTCTTCCTATAAATACTCCACCTCCGGTGAGCTTCAACCCCATCCACCCTTGCACGAGAGATCCCAGAGCTCCCTTCTACCTATCAGTGTCAGAGATTATGACTGAGAGCGAGCGACGACGGTGTTTCCATCTCTGACGAGATCCACAGTGAGCTCCGCCGTGCCAGCAGCTTCCCCGATGAGCTGCTAGAGCTCGGGCCTCTACTGACCCTCGAGCGATGACCGGAGACTCCTCCTCGAGCCTCCATTCCAGGTAGCCTCGTTCATTTCCCCTCCAATATTCTTCTTTTCCTCCGACCATGTTCTAATTTATTAGGCCGCCTCTCTTGATACCACCCTCCACCGCCTATCGATCGAGCTCTGCCTTGGAGCTCCCATCCACGCACATCATTCCGTTCGCCCCCACAACCCATCGACTCATCTCCGATCCTTGCTCCGCCCCACACGGCGGAGGAGCCCATCAGCATTCACCCACTTTTCACCATAGGCCTCCAGTCGCTCCTTGCAATCCACACGAGCACTTGCACGCCTCGGCTATAGTCACTAACCCTACATGCCCCATTTTATTCATTGGTTGGAAGCATCATCGAAGCTGTTTCGAGCTTCGTCACCTCCGGCCTACGTACCACCTCCACCTCGTCCAGACGCTCCGGTCGCTCTGCGAAGCTCCCATGATCGTTCCTTGCTACTTAGGAACCCCCGGAGATCAACATCGAGCGAGAACCAAGGCGACGAAGCTGCAGAGGCTTTGCCGGAGCCCAGCCACGTCCACCGCAGGAGGCGGTGGTGAGAGGAGAAGGAACTATAGCTATTGTCCGACCGTCTTAATCGGACGGTCTCCAGCGATCCACATCAACCTATCCAGGAGCTCCAGATATCGTTGGATCCGTCACGATCTAACGGTCCCAAGGCATGCTACGTATCCTGCTTCAACAACCGTTTGATCCTCATCGATTGAACGATCCATCGTATGCCACGTCACTTCCTCTGAGTCTCTTCTCCGACCCTTAGGCTCAGAGCTCCAGAAGCTATCCTGAAGCACGTCCGAGCCTCTAGCGCACCTGAGCCACAGTCCGAGCCTCCGACATCGTCCGAGCCTAGCACCTCACGTGTTCCTCATAAGTGGTCTGGGCATATTGCATTGAGACCCCTTTAAGTTTTCCAAATTGCCATTTAGTCCTTGTCAGGAGCATCACGTGTTCCTGTGGACATTTTACACACATACCCCACCATTATAGGTAATTGCATTTTAGTTTCTATACGCACGTTTTGTTTTAATCAATTTTAATTCCTATTTGCATTTTGGTCCTTGTGTTTGCATGTTTATTTCATTACTCATTTAACATCATTTTTAAATTCAAAAAATTGCTTGTTTTGGAGAAACTTGTGCTTTATCATTGTGGATACTTGTCATATTTTTGAGAGCTTCGAGGAATTTAATATTATTATTTTTGTGAAAATTTACATAGTTTTGCCACTATGTGCTTTAAATTCCATATCAACTTATTTGTAGCCCCAAAAATCACCAAAAAATCACAATAGGTTTAATTTAAATTGTCTACTTAGTGCCCAAAAATCATATCATTTGCACGCATCACGAGGCCTGAATAAATTAATTAGTCTTTTGCTAAATTAATTTTTAATAGGTCCAATATACATCATTTTTACGTCTATTAATTTTCTTGGATTCCTCTCACATAGACATATCTAGGATAATTTTTGTGTCTACAAATGAAGTACTTTGGTATTTATTAAAATTAACTTTGCCAAAACTACCTTTCATGCATATTTAATTCATAATTAATTCATTCAGAGTCTATAAATTCCAAAAAATTGTAGTAGCTTAGTTTCATTGCATTTCATATTCTAGCCAAATTTTATCATTTTGGACTTCATTTGATTATAATTTGTGTTTTAACTTAAAATTTGGCTCGAATTGCATCACACTTTTCCTTAATTGCATAAAAAATAAAAAAGAAATATTCCCCTGAAAATCTGACATCGAAATTGACTTCAAATTAACCTAAGGAAAAAGTTGCCTCCCTGAGTTCGACCTTGGGCTTGCCCAAGTAAAATAAAGAAAATTGTTGCTTGTGTTTAATTCGATATTAATCTAAGTGGTTTTTGATCAGTCTCGATTTACCCGAGTACAATGAACGCAACATTTAATTCAATCATTAACTCGATCGAAGTAGGTAGTGTATGTAGAGGCTCTTCACTGTCTCAACATTTTCTAGCCTTTACAGCCTATCCACGGGGGAACTTGTAGTTCATTCATGGTATGTGTTAGGAGGTACATGATAGGATGTCTACCTTGGATCTTACCTCCATCGGGAGGACATGCACAATTACCACCTTTGTCAATGTTGAGACTTCTCTCATTTCCGTCTAGAGCATCACTACCATCCTACGGTAATGACACTACCAGTTGACAGATCTACTTCTTCTATCATTATCAGATAAGCAGTAGCCATCCGTGGTGTAGGACCTTCCCACTCCTTGATACTTGTATAGAACAACAGATCTATGGAAGGCAACTTAGTTTCTGGGTATGCACATTTTGAGCCAAACATGGCTTGTTTCTATTATATACAACTAGGCCACTTCAAGGCCAAGTATGCATACAGTGTCGTTGTTCATATATCTAGAAGTAGAGTGGGAGATCAAAAGAACCATATGGATAGTTCGAGGGATCGGGTTCTCGTCATGGAGATCGAGAGTCACAGGGCACTCCACAATAGTCACTCTGTGTCACATGATCTAGTGCACCACCTCCACACTATTTGCTAAATGTCATGATACATGAGCAAGGACATGCATCCATATCGGACATCCGAGGTATAGTTTCAGAACTTGGAGTTCCTTTACATGCATTATTTGATTCGTGGTTTATACATTATTTTTTGCATGCCATTTGGTGCCCACTTTGGGCAAGTTTATAATGAGTGTACCTATATTGTACTACATTAAGGATCCATTGGGGCCAGTTGTTCATCATCCATCGAGCAATTGAGGATGCAACCATACAGATCAGTGGTCATGAGATTCCTGCATTCTGACCGTTGATACAATTAGAGGAGTTCAGCATCATATTCGGCATGGACTGGCTTGAGAGGAACCATGAATGCCTGGTCTGCTTTGGGAAGATAGTGTCTTCTACTTATCAAAAGTACCAGCCTTCCAGTTCGATGGAAGTACATCATATACAGGGGGTGAGTGCATACATGTCTTAGTATGGGATGTGTGTGATATCTTGCATACATTGTGGATACATCCATCCATGACAGGATGATCGAGGATGTTCAGGTAGTACGTAAGTTTTCTGATGTATTGCCTGATGATTTCCATGGACTACCCTCAAAAAGAGAGATAGAATTTGAGACCACATTATTATCATATAGACATCCTATCTCCATCCCTCCAAATAGGAATGAACCCGTCGAGCTGAGAGAGCTCAAGGTGCAGTTGCAAGAGCTACTAGAAAATGGATTTATCCAACCCAATACATCACCATGGAGATCAACATTTCTCTTTGTCAAGAAGAAGGATGGATACATGAGATTTTGCATTCATTACAGGTAACCGAACAAATGGATAGTCAAGATTCATTATCCTCTCCCACGAATTGATGATCCTATTAATCGGTTCCATGGAGCAGCGATGTTCTCTAAGATCTATCTACAATTCAGATATCACCAGTTGAGGATCAGAGTTTTAGATGTGATGAAGTATGCATTTCGTACGAGATATAGTCATTTCAAGTTCATGGTGATGCCTTTCAGGCTCGTGAATGCGCATGCCACATTCATGGATTTGATGAACTGAGACTTCCATCCTTACTTGGATAGGTTCATGATTGCATTCATTGATGATGTTCTAGCATATTCCCATGTTGAGCACAAGCATGAGTCCTATATTCGTACAGTGCTAGAAATACCCTGAGAGCATCGATTATATGTAAAATTCAGTAAGTGTGAGTTCTGCCTTTCAGACATGGCATTTCTGGGCCACACGGTTTCAGAGGTATGGGTGGCAATTAACCCTACCAAGATAGAGGCCATTTCATCTCGGAGCAACCTAAGAAGGTTGTAGAGATTCACAGTTTCCTTGACCTAGCAAGGTAATACAGACTATTCGTCAAGGGATTCTCTCACTTGGCATTATCCCTCAAGCGACTAACTCATAAGGATGTACCATTTGTTTAGAGCAGTGAATGTGAGTTCAGATTTCATATGCTCAACCAACGGTTGACTAGTGCTCTCATTCTTACCCTCCCTTCCGATACTTTAGATTTCTAGTTTATATTGATGCTTCCTAGGAATTTTGGGTGCTATTTAAATCAACATGTTTAATATGTCGTTTTTATGTTGTAGTCAGGCTTAGAGATCAATTAAGAAATAATCACTTAATTAATCAAATTTAATTGAAACGATTTTATGTTTATTTAGCATGTGCAAGCCCCAAGGTCGAACTCAAGGAGGCAAAGGCACTAGGTTTGTCTATCAAATTTAATGCACGGTTTCTGAGACAGACTTTTTTAGCATTTTTAATGCTATTTTGAATGAAAATGCAAATACGTGCCAATTTTCTGGACGAGAAAATTATTGGAAATTAAAAAGTCCAAAAATCACAAAACTTGGCTGAGATGTGGATTATGCTGAAATGAATGCACTATATTTTTTTGGATTTTTCTTATGCAATATGAATATTTAATGAATTAAATGGTGCAAACAAGATGAATCTCAATAATTAACTATAATAAATATTAAACCTACTCGTTTTAGGGAATACAATTACCTAAGATCTATGACCAAGTGATCTATCTCAGAAAAATTCTAAACCCTAAAAATATTGAGTTGATACCTATTAATAATTAATTACTCAAATTCACAAAATAATTTCCGTAGAATAAAATATTATGCAAATGTGATGATTTTTGGGTACAATGTATAATATAACAAATTTTATCAAGTATAATTTTTTGGCAAATTTCTGAGTAATGGTTAATTTTATATGATTTTTTAAGCACATAATGGGTAAAATATGCAAACTTCCACAAGATAAATTATTATAAATTAAGTACATAGCATAAAAATGAGATTCAAGTTGTACAATGTGGGGAATTAGTTGATAAACAAGGTGTTAATTTTTAAATAATAAAAGGATGTAATTTTGATTATCAAAACTACAAATGAAATCGGGGGTATTCTTCCAAAAGTATAAAAAAAATGCAGAAAAAGGATTGAAAAGAGTTTGTCGATCCCTGGAGGGGGGGTCTCGTGAAAAATTCCCAATGGGTCACATGCACCTCATGTGACCCCTGGGTGGCGGGGCTTGTTTAGGAATAAGTGGGTCTTCAAGGACTTTGGCGCAAATCTTCCCTCCCCCACCCATGCAGATCACGTGAGGGGATGAGCTTCATATTGTGTGCCTAAATGAAGGGGTGCAATTAGAAGATCGTCTATGAAGGAGGGGAAGCTATGTGTGGTCCTTCTGTTGATGAAGATGAACCAACGCGAGGTTGTTAGGGACAAACAAACGAGGGCTGAGCTCTGGTTGATGAAGGAGACCCTGATCCTTGATGATGAAGATGTGCAGCTGGATGACGATGGACTCCGCTAGATGGAAGCGAATACCGAGCTACTGGCAGCTCAAAGAAGGGGAGGTGCAGGCGTGTTTGGAGGGCGGGCATTGAAGCAGGAGTGGGACTGCTGTGCTCGACCGGATTGTGGGGTGAAGAGGGTGACAAAGGCTGGTATGTATGATGAATAGTGAAATAGAGGGTAGGACTCGACGGGGGATATATGGAGGATAGGGCTCCACAACCTAATTGGATAAGAAGCTGTTGCTGAGCACGAGCTATGACGAAGTCACGGAGGAGGGGACATGGGATCTCGCTTGGCAATTGAGGATCGATGTTATCACTGAGGGGCTCCTCCTCTGTTATGGTCTATCAGTGGATGCAGATCAATGGTGCGACGAAGGTGGTTTTATAAGGGTAGTAGGCGAGTAGTGGAGAAGGAAGGTGGAAATTTGATTGGCTTGACAAGACATACGACGAGATCAGAGACAAGATATGCAACGAATGAATAGGAAGGGCGACTGTGCGACAGATTTGAAACAGGGATCATTGATGAGATACGTAGTGGCGACCAATCCGATATGGGAAAGGAGGAAGCGACGAAATCACAGGAGGAAGGAGAAGGAGTAGGGTCGTCCGATAAACCGAGATCAGGTGACCTAGATGCTGACACGTGACTTGATCTTATTATATTTTTTAATTTAATTATTTTTTAAAATAAAAATGGAATTTTAAAAAGCCAAAAAATGAGTGACATGTGACGGCTCCAGGAACTGCCACGTGTCACTACACAAAAATCCACAAATTAAAAAGAAAGAAAAATAGAAAAGAAATAGTAAATGAGTTCGGATCGAAAAATTCTTCATAAAATTGTTCGTCTCTATGAGATCTACAACTTAAATTAAAATAGGTCATTTGCACAAAGTAATATTTTTGGTGGCATTCTATGTACATTGGATATCTTGATTTTTAGGTTTTGTAATTTTTACCACTTTTAAATACGATAAAAAAGTTGATAAAAATACGATAGAATAAAAGGCAAATATTTACATATTAATCTATTTTTGTATTTTTAATAATTAAGGAAATGAATGAATAAAATAAAGGGACTTATTGTACAAACTGTTAATGAGGACTCATGACTTCAAGCTCATTTTAAGTTTGGAATTTTGCACATTTTAATACAACTTTTGTCAAATAAAATAAATGAAAAAGAAATAAAATAAAAAGAGTTAATTATGTACATAAAATAATAGGTCAAAATACGATAAAATACATAATGTATAAAAGAGGCCTAAAATCCAACTTTCACATATGAGCTCCGATTCACTTGAACTTGGTCTTGTTTTGAAGGTAATTGAATGTACATTAGTTCAAAAGTGAGTATGATCATATCAGATACTATACGAGGAAGATACCATCATTTTAGTCTAGAAATTCTGAAATTAGGATTTTAGTTTGTTAGCCACTTATTTATGTTAGTGATTTTTTGTATTTTTTATTTATTCTTGTTAGTGATATGTACGCAATGGAGGTAGTTTCTATGATTTGGAGTTAGCATGAATTAATTAAAAATCAGGGAAGTTAGCTAGTTTACAAGTCAAATGTGTCAGGGTTTTTGGCTTCTCCTTTAATGCTATGATGAATGATAAAATGCAATTACTATTTATCCATGCATGAATGTTAATAATGTAATATAGATGATGAAATCTAAATGAATTTTTGGGATCTAAGCTTAATTAATGTCTATTAAAATGATGAATCACATATTCATGAATCCCATATACTTGAACCATGCTCGTCTCCGAGCATCTAGAGAATGAATGAATGAGTCGGATTAATTGTGCATGTGGAGTACAATACTCGATCAGTTGAAGAACTCTTGATTCTAGTGATCCCAAAATTCTGAGTTGAACTAAGATTTCGTCAAAAGGTATCCAACTTCTTTATCTCTGAGATTCTCATATGTTTATTTATACAGTAACAGTATGACATTTAGTGTGGACTGTAGTCACAAGAGTAGAGTCAAAATGTCACCCATGGTTCCAGTCCAAGTGACTCTCCTAAAGATCAAATCCTCAACACATTGAGAATAAATAAGTTCTTGCAAACAATCCACCGTCTCTTTAGTTGTCAGTCTTAAAAGTCTAGATGGAAAACTAGTTGATGGAGGGCATATGATTATGTAATTTCTTCTCTCCCTCTCATTGGAACAAGAATCCACTTGAGTGCCTTATTAACGCAACACATGTATTTTAGGTTGTTGACCACGGTGTTCGTCAAGAGAGCTCAGAGCCGTCTGCACTTGTTTTTCTGGGAGGACACCGGGTATGTCTTTTTTGAGTACCTACCGTACCTTCGACACCCATATTTGTATCACTATACGATGTAGAGCCATTTTTTAGGTGCTATCCCGACTCCTGGTCCTAATATCTTTGGTCCAAATGGATACTTTGAAATGGTTGGGAGCTTGCCTTTGGTGGAAGCTCTTTGAGTTTGTATTTGTAATAAGAGAGCTTTTCTTTGTATTTGAATGAGAGAACTTCTCTTAAAATTTATTTCATTGATGGTTGGATAGCTATAGTGTTTTTACCAGGTTGGCGTACATGATAAATAATTAATTAAGTTTCATCACACTAAGGCACATAAGTTTTGTATCAAGATATTAGTACAAGAACCTTGTTCACATACTGGCTTAAAGTGCTAATGCTCGGGTTTCATGAAGCATTCATTGATTTTATCCCATCCTTGAGCATCATGAAATCAGATCCAAACTCAAATATCTCATCCCAGTTCCTCAAGTGAAATCTCAACTCATCACATCATAACTGTAGTCTTGCATGTGAGGTGCTAATCACATTCTTCAAGGTAGAGACTAAGTATGAGATATAACATACACATCTTTTGAACTAGGGAGGTGTGAATAATTGAATCATATACCCTAATGACTAAGGTTGATTAACTCTGAATTTTAAAACCTCATAAACCAAATGTTTTTGGACATCACAAGCCTTGTTTAAGGGTGTAAGTGTCAAGGATACATCCAACTCAATAATGCATGGATGAATGAAGTGATGAATGAAATGCAATTGTGCAAAATGTTTTTATTTTTGAGAGAGATTAAGCTGCAAGTTTTTTTTATGTTTTTTAATGCAAAAAATGAATAAGAGGTCAATTTTCAAAACTTTGGTTGCATTTATAATTGGACACAGCCAATGTTACTTGAGAAACTCTTCTTTTTTAGAAGTTAGTTACCCATCATGTACATAAAATATAGATTTACACAAGTACGAGCTATGGGTAAAATATATACAGAGTATATATACCTCCTATACTTAGCAAGTTCTATGACCTCAGAGCACAAGAAGCGTAGAGAAGACATAGTTCAAGCTAAGCGTAAGAGAGTAAAAAGAAAAAAGAAAAATAGAAGTCGGTCCGCCCCCCTATACTTAAGATATGGACAATATAAGTATAGAAGAAGGGCGAAAATGAGGCAGACAAGAGGAGAAGTGAATGAGGAGAGTATATGCAGCGGGCATCGGGTCCCCCCTATAGTTAGGCTCTGGTCAGCCTAAGTATGGAAGAAGGGTGGGGGAACGATGGGGTTGAGAGGGAAGGTTGCCAGTGATCAAGGAGGTTTTTGATAGATCTTTTTGTGAGCATGTGGTGGGAGGCATAAATATAGGAAGAAGAAGCAGATGATTCCCACCCATCGTCAGAATTATTCTTAGAAGAATATAATTGAGAGTTATATTGATGGAAAGAAGATGAAGTAGATTATTCCCAACTATCGTCGGAGTTATACTAAAAAAATTTGACTAAAATTAACATTTGTTTTCGGGAGAGAAAAACCCTCAGTGTATGCTTGTGCTACGGTGTTTGTTGAGAGGTGAGGACATATTCCTAGGACAATGCCAAAACCTACTTTTAAACCTTACGCAATTAGATGTGTATCTTGATTTATAACCTAATTAAAATTGAAAAGACACAGCGGTCAAACTCTTGTGTCCGTCATTGTGTTGAGTAGGTGAACTCAGGATTTACTCTTGTGTTTGTCTGTTTGTGTGTTATTCGATGCACTTGCATGCTTTCTTCTTCGATCCGCTTCATTCTCCACTCTCTCTTTGAAGATGGGGGGATATTGGTCATCATATCCATATCACTCCTCTTCGACCATATTCCGACCATCTCCATCCTCTTATTCCTCCTCATGCCCACACCTTGATCGTGAAGTCAAAACTTCAACTGACTTCTCCACTTCTTCATCCTTCTCACCTACCCATTCTTACAGTCCTGACCCACATCCATCCAGGACTGAATAATCATATTATCGTCTGCTTGCTGGAATGAAGGATCAAATCAAAGAGCAAGCCACTGCTGAGGTGAACGATTAGTAGAATCAATTGACCCCACATACCTCATTCTCACCTCGAGTTGGGACCGGGCAATAGCTGACTTATACACATCCCAACTTATCCTTAGGTAAAACATGGTCGACCAAACAAATCTAATGGAGAGGCCTGCACCATACAATCTTCCTGACTTGATTGACCTGAGTGATCAAGCCCACATTGACCAGCCTTCATATCACCCATTCAGAGAGCCGACATATACATGGGATTGGATTCGTGCGACCAATTCATAGACCTCCTGTCTTCTGATTCCACCTCATGAGGCTCCGACCAATAGCTACCATACATGTGGGCCATACTCAACCCAACATTACACGCTCGAGTCAAGGTGTGTTGTGTATAAACGCCCGAGTTCTCAGCAGTATCCTCCAATTGAGTAGACTTCTCTCATGATGTGTCATGAGAACTTATTGGAGGATGACATTTCTAGACCGATCAAAAGTTCAGGTATGAAAATGGATCATGGATTTTGCAGATTCAATTTTAAAAACCTGGAAGACACCGGATTGACCACACGTCATGTACAACTGGAGTCCCTTCTACCTCCCTCTTCTACTAATCATTTTCCCTCCAAACTAGAGTATGTACATTCTCCTATTCCTCCTTCACCTATCAAAAAGATCAAAAAGTTTGAAAAACCCGAAAACACCATAAATTGAAAAGGGAAAAGATTTAAAAAATTGGACCCTACAGTTAGGGAAGCGATTGATAGATAATTTTTGAGCTTCCCTTAATAATGGACATTGAACACTTTCCCGACCTCAAAAAAATGTAAGAAGTAAATTAATGCCCAAAAGATCGGTCAATAAGAGGACAAGGACTAATAAACACATAGTGTCTATGTTTACTTCTTTGGTGATAGAGAGAAAAACCAAGAGCCACAGTTTGATTGTGAAATCAAAGACACTACCTTCACCCATGCAAGAATCTATGATGACTCACCAATAAATTTCCTCCCGACCTCCGTTTTTGCCAAGCTCAAACTCGGATCAAGCAGAAAGATGAGAGAAATCGTTCAGCTGGTTGATCGATCCATAAAATGGTCGAGAGTAACCATTTCAACCATCATTACTTTCCAAGGTGCTCTAATCTAGGTAGACTTCACGATCATTGACATTGAGCACCGAGGAGAGTTCACCCAGTCTCTGATCATTCTCGTGAAGCCATTCTTAGCCTTGGTTAAGGCAACAATAGATTGCGAGAATCAGGAGATCGATTTCACTGCATTGGGAGCACTCCGACTTCATCCAATCTTTGAGGACAGACGATATTCTAAGGTAACCCATAAAGTCACAGACAGTCGTGACCTCCGAGAGATAGTTGAGTCTCGTCTCTCTACTACACCTGAGATAGCGACTGTCCAGATGACCATTGGTTCAGAGATCCCCTCCACCTCCACATCACCCTCTTCTTGCATCACCATCACCGTGGCAACTTATAGAGAGGACTCACAACTAGAAGCTACCCCTGAGTTGGACATGATCATTTCCGATTTCCTCGACTTTTTAGATGATCCGATGCATAAGCCGACCAATGCCAAGCCAACTGAGAAAACTATGCCATACCAGAGATGTATTCTATCACTGCAAGAGTATTACAATGCATATGGTGACTCATCTGATGATGAACCTCTGGTCAGCACCTCACTACATCCAGAACCTACACCAAAAGAGACAATTGGGACAAAATTGACCAATCTTGATAAATGGGTTGCAGAATCCTCTAATTGGTCATCTGGTAAGAAGAAAAAGAGTATTGATTCCTCGAGGTATCCCCCAAACTCCTCAAGATGTATCACTCTCCTCTTCCTCTTGATGCTTTAGGTTCTAGAAAACCGGCTAAGAAAGTTGCCTTCGACATACTAGAGAAGTAATTTTCTGAGGAGTCCTCATCAGGACCAGATGAGGTGATATGAGTGAGCTCAGCTCGGCTGTTCAGAAGCCATATTTGAGCAAGCAATCATGTGTCGACCCTCGTTGGATGTTCCCTACCCCTCACTGTTATTCCTCTGAGGACGATTCTGACAGCGACACATATGTATACTACCCACCCCCTCGCTCCCACAAGAATGTCTGTCACAAACCTTCTTGATCCTTGTATATTCTCACTCCTCCTTGTATAGATTTTCCTTCCTTTAATTCCATCCCTCCCTCGTTATTTGCATCACTCGCCTCAGTTCTGTATGGTTTTAATTTGTGGTTATACTTAGGACAACTAAATCCTAAGTATAGGGGGTGAGTGACTCGAGTTGCTCCATCTCTTCTTTTTATTTTCTTTTTGTATATTCTTTCCCACTCTCATCGGTTACCCAATCTTGTGTTCTCTCCAATACTTAGGCCAACCAGAGCCTAAGTATAGGGGGGCCGATGCTCGTTGTATATTCTCCAATGCTCCTATATTCTTTTTCTCTTCTGTTCTTTTCACCCACTTATGCTTAGTACATGCTATGGTTTTTTGTCACCCAGTGCCATGAGGACATAACACATGCTAAGTACACGGAGTTTGTATATATTACATATATACTTTACCTATAACTCGTACTTTGACTTATTCGTAATTAAAATAAAAGGTTATGGGTAAATTATTGTAAATAAGAGGAATACTAAAAAAACTTTTTCAAAAAAATACAAAAAACTAAAAACTCAACTTTTTCAAAAAAATAAACTTTTTGAAGAAAAAAAATAAAAAATCTTTTTTCAAAAAAAATTTAAAAAATCCTCTTTCTTTTCAAAACAATTTTTTAAAAATGATATCCTTTCTTATTTAACTTTAAAAAAACTTTAAAAAAAGCAAAAAACTTAAAAAATAAAAAAAATCTTATTTTCCTTTCTTTTCCAAAAAAACTTTTCAAAAAAATTTTCCAAAAAATAAAATATAAAAAAAAATCAAAAATCAAAATCATAAAAAACTAACTAATGAGTTGGTTTAGTCCCTGATACTTTCACATTCACTTAAGACTAGTGAAGTTCAAGAACATTTGGTTTATAAGGTATTGAGATTTTGAGTTAACCAATCTTATTCATTAGGGTCTTTGATTTAATTATTCACATTTCTCTAATTTGAAAAATTTGTGTGCTATATTGCATGCTTAGTCTCTACCTTAAGAATATGATCAACATCTCACATACACGACTGTAGTTATGATGAGATGAGTTGAAATTTCACTTTAGGAACTGGGGAGGTATTTGAATTTGGTCCTGATTTTATGATGCTCGAGGATGGGATAAAATCAATGAAGGCTTCATGAAACCTGAGTGGCAGCACCTTTTGCCAGTATGAGAACATAGTTTTTATACTATCTCTTGACATTTAGCTATGTGCCAGGGTGTGATGAAATCTAAAAAATTGTTGATCAATGTGCACTAACTCTTGGTAAAAGTAGTGGAGATAGCCAAAAGCAAAGAAAAGAAGGAAAGAAATGTTGAAAGAAAAGCTCTCACCATACAAAGTCAAATATCAAAGAGAGCGCTCCCAATCATTTCAAAGTGTCCACTTGGACCACCACTATTAGGATCAAGAGTCGGGATAGAACCCAAAAAGCGCTCTGCATCGTATAGTGATACAAGTATGGGCATCGGAGGTATCTTAGATACTCAAAAGAGACACACCCTGGTGTACCCCTAGGAAAACATATGCAGACAACTCCAAATTCTCTTGATGGAAACATTGATCAACAACCAAAAAAATACATGTGTTGAGTTAATAAGGCACTCGAGACGATCATTGTTCCAATGAGAGGGAGAGAAGAAATGACACAGTCCTATGCTCTTCATCAACTGGACTTCCATCTACACTTTTATGTCTGACAACTAAAGAGACAATGGATTGGATGCAAGAAATGGTTTATTCCCTAGTGTTGAGGATCGAATTTTTAGGAGAGTCTCTTGGACTAGAACCTTGGGTGAAGTTGCAACACTACTCTTGTAACTACAATCCACACTTAATGTCCTATCCCTATTATATATGTATAGATAGAGAGTATGATGATTAGGGAAATTAGATACTTTTTGACTAGAGCTTGGTTCAACTTAGAATTTTAGAAACTCCAAAATCAAGAGTTCTTGAATAGACCAAGTCTTGTATTCACATGCACAGTTAGGGGTTAATCCAACTTATTCATTCTTTATTTGCTCGAGGACAAGAAAAGTTGAAGTATGGGGGGGTGATGAATCCACTATTCATCATCTCGATACATTAATCTTAACAAAATCCTTAAGTAAAGTCTCAAATAAATGTCCATAAAATCAATAAATTAATAAAATGTCTCTTGTAAATATAATACACTAATTATCACATATTATATTGTATAAAATGAAATAATAATAATAAGTCGCAAAATGAAGGAGTTTCTTCACCTATAAATAGCTCAAAACTTCATGTATTTTTTATAAATTCATTTCAACTCCTTTTCAGCTAATTCTTTATCTAAATTGTTTCTAAAAATGTATAGAAAATACAAAAATATAAAAAAAATTTCACCTCAAATAAATACTCCAAGATCCCAAAAAGAAAAAGCCGCAAAGTCCATCTTCCCGGCCAAATTCCCACTCCGTATGAACTCCAAATTCATCAAACTCATTTTTAAAGTTTAAGTTAAAAAATTATCTATCCATTGAAAGTAGTTTCTATAAAGTTGGAGCTCGTTTGCAAAGTATGTGTTTTGGGACCTAGGTGTACACTATATATAGTATAAATATTCTTTCTTCTTCATTTTTATTTTCTTAATTACTAAAAATCCAAAAAAATAATTCTTAATTTCATTTTATTTTTAATAATTTACTCTATTTTTATGTTGAAAATATCTTTTATTAAAAATATAAAAAATTAAAATTAGAAAAGTAAAAAAATGCACATATTGTTTGTCTTATTTAGTAAATTCTACGCTCTTTTTCTTATCTTTATTTTATTGTATTTTAGTAGCCTAATTTAATTTAACTTATTCATTTTATTTTCATTCTCTACAATAAACTCCCATTTCACTTATCTCCTCCACCATTTTCACTAACCTCACATTCCACTCCATCTCCTCCACCTTCATTTTTCTCCAACTTCTCATTCTTCTTCTTTTTATTCATATCCTAATTCTCATTTTCCCCCATCCACCAATCTTAGAGAAAAGGATAGAGCTTGGAATGTTGTGTCGGTGGCATCGACCTACCATCTCCCTCAAGCGATGACCTCCTTTAGGCGAGATCCGTGGCAATTATCATTGTTGTTTCACGAGCTTCCCATCAAGCTTGCATAACTTCTCCGATTTTTATTTCACGAATCGGATCAAAGCCACGACAAGAGTCCAGTGTAGCTGCTCCGCAAATCTGACGAACCTCAGATAAGTATTCCCTCTCATTTTCCTTTTTATTTTATTTTATTTAACAAAATTTTCTTGTTTTCTACTCCACCTATATCTTCCTCATTATCACCATCGCCACTCGTCATATTTTTCATCTTTTTATTCCCTATTTAAGAAATCTTTAAAGAAATTTTAAAAAATAAAATAAAAAAATCAATTCACAACATAGAAAAAAATAAAAAAACAAAAAAGTGAAAATTGCAGGAGGGCAACCGATTATGCCCCTCTCCCAGCCGCTATCTCCGCCTGCTCTCTTCCGCCTCGGGCTATGTCGCCATGGTGCAAAAGTCGCTGCCTCTTGCCGTGAGTCACCACGCATCATCTCCGCCCAGCGTCGGTGGCCTATCGCCCCCTTATGCGGCTCCTCCCTCGAGCAGCTGCGCAGTGTCGCCACTGCGCCCCCTCGCTACCAAGGTCGCCCGCCACTGCAAGCCTCCCACAGCCGTCGGCACCACCGCCACCCCTCCTTGTACGGAAGGTAGCTGCCCCATGTACCATCTCCCACGACCGTGCACACATCGCCACCCCCTTTTTTCACCTATGTCATGCCCTAACTGCAGAAGAAGATTGATGTTATTTTATTTTTTTATTGTAAAAATACATGTTTTTCCTCGTACATTTTCGTAATTTCAATAGCGCCCCTGTGCACAGTTTGCATTGTCACTTTCAATTTCTATATTGAACAGACACCCGTATGTTCATGTATTAATTTGGACATTTTTTTCGCACCATTTTATTTAATGAAAAATATCATGATGTTGAGCACTATTTCTCTATCATTTGGATATTTATTTGGATTTTGTGATATTTGGGTATATAACTATAATTATTTTAGTGAAAATTTGCTTATTTTACCAAATTTGAGCTCTTAAGTTCATATTTAACTCAGGGTTGCTGCAAAAATTCCTCAAAAATTATAAATGATGCCTTTGTACTTGATTTATTATCTGAATTTCATCTAAATTGGTCTTGTCTTGTGCCTTAAATAAACTATAGAATGATTTTGGTAATTGATTTTTAATTAAACCCCCACACATTATTTTTGTGAAATTCAACCTCACCTGGATTTCTTATATAAATAACTTATTGAGATAATTTGCTTACTGGATTAATAGACATTATGGATTTATTAAGAGTTAAATACTTGTAGTTACTCTATTTTCATTAAAAATCCATAAAAATTCATATATTGTCAGAAAATTCCAAAAAAAATATTGTAGCCGAATTTCATCATTTTTTAGTTCCTGTAAAAAATTCTTAATTTTTCATTCTATTTGTGTGAAAAATTTCGTGAAAATCCATAAAATGTGTGAATTTTCATTATTGCATTTTAATCCTTAAAATTCCAGAAAATTTTTTTGCATTCATCAGTGAATTAAGTTTACAAGAAAAATATAATTTAGCTAACTTGGACTAATTTCATATTAAAAATAATTTAGCTAAGTTATGTTTTTCTTGTTAACTTAATTCACCCGTATTTTGCATTCACATTTATATTTCCATAAAAAATACATAAAATATGCATTGGAAACCTAAACCTAACTATCCTGATTTAACCCAAAGTTGTTCCTTTGCATCCTTATGTTCGACCCCGGGCTTGCCCGTGATATAAATTTAAACAGAGTCCTCTTCATAGAGATCTTATCTCAGTTCTGATTGATTGGCTGAGTGTCGTGCTACAACAAGTACGGTTAAATAACCACTCAGGCGATCCATCATTGAGCAGGATAGAGATTGAGCTTGGTTACGGTTAAGTTGGTTACATTTGCGTTGGTTACATATTGAGCTTGGTTACAGTTGATTAAGTTACTGTTCCACCAATAAGAAAGGCAAAGAGAAAAGATCATTTATGAAAATCATCCTTATCAAACTAAGGGGTACTACCACGGTTGTCAAAGAAGTTAGGGGACATGTTGGGAACTTGGTTAAGATGCATTGTACCCGCCCGCATGCCAACGGAGGTACCCCCCTAAGGCACCGTTCGGCAAGGGGGTTAAACTCCCCTTTGAGAAGTTTTCTCCCCTTAACCCACCCTCCCTCTCTCTCATGTGGGCCCCACTTTATTTCTTTTTAAAAAAATTAAATAAATCAAATCTCCATCATCAATTCCATCAAAAAAAATACCATACCATCATATCATATAAAAATTATAAACTACTCCACTTCTACTCACTTTTCCAAACTTCAATACAATCACATCACAATAACTAATCACTTTTTCAAACCCCAGTACAATCATATCACTACAAACACACTTCTAACTAGACCTGGCCAACGGGCTAGGGGCCCGCCCGCCCAGCCCGCTCATGGGCCGAGCTTGGGCTTCGAAATTTAAGCATGGGCTGGCCCGGCCCGGCCCGCAAAAAATAAAAAATATATAAATATATATGTCAAATTATACATATATTAATATGATATGCTTTAAGTTTTTCATTTATGACGCTAGTTTTAAATAAAAATTCAATGAATTACATGTCAAGTAACATGTAAACTACGTATATTAGTTATATAAAGTATAGATGGTATTAATAAAATCATTTATACGTATGAAATACCATTAAAAAAATCAAAAGGAAATGGCCAAAATGGGCCATGGGGGCCCATGGGCGGGCTTTGGACAGAGGTTTTTTAACCTCGGCCCGTTCGGCCCGGCCCATGGGCCGGCCCGGCCCGCAATTTGGCCAGGTCTACTTCTAACCCACCCCCAGTTTAACCCTCTATCCAAATACCAAAACACAAAAACGAGTTACCCTCAACCAGTTTAACCCGTCCTAACCCGCGTACCAAATGCACCCTAAGGCATCCTAACTGCCTTAGAGTCATATTGTGAGGTCTCACCGAGATCAAGACTACAAACTATCCACTAAGCTTGAGAAACTTAATAAGAAAAGAATTAGAACACAGGATACATCATCTATACTTAATAGGATCCATCCACATGACTCAGAAACATCGGAAAGATATCTATATCACCTCTATCATAATAAGCATTTAATAAATCAAAGAACAAATGAATCATTGAGACTTGAAATACGATGGGGAAGAATGGAAATCTTATACTTTTTAGATTATTATATTTCTTTGGTGTTATTTTTATATTTCATTTCTTCATGTACTTCTTTTGCTATTTACCCAAGGTCTTTTCTCCTATATAAGAGAGCCCAAGGGTCATATCAATATCAATCAATTCATTTTCTCCAACATTGTATCAGAGCAATGGTTTGAGATTGGGGTTCCTGTATAATCCCACCCTAAAACCCAATCCTACACGCCCTCCACCCCCACACGCCATCGGCAAGCATCTCCTTCTCCGTGTCGCCAGCCAACCTCGAGCGCACAGACCCACGCGTGACACCACCCTCCCGCACCGATAGCCCCTTGCATCGCCCAACCCTCCCATAGTACCCTACACCCCGTGCCCTGCGCCGTGTGCCCCGCGCCTTGCACCTGCGCACTACATGCAATTGGCGTGCACCTGCATGCACCTACGTGTATCATGTGTGCATCCTGCACACGCCTACGTACATCTTGCGTGCATCTTTGTGCATATGCGTGCATCTTTGTGCACTGCTACCCTAGCCTACCCCAACAATAGATGAGGATGGTTGTACGAGTCTACAGATACAACTAATCTTCTATATGTAATTGTGTAGACTCATTTAGAGCAATCCACTCCTCAGTTTTGTTCCAAATCTGGGCATTCTTGCTACCATGTCAGAGAACAAGGATGATGTTTTTTCATCGTCCGGTGCCTTCAAGGGCACAATTCCCATCATAAAGATGGACAGGACCAACTACGAGTTGTGATCCACGCATTTCTGCATGCTGATGTAGTGCTATAACAATGAGCACATTCTGACGGATCCATAGCCGGAGAGCAAAACCAAAGCTAATGCTTCTTGGAAGCAAGATGATGCCTATGCTCACATTTGGCTCTCCGAGATGCTCACCATGGATATTGCTAATGATATTGTCAGTCAACCCACAACAAAGGCCATGTGGGACATCTTAGCAGACATATGGGCATGCAATGAATGAGAGAAAAATCCTACAGTTGCAGTTTGATATTTTTTCGACCAAACAGAATGGTCAACCTCTTCATGCACACTTCTCGCATCTTTGGGGCATGTTTGAGCATCTGCATAGCTTCATGCCTATTACTACTAGCATTGAGCAACAACATGCATATCTGAATGCTACTATGATAGGAGTATTTCTGTCATCTCTTGACTCTGAGTACAATGCAACACGTACTCAACTACTTACCGGAGAGACGATATCTTCAATGGAGGAGGTTTACAAATGACTGAGCAGAATTACTACTTCATCTACTTCTATGGTTCTGACTCCTTCTGCCATGGTAGTTCCTCGTGGCAGAGGGGGTACTTCACAGTTACAAGACCGAGGACCATGCGATCGAGGAGGAGGACGCCAGCGTGTCCCTTGCTCACATTGCCACCATCCAGGTCATTCTGAGTCTGCCTGCATCAGCCCGTGCAATTGAGTAGACTGCTATCAGAAGCATGGCTATCCTGTATCTACCCATTTAGCTGAGAAGAGTGCGCATACTCCTACTTCTACTCATGCTCATGATGCACTATTTGATGATATTGTTTCTAAGATGAGAGAGATGTTGACTACTCCTACCACTTCAACTGCAGGATCTTCAGATGTCGCACATGCTGCCAGAGCCTCCTCGAGTTCGTCAAATTTTCTTTTACATTTACTAGTAGTAGCGGTTCAGATTTGTCCGATTGGATCATGGACTCTGGAGCATATCATCAGATATGTTGAGATCGAGCACAATTTACTTCCTACAGGTCTATTCCTCCTGGTAGATCAATTGTGATTGCTAATGGGGATCATCAACCTATTGTTGGTTAGGGGTAGAATGTTTGAACTCTCTCGATGCGTCTGCAGAATGTTTTACATGCTACAGCATTTCAAATGAATATTTTGTCTATTATCCATATTACAAAAGATTTACATTGCCGTACCATATTTGATCCATCCTCTCTTGTGTTTCAGAACATATTCAGAGGAAGGGTGATTAGACGCGGCCGTAAATAGAGAAGGCTCTACAGACTTGTTCATCCTCCGTGTGCTGATGTTGATACTATTCCTCATGGATATGTTTTCCTTTCATGTGGCATCTTAGATTTGGGAACCTTCCTATGCAGAAGCTATGACATGTTTCCCCACAGATTTCTACTCGTACTACCTTGGAGTGTGAGGCATGTCAGCTTGTGAAGCACCATCGTTCATCTTTTCTGAGTTGTCAGAGTCATCACAGTAATCATCCGTCTGAGTTGATTCATTTTGACATATGGGGTCCTAGTCGTGTTCCGGATCATTAGGAACATTGGTTCTATATGGTTGCTGTGGATGATTTCTGTAGATTATCTTGGAATTTTCTGTTAAAGAATAAGTCTGAAGCTAGTCTCGTTATTAAATCTTTTCTTATTGAAATCATGAATATTCTTTTGATAATGTGAAATTTATTCGCACTGATAATGCCTTGGAGTTTTCTTGACATTTATCTACCTTTATCAGTTCCATTGATGTTATTCATTAGACTTCATGTGCTTATACTTCCCAGTAGAATGGTGTTGCTGAACACAGACACCCTCGTCTTTTGGATGTCATTAGGACTCTTTTAATTTAGAGTCAATATCCTCATTTGTTTTGGGGTAGTACGGTTCTCACTGCCGTTACTTAGTAAACCACATGCCATCTACTATCGTTGGAGAAAAAGTTCCTTTCTTGATTGTGTTTCCTGAGAACGACCTATTCTCCCTTACTCCCAGGGTATTTGGGTATGTGGTTTTTGTCTACAATTTTACTCTAGGTCCTGACAAGCTCTCTCCTAGAGCTGTCAAATGTGTGTTCATTTGTTATTCTCATACCCAAAAAGGATATAGATGTTTTGACCTGTAGGGCGAAAATAATATGTTAGTGCAGATGCTACTTTTTTTGAGTCTATTATGTATTTTTCTCCAACAGTTGACAGGTTGTCGAATGCTGACTTTGGTGAGGATATCTTTGTTCCTTCACCTCTGTTAGTTTCACCTCCATCTCCTCATGTTGAGTCTCAGTCACCTCCACCTCCACTGCCTCCACCACCTCCACCTGCATATACCCTGACACAGTTCCTACTTTGGTTTTACATTCGCAGGTCTTCTACTTGCCACTTTGTTCCTATGCCTTCCCCATCATCTAGCACGCCCAAGTATGTTATGAACACATTGTTTCTAATGATGGCACTGGTTCTATGCTTGATCCACGTGATAATACACATGTGGTGCTGGTACCAATCTCGTGGTACTTGGAGTGTTGTTTCTACTCCTCTAGGTGCATCAGTTTGTAGGGTACAAATGGATCTTTACGGTGAAGCACCACGCTGATGGTAGTGTGGATCATTACAAGGCAAGGCTTGTAGCATGTTGATGAATCCACATTTCATCATCTTTATTCTATCATTTTGGCATCAAAAACCCTAGCAAATGCGTGTAAATATTCTTAATTTCCGCATCTTAGCATTCATGCATGTGCATGTAAATAGTGTATAGAATACTGTAATTAAAGCCAAAATTATACAATAAATAAAAGAAAAGAAAAAGAATAAAATATTGTAAATATTTTATGATCCGAAACCCCGAGACCTAGGCATCTCGATGAATAGGTCGACCAGGAATAAAGTAGGGGGAGATAAGGGTCAAAATACAATAAAAACCCCTTTTATTTTAATTCATTCTTTATTCATTTTGGGACCTATTTTTGGTTCCACTTTTCATACCTCAAATAAAGAAACTTTGTACATGAAAGTTGTAGATAACTAAATAAAGACAAATACAAAATTGATTTCACCTAAAAATAATGTATAGATAAAATGTTATGGTCTAAATAAGATTACAAAATCCCAACTTCCCAGACCTGTATCTTGCAAATAAAAGCTCGAAATGTACTAAACTTGCCTTTAATTGTATATAGCGTAAAATAATCTATTTAATGGATTTGTATTTTTCAGAGCTACAGTTTTAAAGTTGAGTTTTGGACCCTACTTGTATAATTGTACTGATTAAAATATTCATTTTATTATTTATTCATTATTTTATAATTTTATATTTTTATAATTGTGTAAATATTACTTTTAATATATTTGTACATTAAAATCAGAATAAAAACCTAAATAAAACTCAAAATAAAATACATGGGTATTATACCTATACTTATACCTGTAGAATACATACTTATATTTTATTAAATGTACAAAACAATTCAGAAAGTGTATAAAAGTATTTTATAATTATATAAAATAATAAATTAAAATAAATAAATTAAAATCACAAAATAAAAATAAAATAATAAAATATATAGGTAATATACCTATATAGGCTATAAAAAGCAACTTGTAAAAATATACCTCATAAAAATAATTAAAAATTACCATAAAATAATTTATAAAATTACAAATATTTTTTATTTTATAACAAAAAATTAGATAATTTATTTTCTATTTTTTACTGATTTAATAAACTTTTTCCCAGGATTTTCCTAGTTGGTCCACGTGGACCAACCATGGGGTTCGGATGGTTGACCCAGATCAACTGTCTGACCTGCGCCTGTGGGCTTTGTCAGAGTGCGCTTTGACCCGTCTTCACCCTTTTTTCGAGGACAACCCTTTCACCATTGTATGATCGACCCTTCTTGACTTTTGTTGCTCTTCTATCAAGGATAGACGCCCAGATGTTTGCCTGGGCTGTCATGCATCGATGCTCCCGTTGTGCCTCGTTCTAGGAGACTCATCCGTCAACACTACAAAATCAAACCTTGACTTCCATTTGAATTTGAACCCCACTTTTTATCCCGTTTCCTCCCCTTCCTTGCTCCAGAGATCGTCGGAGGTGACAACTCCGATTTGAGCCATCCAAGGCGGAGATCTGACGTGGATCTGGGCGTTCCACCACCTCCGGTGACACTCCACCATCGAGGTACTTCAACCTCGGGCCTGGTCCCTTGAGGTGTGTTTCCCTCTCATTTTCTTTTATCTTTTCATTCACAGTAATCCTAGGATCTCGTAGCCATCCTTAATCATCCAGTTCATCGATCAAATTGCTCTATCGCACCCTCACCGGAGCGCATCTCCAGCCACGTCCTTCACTTCATTTCTCGCATGCGCACACCCCCGCGGGGTCAAGGCAACTTGCCCTCGACCCCTTCACATCATTTCCTTGCAGGTTCGAAGCAGCTCGTGCTTCCGGGGAGCAATTTTACCCCCCGCCGGAGGTACCTTGAGGTCTTAAGCTCCGCCGCCATCGTAGGCGAAGTGCATAGCCCCTCCGGCCGTTCTAAGGCTTCCCACACCTGGAGCAGACCTGCTGGCATCGTCTCAGCCCATTTTGGTGCGCCACACGCCGCAGAGGAGTCGCTTGGAGGCCGGGGAAGTTCACCCACCGCGGTGTTCTTCCCCGTTCGTCGTCGTCCTCCTTCTGTCGTTTGATCAAGGGTGTTCTTGGAGGCGAGCAGCCACCGTCGGATCGTAGACCACCAACACCGTCAGATCTAGGGCCGATATCTAACTCTCAACCCTCCACTCGCGAATCGGCATCGCGGCCCAGGGATTCGACACGTGGCAAGTGGGATATCATACACCGTCGGATCGCGCCAGGCGTGGGCATTTTGCAAGTATATCCCCGCCATTTTTGTCTTTTCATTTAGTCCTTAAACTTTCATTTGCCGTTTGAAACATTTTTTAATATTTATAAAAAGACCCCCAAACTTTGCCTAATTGCGTATAGGTCCTGGCCACGTCACCTCACGTGAGCAGTGCACGTGAGGTGAAGGGCATTTTGCACAGGACCCCTTCAGGTTTTTAGTATTTCATTTCAGTCCCATAACTTTGATATTAAGTGTAAACTTTTTGGGATAATTGCATGCGAGCCCTTGGGAGTTTTTGATATTACATACAGGTCCCTCCCAAGCGCGTGCCAGTCACGCGCTCTGGTGGGAATTTTGCAGGCATACCCTCCCGGGTTTGGATATTTGTACTTGGTCCATTAAATTGAATATTCAGTGTTATATTTTGTTGGAAAATTGCAGTACAACCCCTGGATGTTTGTATATTTGCACTTATACCCCTGCCAGGCCTGTAGTTTCTATTTTGTGTGCTTTCTTTACTTATTGCATGCATTTCTAATACCCCAAAAAATTCCACAAAAATCATTTTAAGCTCCTGTTAACTTGCTCATTCACGCCATATTTTTGCATTGCATTTGTATTGCATTTGCATATTTATTAAAAATAAAAAACATGCATTTTTGCCACTGTTTGCATTAGAAAATACCAAAAAAATATTAAAACTTCTTGAAAAAATCCAAAAAAAATTATATTTTGTGTTTTTTATCATCTATTAGTGTCAGTCCAAAAACCACTAAAAATTGCAAAACAAAAACCTTAAAAATTAGAAAACCTAAAATCTTCATAAAAATCAAAAATATCGTAGAAAAATCAAAAAATAGAAACTCAAGTCCTATAGGTTCCCTGTTTTATTGTCTTTACTTTAAAATTAATTTGGGAAAATTTTGCCATTGTTTATTATTTTTCATTCCCATTTTAATTTCGGCCAGTAGCTTATTCACTGTTTTCTCTTATTTTGCCTTTTAAAAATACCAAAAACATTTAGAAAAATCCCCAAAAATGACAAAACGGTAGAAAAGTATAAAAAGACCAAAAATATTTTATTCCCTAATTTTTAAATATTTCTACCTATTTTTATAAACACCCTGCATTCTCTTATATTGTATATATATTCTATTATTGAAAAAGAAAAAAATATATAAAATATAAAAAGAAAATATAAAATCAGAAAAATCAAAAACCAAAATACAAAATCAAAAATTAAAAATAAAATAAAAAATATAAAAATAAAAAACCCAAAAAATATTTGCATAGTGTAGACATCACATCACATTCACATTTTGTGCATCATTGCATAGATCTATCCTGCCTTGCTCCTTGTGTTCGAACTCTCTACATACTTGCTTCTATACATCTTTTATGTAGAGCTAAAAATAAATTTGACTCCACATTGTTTGTCATTGATTGATATTTGATTGTGGGTTCATTGTTGATTAAATACGGGATTGTGTAGTGGTCAAGACATCGACTGTTGATCCGCCTTGGGGATCAATACGACCGCTATCAATTCTGTGTTTATCACATGTGGATTAACCTAGACTTATGGGGTGGATTATCAGGATATCTTCTCTCTAGTAGCTAGACACTTGACATTGTGCATTCTCATATCAGTTGCTATTTCACGTGAATGGCCTATTTACCATCTTGATGTGAGGAATGTGTTTCTATATGGAGATTTATAGAAGGAAGTTTATATGCAATAACCACCAGGGTTTGCTGCTGAGGGGGAGTTTTAGAAGGTGTGTAGGCTCTAAAGGTGATTTACGGCCTGAAGCAGAGTCTGAGAGCTTGGTACCAGAAGCTTTATGATAGAATACAAGAATGCTACTACTCCTATGGATCCAAGTATGTGATTATATGATGATGATACTATGGGTATATATAAGAGGAGATACAGGGAGCTATTTGGGAAGCTCCTATATGCTACCATCACTATGCCAGATATATGCTTTACTATTAGCAAGGTGAGTCAGTTCATGGAGCAGCCCAGGAAGGTGCATATGGATGCTATTTATATGCTTTTGAGATATCTAAAGTCTTCACCAAGTAATGGTATTTTATTCAGCAGAGGCATGCCTCTTGACATCACAACGTATGCAGATGTAGATTATGCAGGATGCCCTAGGGACAGGAAGTCCACTTCTGAGTTTGCTATATTTGTTGGCAAATCACTCGTGCCATGGAAAAGTAAGAAGTACACAATAGTTGCTAAATCTAGTGCAGAGTCTGAATACAAGGCCATGGCTCAGGGATGCACATAAATGATCTGGGTATGGTTAGTTCTGACTGATCTTGCTGTTGATGCAAATCTTCCTATACAACTTGTATGTGATAATCAAGCAACACTATTTATTTCAAATAATTCTGCATTTGATCAACGTACAAAGCATATAGAAGTAGATTGCCATTATACCAGAGACATGATTGAGAAGGGTCTCATATCTACTTCTCATGTTTCTGCTGGAGATTGGACTGTTGATATATTCACCAAAGTGCTTACTAGAGGCCCATTCCAAAGATGTTGTTCCAAGCCAAGCATGATAGCTATATATGCTCCAACTTGAGGGGGAGTGTTGAGATTATTATATATATTTGGCATTATTTTTCTATTTCATTTCTTCATGTAATTATCGTTCTGTTTATACAAGGGTTTTTTCTCCTATATAAGAGAGCCCATGGGTCATATGCATATCATGCAATTCACTTTCTCCAACATATACAGTTATATACTGGAAACTACATGTGTTAGATGGAGCTAGTAGACGTGTTGTGAACTTAGTTAGGAAGCATTACACTTCACCGCATGCCTACGGAGGCCCCAAACCCTAAGACATTCCTTAGAGTCATAGTGTGAGGTCACACTCAGACCAAGATCACAGATTATCTATTAAGCCCGAGAGATTATACAAAGACAAAGATCATTCAATAGAGACTCATCGTCCACATTACCAAGATCCATCAAACATGAATTATAATTAATAAAAAAAGCGATAGCCTAAATATGGACCATATAATCAAAATATGAAAAATGCTAAATATGGGTAATTGCGGTAAGATGAGTAAGGCAGAGGATTCACATACATAAAAACTTGAAAACCAATTTTCCATGCAAGTAGCCTGTTAAAAATTAATTTTCAACCCCTATCTACTTGCTTTCTTTAGGAGCCATTGAATTACCTATTATTTTTTAATTATTTAGAATGTGCTCAACTTTTATTGATATTCCCTTCTCCTTAATACATGAATTTTAGAATAAGTACCTGCATTGTAGTAGTCTGACTGTTGAACCCGAGATTTCGCTGCTACTCTCGACAGGTACACATGTTATAGTCTATGTTTAGGATAATATAAATGCTTTTCTTTCTCTTCTGCTACAATTTGGGATACATGTACATAATGTAGTTCTTTTGTTACATGTAATCTTTTATGGAAATTTTTGCAAATAAATTGGATACATTGTTATTTTTTAGCTTGTTAATTAATTGTCAATTTCATAGGAAGCGTGAAAATTTTCTCCCAAAGTTCAGTACCTTAATGTGATATCTAGCGAACATGATACTGCGAGCGATGTGTAAATGGGTAACCCGGATCCGTGAGTATGGGTGTCACAGATATGGTATCAGAGCAGTGGTACCCCGCTACATACATTCCTAGTATTGTAGTTCTGATCACATTAAGTTCTTGGATAGCAACAGTCTTCCAACTTATTGCGAGTTCGATAGGAAAAAATGGCATTGAAAATCAATAACCACATATGTCACTATTTGCAACTAATTTTCATATTTATCCCAAGAAGAGAAAAAGCACATCTATAGTTATCCAAGAAAACAAACTATTGTAATTAATAATATTGGTTTTTACATAGAATCACGATGTCTAGATCCGACACTTCTATGTTTTAATTGATTCTGGAGCGATTAGTGAGCTTCAGGATTACTAGTTTCAGTAGGTAGAGTTGTAGAGGTCATAGATCCTCCCTATCACATCCATGGGTTAGGTGGCAAGTTGCTCATCATGAGACTGATAGTCAGAGGGTTACCAATGCTGATCGTTGGTTACGATATGATCACATACTATCTGCTACTATAGCTCGATGAGTTGACCTCATTTTGGGCATGGATTGGTTGTTTTCTCATTATGCCATTTTTAATTACTTCAGGAAGATGATTGTCTTTAGGATTCCATACTTACCCGAGTTTACCTTTGAGGGTACACTACATGACTCAAAAATGGAGTACATTTTAGTATTGAGATCTCAAAGACTCATAGATCAAGGATGCAAGACATTTCTAGCATTGTCCGAGAGACATCTGATGGAGAGATGATGGCTCAGGACATCAGGATAGTGCCATATTATCCTGATGTGTTTCATGATGATTTGTCAGGTTTACCACATTAGAGAGATTAAGTTCGAGATCACATTACTACCAGATAGACAACAAATCTTGATGACTCCGTACTGCATGGCACCAGCCGAGTTGAGAGAGATGAAGGTACGGTTGCAGCAGTTACTTGGCGTAAGTTTTGTGAGGTCGAGCACTACACCTTGGGGTGCTCCTTTTCTTTCAGAAAGAAGGATGGACCGATGATATTATGCATAGATTACAAACAACTGAACAATAAAACAATGAAGAATCATTATCCTTTGCCATGCATCGGTGATTTGTTTGATCAACTACATGGATCTTCGATGTTCTCAAAGATCAATCTTCGATCTGGCTACCATCAACTGAAGATTGGAGAGTCAGATATTCCAAAGACAACATTCAAGACTCGATATGGGCACTACACGTTTGTTGTGATGCCCTTTGGGCTCACAAATACCCCTGCAGCATTCATGGGCATGGTGAACATGATTTTTCCATTCATACTTGGACAAATTTGTGATTATGTGCATTAACGATGTGTTGATATATTCTCGAAATGAATGAGATCACATAAATGATCTAAAGATAGTCATGGACACAATTCAGGAGCATAAGTTGTATGCCAAGCTGAGCAAGTGTGAGTTCTATTATCCCAGGTCCTATTCCTTGAGCATGTAGTTTATGGAGCAAGTATCGTAGTTGACCCTATGAAAATTGAGGCAATCATGTCTTGGGAACATCACAAGAAAATCGCTCAGATTCGAAGCTTCCTTGGACTAGCAGGCTATTACAAATGCTTTATCAATGTTTTTTGAGAGTTATTTCTCCCTTGACATGATTGAAACAAAAGGGAGTTCCTTTCGTTTGTGATGATTCATGCAAACAAGCCTTGAGGACACTGAAGGAAAGATCGACGACTGTGCTTATTCCTATACTTCCTTCAAGCACTTGTGATTATGCAGTTTATACAGATGCTTCAAGTGAAGGTTTAGGAGTGGTTCTAATGCAACAAGGTCTTGTGATTGCTTACACATCACGTCAGTTGATGCCACGTGAGCAGATTTACCCCATCCATGACTTGGAGTTGGCGGCAGTTGTCTTCGCCTTAAAGATCTGTAGACACTATCTCTATCGGGTGAATTTCGAGATCTTCACAGATCACAAGAGCCTGAAGTACATATTTGATCAGAAGGAGTTGAACATGAGATAACACATGTGGCTTGAGCTACTGAAGGATTCTGATTGCACAATTTCTTTTCATCTCGGTAAGGGAAATGTGGTGGCAGGTGAGCTTAGCAGGAGAACTTATGCAAAAGGTGCATGAAACTGGCTATACACATGGGATATACTTGTAGCTTTGACTGATTGGCATCCTCTTGAAGTGCATCCATATATACTATCATGTCTCTACGATTCAATAGTCTTTGGGATCATATAGTAAATGGACAGAGCGAGTGCACTATTCAGACACTTGAGGATTTCCTATGTGCATGTACTCTAGAGTAGAAAGGATCCTGGAAGGAGCACATGCTGTTGGTAGAATTTATGTACAACAACAACAATAACCATCATTCCACTATTGGTATGGCACCATTTGAAGCCCTATACAGGAGAAGATTCCTTACACCTATCAGTTGGTATGAGGTAGGTGACCACGCTCTTTACTCTGTAGATCTCTTGGAGGAGATTGTGAGGACTGTTGATCTTGTGAGGCAGAATCTTCTGATGGCACATAACAATCAGAAAAGCTATGTAGATCATTGGAGAAGTATTTTGGAGTTTCAGGTAATCCAATCACCTTAATCCATTCAAATATGACTTATCAATATTCGACTTAATTTCTCGTACTGATGAAATTTCTGTAAACATAGGTAGGAGATTGGGTGTTCCCACGAGTATCTCCCATGAAAGGAGTACATAAATTTGGTCCGATGCATCGGGTGAAACCTATTCCTAGGTATTCATGGCAAGTTGGCTCCACAGTATGTTGGACCATTTGAGATTATTACTCGTTGGGGAAGGTGGCCTACCAAATAACCCTTCCTCCATACCTATCAACCATAAACGATGTATTTCATATATCCAATCTAAGGAAGTACAAACACAAACCTCGATGCGTCATCAACTACAAGAATCTCGATGCGGAGCTAGACTTGAAATACAAGGAGAGGCCAGTACAAATACTTGATAGTCCTATGAGGAAATTTCACAAAAAGGAGATTTCCCTAGTCAAGGTGCTATGGCACCAACATGGTATCAAAGAGATAACATGGGATACTAAAACAGACATGCGAGTACGATACCCCAGCTCTTTTTAGATAATTGTGAAAACAAGCTCATTTAATTATATATATATATATATATATATAAAGAATATGGCTTGTTTTTCCTTTGAGATTTTTATGGGTTCAAAACCCTTGAGGATTTTATAGTCAGATGAAACTAAGATAAAACACATAATGACCTTGACCGAGTCTCGAGGACGAGACTCCCTTTGAGGTTTTAATATTTGTGACATCCAGATCCAAAAAATTCGAACCTGACCCGATTAAGGGTTTACATACCAATTAAAAGCACATTTAATATTCAATTAATACTGAATAAACTTAGTTAAAACTATTGATCGTAGATCGAATTTTGTTTGGGCGCAATCGACCAAGAACTCGATCGCATCGTAATGCATGCCATAATAAAAAGTCACGACGTAAAACCCAACCCGCAAAATAAATCGAGACCACCATAAAATTTGATTCGATAAATGAAATCGATTGTTCATCAATTGGAGGTCATTTGATATTTTAAAATCACAAATTTGAGTCGTAAACCAAGATCGTATCTCGGAAATTTTGGAAATTCATCTTTGATCAGAAGTATATGAATATTATACTCATTTTGATCATCATTCAGAGGCGATCAAAATAAGCTATTAAATCTGACACTTGAGGTACGAAAATAGACAACTTTGGTATTCTAGAGAAGGGAGAGATAAAGTAATTTTTCAAAAAAATAAAAAAATTAAAATTACAAATAGATAAAACCAGCCACACTTGGCTCTTTCTTTCCCTCCATATGCCAAACAAAGCCTCTCTTCCCCTCATTTATACCTCCCAAACTCTTTTCTTTCCCCACTATTCTCTCTCTTTTTCTCTCAATTTTCCAGCCGAATGAGAGCTACAACCATGTCTCCCTGCTGCTACAATTTCATCATCCCTCTAATGCTTGGTGAAGCTGCTATGGCAACCAATCAAGATACACCTCTATGCATATATAATTCGCAGCTGCTGCTGCCAATTTCCAACGAAGGAGCCTAGTTGCAACTCCTGTCCAAGGCTTTAAGCTGTTCATACCCTTTTAGAGCCTTCAATTCATCTCCCACCCCCAGATGTTGCTGCTGTAGCATTACTGTTGTCATTTGCTGTCATTTTTGCAGTAGATAGCTGCTGTCCAACAACTATTCTTGCTCCCACTGCTATCAATTTCAAGCTATATTCTCCAAAATTTTGGAGAAATCCAAAGGTACATTCTTTCTGCTTCTCTTGCCTCTTTCCATGTATGACTCAAACTCATCATTTTTCTTTGTAAAATTGGATAAAAATGAGAAATTTTATGTAATTTATCCTAATTTTAGATCCATTAAATACATCTAGAAGGCTCGATAATCATCTTGGAACAAATGAGCTATAAGACAAATAATCTCAATTAAAAAGGAATAAGTGGGTGTCTATGCACAACCTATGCAAGGATCGAATAAAAAGGTATCTAGTATGTATTTTCCCTAGGGTAAATCTTTATTATGAACTAAACTTGTTTGTTAAGTTATCTGATTGATAATTTAGGCTCTTTGATGAACCTCGATTTCATCATGATTTATTTTCCTATATTAATCTTTTTGCTTAAATTGGAGTCAATAAAAATCAGATTAATTGTTGTATATAGCTTGGTCTTAAGATAAATTAAAAATACAAAAAAATGACAAAACAAAAGTAGTAGTGTTTTTATACCTTTAAAACGCCCACAAAAACATTTGTCTCTTTGTTTGACCTCTTTTGCATTTTCAGTCAACATGAAACTTGTAGATCTCATCAAAATCTACAACTTTCATGTTTTGAGTTTTTTAAATTTTCCCTCCTTCTATTTCTTTTCAAAATTTCTTTTATTTTTATATTTTTGAATAATCTAGTTGGACTGTGTGGCTCCTTCTGGTTGAGCCACGCAACCCGCTCCCCTCGTGCCACATGCCATCATTTCCAGTCGCCTGATCTCCTCTTACGCGCATCAATCTCTGCCACCCATTTCATCTTCACCCGCAGCCCTTGATCGTAGTTCCAGATCGCATCTGGAGCGTCTACACATGCTCAATCCTCGATCATTGGATCTTTAGATCCAACAGCCATCCGTGCCTCCATTCCCATCCGCACGATGCGACCAGATCGATTGATCAGGGTCGCTCGTCAGCGTCATCACCTCAACCATTGGATCGCAAGATCCAATGGCTATGCTGCCGTCTTCCACCTCCCACACCCCCTTCTCTCCCACGTTCTCCACCATGCCAATCACTCGCCTCCTTCGCATTTCTTCCACCTTCTCAACATTCCGCTCATCCTCCTAACCACGCCCAGTACAAGACCACTCCTCTGTGACCCTCACGAACCTCATAGCTCCTCACATCCCTCTCTCTCTCTCTCGCTCCATACTCTGCCCGCAAACCACAACCTCCACCACCAACTCTTCAACCTTCTTCCTTCAAATACGTTGTCACCACCCACCTTCACGCATGTCCACCTGTACACGGGCCTTGGCCCAGCTCCTCTCCATCTCCCAATGACAGGTGGAGGTCAATTGAGATCGCGAAGATGACCTAAGGCCCTGATGTTGACACCTGGCCATGGTAGGCCTTGTCTCCGATCGTAGCACGCCAATGAGCTGCTTCATCTGGCCACTGGAGTCCATCGATGACCAGAGACTCTTTGGAGCTCAATCCCAAGACACCGCATCCGTCCCTATCTCAAGGTAAGGTTCCTCTATTCCTTTTTTTCCTCTTAATTTCTGCTATTTAATTAGGTGAACCATCTCACTTTCACCATCAATTAATCACCGCCTGAACTTCCTTGCATTTCACTCATCCTTGCGTTACACTTCACCCAACCTCTAGATCTTCCACGACACCAAGTTGCTTCGCCCCCAATTTTCTCTGCCTCGTCGGAGAAGATAACCAGAGCCTCCGCCTTCTCCATACGACTTAGGATCCCATTCCATCATACTTTACTCGCGCACCCCACCTGCACGTTTTAGCTATCTCTCCTAACCTTTTTGCAGGTGTTCGTCTTCAATGACCGGACTATAGGAGGAGCTGAGTTCTCAAGCTCCGCCTTCAACGTGGGTTCGTCGACGACCAACTCTAGGGAACCAGGCGCCTTTCCTGAGCTTCGAGCTTGATCTCCATGCTTCCAAGATCCTTCCTGGATCTTCATCGAGTGGGGGGATGGTGGCGGAGCTCATGCTGCTTCGCTGGAGACCCAATCGTGACACTAGCCTGCAGAGGAGGAGGGAGCTTCAAATCGCACCGGTGCCGTTGGATGGCACCCTCCCGATGCTCATCAATGGATCCCATTTAGCCACGTCAATGCCTCCAAATCTAGGAGGCTCGGGTGATCCAAGCCAGAGCATGAAGCTCCACCTATAGCCACATGGCCCAAGCCTCGCCCCGAGCTTGTGCCTCCATCCAAGCCTAGCCCCACGTGCCTTGGTCACGTGAGGGCTGGGCAAATTGCAGGGGGGGCTGCTGACTTCTTCAATTTGCATTTAAATCCTCCAAGCACATGAAGAACATGCACACTCGGGGTTATTTGCACCCGACCCCCTTCGAGTTTTAATAATTCCAATCTAGCCCCCATGCATGTGGGAAAATTACAGGGAAGGCCTCGTGACTTTTCTTAATTACATTTAAGTCCTTCTGCAACTAGATTCGATTGTCAATACGACACAATTAATATGGCAATATTGTAGTTTATCAAATGGCGTTGTTGCTGGGGACACTGCTCGTCTTTTATTTTATTTAAATTTTTATTATTTTGATTAAATGATAGTTTCTAACTTGCAGGTCAAGTTGTTCATTTCATATGTTTTATAATTCTTTAATATATATCTAATGATTGCTTTTTATGGTAGGGCCCCTTGGTGATCAAGGAGGCAAGGAACATGAGTTCCCGTTGCGAGAAGTTGTAGAAGCACCATTGGAGAAATAGAAGAGAATAAATATATCTTGCATTTTCATTCGTTTCATGTAATAATCGTTTTTACAGTGGTCTTCGTTTGAAGACTCGCGATTGTAAATGAAAGAAGGTAATTGTGGTTGTGTGGGCTTGCCCCAATTGAGTGTCGACTTAGGATCAGGCACGCGGCTCTCTGAGCTTTTTCATTTCATACCTTATGTGTTTGATCATAGGTAGGACACATTAAAATTGAGACACACATAGACATCACTTAACTTAGCCAAAATAAAATCTGTTCTTTCCCCGCTAATAGAAGCATGCTAGGTGTGCTTTTCATCGACTTGCATACATTCAATATTTATGTCTTGTTTTCACAATTATAGCTAAATATACTATGAGCTTTCTTCTTTACCATAGACCATGTGCATCGGCTTTTTCTCGACATCCCTTCGTAGACTGATCACATAGGATTAAATGGAAATTGGAAATGACCGTTATATGATGTTTGATTGATTTGTGCGCTCATTAAATCAATGATAACCTTGAAGCTAAAATTGGGATTGTTAATGCAAGTCGAACCAATAAAATGGAGTAAAATAAATTTTTGAGAGAGCAATACCCTTTTTATGCAGGATATTTTGATTTGACATATTATTAAGCCTTACGTAAATTAGGACTTGTATTTATCACCAATAAAAATAAAAAGATAATTGATCAACATTTGTTGGTTTCATGTGTGAGTTGGTGAATCAAGGGTGTTGCTTGATTGATTGAGCCTTGTTTGTTTTCGACACTCTCCCATAGACCCTAGGTACTCCATTTGTCTCCATAGATTCATTCGTTCACATGTAAATCTATCTAACCTCTTTGTTCCCCTCAAGTCTCCCCAACTACACTTATCCATCTCTGTACTTAGTCTATTCTCAACCTAAGTATAGGGGAGACCTGAGTCCCCGTAAATTCCAGACTCATTTTCCCCTTCTCTCTGATACTTAGGTTATTTTAACCTAAGTATGGGGGAGTCCTCTTCAGTTCCAGTATCCTTTCCTATATCTTGACTAGAGCTACGAATGTGTATCACTTAGTGCTATGAGAACATAACAAAATTTAGGTATAGGGGGGTATACCGTATATACAATTTATATGAACTTTAGCCATAGCTTTATTTCGATTTTTTTTAAAATTTACATTTTTTGGCTAGAGTATATCTTGAACTAAGTTGGATGAAATGTTTTCAAAGTTTGAAAAATTTTCTCTACTATGTTACATTATTTTGAAGAAAATATTTTGAAAATAGTTTGAAAAATAAGTTTTACTTGTTTTGAAAAATCGTTTGAAAAATATTTGAAAAATCTTTATATATGTGACATTGTTTTGAAAATCTTTTCAAAAATCTTTTCAAGATTGGGGGGATAAATGAGACTAACTTTTGTTTTTTAAAATGCTTTTTTAAAATTAAAATGAAGGAGTTGGTTTAATCCCTGACACTTACACATTCACACATGATTAGTGATGATCGAGAACACTTGGTTTTAGTGGTCTTGAGATTTTAAGTTAACCAACGTTATTTATCAAGGTTTTCGACTTAATTATCCACATTTCCTTAATTTGAAAGATTTGTATGCTATATTTCATACTTAGTCTCTACCTTAAGAATATGATCAACACCTCACATGCACGACTGCAGTTATGATGAGAGGAGTTGAAATTTCACTTGAGGGACTGAGATGAGGGATTTGAGTTTGGACTCGATTTAATGATGCTCCAGTGTGGGATAAAATCATTGAAGGCTTCATGAAACCCGAGTGTCAGCATATTTAACCAGTATGAGAACATGGTTCTTATACTATCTCTTGATATTTACCTATGTGCCAGGGTGTGATAAAATAAAAAAATGTTGATCAGTGTGCACCAACTCTTGGTAAAAGCAATGGAGCTACCCAAAATCAATGAAATGAAATATCAGTATTGAAAGAAAAGCTCTCACCCTTACAAAGTCAAATACCATAAAACTTCCACAGAGGCGAGCGCTCCCAACCATTTCAAAGTGTCCACTTGGACCACCTTTATTAGGACGAGGAGTCGGGCTAGCACCAAAAAAGGGCTCTGCATCGTAAATGCTACAAGTCTGGGTGTAGAAGGTATATTAGATACTCAAAAAAAGGAACACCCCGATGGGGATCCTTATTCTAGTGAGACAGAGAGAAGACTCCAACTTCTCTTGATGGACACACTGATCAACAACAAAAAGTGTGTTGAGTTAATAAGGCACTCGAGGGGATCCTTATTCTAGTGAGACAGAGAGAAGAAATAACACGATCATATGCCCACCATCAATTGGCCTTCCGTCTACACTTTTGAGTCTGACAACTAAAGAGAAGGTGGATTGATTGCAATATTTGGTTTATTCCCTAGTGTTGAGAATTGAGTTCTTAGGAGAGTCTCTTGGGTTGGAACCTCGGGTGAAGTTGTGACTCTACTCTTGTGATAGTGGTCAACACTTAATATCATATCCTTATTTTACATGTATGTAGAGAGCATATGATAAATTAGAGAAATTGGATACCTCTTGATTAGAGCTTGGTTTAGCTTTGAAATTGTAGATATCTAAAATTGAGAGTTCTAGAACTGATCAGGTCTTGTATTCACACGCACAATCAGGGGTTAATCCAACTTTTTCATGGATGAGATGCTCGAGGACGAGCATAGTTTAAGTATAGATGGATGATGAACCTTGGTTTCATCATGATAATTTTCCTATATTAATCCCCTTGTTTAAATTGGAGTCAATAAAAACCAGATTAATTGATGTATATAGCTTGGTCTTAAAATAAATTTAAAATATGAAAAAATGACAAAACAAAAGCCGTAGTGTTTTCATACCTTTAAAAATGCCCAAAAAAATATTTCTCCCTTTGTTTGACCTCTTTTTCATTTTTCGTCAACATGAAACTTGTAGATCTCATCGAGTTCTACAATGTTTATGTTTTGGGTTTTTCCAAATTCATACTCCTTCTATTTATTTTTTATTTTTCTTTTATTTTTATATTTTCGAATGATCTGGTTGGGCCATGTGGCTCCTTCTGGTTGATCCACGCGACCCGCTCCCCTCGCGCCACTGCCATCATTCTGAGCCGCCCGATCTCCTCTTATGTGCATCAATATCCGCCACCCATTTCATCTTTACCCACAACCCTTGATCGTAGCTCCAGATCGCATCTGGAAGGTCCACACCCGCTCAGTCCTTGGTTTTTGGATCTTTAGATCCAACAACCATCCACGCCACCGTTCCCATCTGCACGATGCGACCTGATCGATTGATCAGGGCCGCTCGTCCACGCTGTCACCTCAACCGTTGGATCGCAAGATCCAACAGCTATGCTACCGTCTTCCACCTCCTACACCTACATTCTCTCCTACGTTCTCCACCACGCCAACTGCTCGTCCCCTTCCCATTTCTTCCACCTTCTCAACATTCTCCTCACCCTCCTAACCACACCCAGTCCAAGCCCACTCCTCCGTGACCCTCGCGGACCTCATAGCCTCATAGCTCTTCACGTCCCTCTCCCTCTTGCTCCACACTCTGCCCACAAACAATGACCTCCACCACCAACACTTCAACCTTCTTCCTTCAGATACTCCGTCGCCACCCACCTTCACGCCTGTCCACTTGTACGCAGGCCTTGGCCCAGCTCCTCTCCATCTCCTAGTGGCAGAGGGAGGTCGATTGAGATCGTGAAGATGACCTAAGGCCCTGATGTTGACCCCTGGCCATGGTAGGACTTTCCCCGACCGTAGCATGCCAATGAGCTGCTTCAGCTGGCTGCTGGAGTCCATCGATGACCAGAGACTCTTTGGAGCTCGAGCCCAAGACACCGCATCCGCCCCTATCTCTAGGTAAGATTCCTCAGTTCTTTCTTTATTTTCCTCTTAATTTCTGCTATTTAATTAGGCACACCTTCTCACTTTCACCATCAATTAATCACCGCCCGAGCTTCCTTTCACTTCACTCATCCTCGTGTTAAACTTCACCCAACTTCTAGATCTTCCACAACCCCAAGTTGCTTTACCCCCTATTTTCTCTGCCTCGCCGGAGAAGATAACTAGAGCCTCCACCTTTTCCAAGGACTAAGGCTCCCATTCCATCTTACTTCACTCGTGCACCCCACCTGCACGCTTCAGCTATCTCTCCTAACCTTTTTTGCAGATGTTCGTCTTCAATGGACGGACTTCGGGCGGAGCTAAGTTCTCAAGCTCCACCTCTAGTGTGGGTTCATCAATGGCCCACTCTAGGGCACCAGGCACCTTCCCCGAGCTTCGAGCTTTATCGCCATGCTTCCAGGACTCTTCTTGGATCTTCATCGCGTACGGGGGACGGTGGCAGAGCTACTGCAGATTTGCTAGAGACCCAATCATGCCACCAGCCCACAGAGGAGGAGGGAGCTCCAGATCGCACATGTGCCGTCGGATGGAACCCTCCTGATGCTCATCCAATGGTCCCCATTCATCCACGTCGACACCTCCAAAGCTCGGAGGCTCAGGTGATCCAAGCCTGAGCATGAAGATCCATCTATCTCCACGCGGCTTGAGCCTCGCCTCGAGCTTGCACCTCCATCCGAGCCTAGCACCACGTTCCTTGGTCACGTGAGGGGTGGGCAAATTGTAGGTGGGCCTCACTGACTTCTCCAATTTGCATTCAGGTCCTCTGAGCACGTAAAGAACATGCGTACCTAGGATTATTTGCACCCGACCCCTCTGGGTTTCAATAATTGCAATTTAGCCCCCGTCCATGTAGGAAAATCACAGGGAAGGCCTCGTGACTTTTCTTGATTACATTTAAGTCCTTCCAGGGACCTGTTTGTAATATTTTATCTATTTATTTTGAAGTTTTCTTTACTTTTATACCCATGGACTCTTTTGTGAATATCTTGAGCATGCGATCTCCATTTTAGTTGATTTCGGTTTCGTTTTGAAGCTTATTTCCTTGTCTATCTATTAGCATTGATTGTTCTTAGATTTGACCTTAAAATCCAGATGATTAATTATATTTATATGGTGTCACCTGCCTAATGATTTTAATGCCATTGGTTAGTTTATCAAGTAAGTTTGCTTCGTAAATTGATTTTGAAGTTGATCACATATTAATTGCTCATTGATTCTATCTGATTAGGACACATTTGCATAATTTTACACTTGCATTATGTTGTATCATAAAAACCAAATAAAAAGTGTCCTTATTTGTTTGCATCGTGTGTCCTCTTTTGTTTCTTTAGGGGTTGCCCTACTAGTTATTAACTCACCGCTTAATCTGAGTATTAGAAGTCTAAATAAGTACTTAAGGGGATCGTGTCCTTGAGTTCTACCTTGAGCTTGCCCAAGTAAATAAATTTTGACCGCTTGTATTTAATTGATTAATTAATTAGAGTGGATTTTGATTGATCTGATTTCGCCTGACTGCAACGAGATTCGAGTGTCATACGACATAATTAACAGGGTGATTTTGTGGTTTATCACTCTTCAATGTCATGACTCCTAGTGTATATATACCTCATTCATAGGCTACAAAAAGAACCACTTATATGTGATGATTATTAAGTTCGACGGATGAACTTTGAATTATAAGCATACAATATCCTAGACTTGGTTAAGTGACATGACAAGGAATGGAAGACGATGAAAAGTCTGAGGATAAGGAAAATTGTTCATCTTGGAAGCACAAGAATGCCCATGTTATCATCGATCTAATTTTCCTTTCTTCCATGAATTTCAATAGTTTTATATCTTTCCACTACCAAAAGGGTGTGAAATTCTATAAGGATTCTTGCTTCCTAACTAATAATTCTATAAGGATTATATGTGATGATCATTAAGAACCACTTATATGTGATGATCCTTATATGCCATAGTGTGACATCTCACCCAGACCAAGACCATATAATATCCACCAAGCTTGAGAAACTTAATAAGAAAATAATTAGAACACGAGATACATCATCTACACTTAATAAGATCCATCCACATGACTCATAAAAATCGGAAAGATATTTAAATCACCTCAATCATAATAAACATTAAATAAATTAAGAATTAATGAGTCTTTGAGACTTGAAATAGGGGTGTGAAGAATGAAAATCTTATACGGTTATATATTAGAAATCACGGTTGTTAGTTGGAGCTAGTAGACGTGTTGGGAACTTAGTTAGGATACGTTACACTCCACCGCATGCCTACGGAGGCCCCCAACCCTAAGGCATTCTTCACGCCTTAGAGTCATAGTGTGAGGTCACACTCAGACCAAGACCACAACTTATCCACTAAGCTCGAGAGATTGGACAAAAATAAAGATCAGGATAGAGACTCATCATCCACATTACCAAGATCCATCAAACATGATTATAATTAATAAAAGGTGATAGCATAAATATGTATCATATAATCAAAATATGAATGTTAAATATGGTAATTGAGGTAGGATGAGTAAGTTAGGGGATTCACATACAGAACAATTTGAAAATCAAATTTCTATGCAAGTAGCTCGTTAAAAATCAATTACCAAGCCCTATCTACTTCCTTTCTTTTGGAGCCACTGAATTACCTGTTACTTTTTAATTATTTAGACTATGCTCAACTTTTGTTGATATTCTTTTCTCCTAATACATGGACTGCAGAATAAGTACCTGCATCGCAGTAGTCCGACCGTCGAACCTGAGCTTCTGCAGTTACTCTCAACATGTACACATATTATAGTTTATGTTCAGGATAATATAAATGATTTTCTTTCTCTTCTGCTACACTTTGGGATACAAGTACATAATGCAGTTCTTTTGTTATATATAATCTTTTATGGTAATTAATGCAAAATAAGTTGTTGACACATTGTTATTCCGTAGCTTGTTAGTTAATTGTGAATGCCATTCGAAGCGTTCGACTTTCGTTACCCTAATACGATCTCTAACGAACATGATACTGCGAGCGATGTGTAAGCGTGTAACCCGAATCCACAAGCACATGCGTCACAGTTAGATTAACTAATGTGAGTGGCTAAGTTAGCAGAGTAACTAACAGAGGATTCTACGCATAAAATGGAGCAACTATTGATAATTCTTCACGTAATTCGTGATTATGGAGGATTCATGTGAATAAAAGTCTCTATTTTTTTTTGCATATTTTTAGTACTTTCCAAGTGTTAATTTATGTCTTTTATTTATAATAATTAAATAATAAAAATCATACCAATGCAAGCATGATTGTGCTTGTTAATGAAATTAGCTCAATTTTCAGTTCTTGGATGTACGGAACACGTTTTAATCACTCACTAATCAATCCCAATATATTTGTATTATCAAACTTAAAGACATCTATAACTATCAAATTAGATCCTGGACACAAGGAGTTGAGAGGTTTCCGTCAAAATAACATATACAAATCCTCTCATCCAATAATAACATGGGTTTTTTACGGTTGTGCCTCTCTTATATTATGAAATATCAGTTATACCTCTTCTTTTTTCCAGTATCAATTGTGCTCCCACCTTTTTGCACCGTTATCACTTGTGCCAATCCGTTAGTAGGATAAATCAAATCATAGTTTGTACAAACCACGACCTAATTCAGTAAAATTTTCTTACAATTGTGTCTCCATTATTTTAAAAAATTACACTTGTACCCTTTTTTTTTCTTTCCTATTACTCATGTTTCGCTACGAAAACGTCCGTTTAAGAAGGGAATGGACAGAAACTACCCTGATGGATGCAGATTTAATTTCCCAAGAAGGTAGAGGCACAACTGAAATTGCAAAAAAGAAAAAGGTATAACTAATATTGCAAAATTTCAGAGTGGCATAACAGTAAAAACAACTCTAAAAACATTGGGGTGCAATTTGCAAAAGAATGACAACAGACATGGTTGTCCTACAATTGAAAAAGATCCAAAGGTGGAGTCCGAAAGGTTCCAACCAGCAGGCCCCAGTTGAAGGAATCAAAGCAGGCATCTCCCACTCTGTTCCCTTCCTCACCACCACTAGCAGTCGTGACGAAGGCGTGATGGCGCTGGAGGTGCGGGGGATCTCGGCCCTCCCGGGCGGCCTGTGGCGCGCGGTGTACGGCTGGGACGCCCTAAGGCTCGACCCGTCGGTGGTGGACGCCGTGGTGTGGCCTCTCGTGGTGGCCGTGGAAACCGTGGCTCTTGTCGGCATGGTCTGCTTCTTCTTCGTCTTCTGCGGCTGCAACATACCGTAAACAGTGACACAATCCGGTGATTTGCAGCCGTGTGATTTTCATAAATACTTTATGTCATTAAATAGCGTAGAAAACTGCCAATTTAAATTTTGTGGTTGGGTGGTATCGTCGATGTGGGTAACAGTTCGTTTTCCAAATATAGTCTTCGTCTTCTTTTCAATGTCTATGGGGGAAATCTTATTTTGTGTTTGAATGTGTGTGTGATGGGTCTATACTTTCAATACACAGAAGATCTCTTCTTGCTGTAAAAATAACTGGTGGCTTCATCTCTCTCAATCTCCCTATCGATATGAGAGTGGAGAGAAACTGTCAACACTAGTCACCCGCATGCCCTCCCTTCTTTCCCTTCCCTCTTATTTTGCTCCATTTGTTATTCCCCTCACAGTTCAACTGCTAGTACAGATCTCGCTTTTGATGATAACAAACAGAATTTCCCAGTGTTTCAGCATGTCCTTTGGAGAGGTCTTCTTGCCACTCGGAGAAACAATAAGGATGCAAAGAGTGTCAAGAGGCAATGGAATAAGTAAGGTAACAAGAAGGCATATACGAATTAGTTATGGATTAAGACGAAAAGATTTTGTCAATGACTTGAAAGTAAGGAAGCATGTTGTTTGTCTCTTCATTTCGTTTCAGGCTTTATATTGTTGTAATCTTAAAATTACTTTAAAAACAATGTTATTTTCTTTTACCGACTCGTGTATATGTCAACACTAGGAGGCAATTCGTAGCAGTTTGTTTATTAGATTATTTGGAGTATCATGTGTATGTATATACTTTGTAACGCCCGATAACTAGACCCAAGTCACCATCGATGATAACTTGTCTCGACAACTTGTTGGGTTTGGGACCAACGTGACTCATTGATTACCACTCAAAATAGTTAAGCCCATATTATCAAGTATCAATCCATCTCTCTTATAATTTATTCTCCCACTTTATGAGTATAAAATGTGAGATCATGTTTGTGGTGCTACTCCTTTTCTATTTGATATCCGCGACATCTTCATTGCGATGTTCGATCACTTGTTCTCAATAATATTAGTGGTTGCAAACTTTGGATAAATCTTTCTTTTTATCTTTTTGGCACGGGGTGGCTCCAGTACTTGTGTACCCTTTCAACTATTAGAGAGACTTGCTTCGAGACCATTTGTAACATCTTGAGACTAGACTGAGCTGTTATCGATGACCCATTGGTTCTCTCTCTCTCTCTCTCTCCTAAGTTATTCACTAGCATCATTTGCTTTGTTTATAGGAAGACGGGAGAAGACACACACCACCTTTTGGGGACCATTAAAGCACCTCCATCACCACCTGAAGAAAAAGGGGTCAAAAGGAGGAAGAGGGTGAACAACCCCCTTTTTCAACTGCACCAAACTTGGCCGTAACCACTGTGTCGACACATCCCTGCTAACATGGCCATCGAGGGGACAATCCCATGGTCACAACCTTCAGTTGTTGCATGTTGTCTCATTGCCACAACAGTGAGTTCCTAATCATTCCCCTATCAACCTCTACCTAGGTCGCCCTCACACAACCACCACATTCGTCACCAAATGGTCCAAATCTATTCGAGACACCAACATCTTCACCATTCATGGGTGAAAAGTTCCCATCTCTCTCTCTCTCTATGTGTGTGTGTGTATGGTGTGCGTATGCTCGCTACCAGTCGGAGGTTGATGGACTGAGAGGTACATGGTTTAGAGGGCGATAAGGTTAGATCGGATGGAAGAGAAAGGAGATTGGAGAGAGTGGGATTCAAAATAAAAGAATATTTTTCTTACATATTTCCTTTTGCAAATAACCTTGCATTTTCGTCATTGTGATCAAACTTAATGGTTTGGCTGACTATCCTTGATGATAAGGGTATAGATGTAAAACAGAGCAAGTTTACAAATGTTGTAGAGTAAACATGAAGAATACATGATTTGTTGCATATTTGGCAACGTTTATAGGGGTTGTGATATAAAAATACAAATAATTTTTGCGTACTTTGAAAATGAATTACATACAACAACAAAGTTTTTTCTCACATTAAGTAGGGTTGGCTATACAGATTCTTTGCCTCCATTCAGATCTATCTTGGGTTATTCTAGGACTTAGATTCAAAAAACTAAGATCCCGTCGGATAGTCTCATTCTAACACTTCATGGACCTTCCTCATCCTTTCTTAACCAGCTCAACATCCCAAAACTCACATCTCCTCACTAGTGCATCAACCGACCTCCTTTGCAAATGGACAAACCATCTTAGGCAGTTTTCTCTCATCTTATCCTCTATTGGAGCTACACCAACTTTCCTTCTGATCACGTCATTCCAAATCTAATCTTTACGTGTATGATTGTACATCTACTTAAGCATTTTCATTTCTACTATTGTTGTTCTCTGCGCATGTCTATAGTTGACAAGCTAACATTTTGATCCAAAGAGCATAACATGCCTCATGACTGCTTTGTGAAACTCTACTTTGATTTTCACAAGGATTTTCTTATCATGTAGAACAACAGAAGCTTCTCTCCAGTTTAGCTAACCTGCATTTATTCTATCAGTAACATCTCCATCGATTTTCCCGTCATGTTGCAAAATAGATCTCAAGTATCTAAAGGAATCATTCTTCTAGATGTTATCATCACTAATCTTCACATCGATTCCTTCACCATTGCTTCCATCAAATATGCACTCCATATATTCGATCTTAGCCATACTTATATGAATCGTTTAGTTTCTAATGCATGTCTCCAAACCTTAAGCTTCTCATTTAATCTATCTCTAGTCTCATCAGTAAACACAATATCATTATCGAATAGCATACACCAGATATCTCATCCTGAATGTGACTAGTCAACTCGTCCAACTCAAAGCAGAATCTTGATGTAGATCAATGTTGATGTCAAAATAGTCATTCTTCCTAGACTGAATCCTTACACAATATGAGTCCCATCGTACATATCCTTTATAAGATTAATGCATATGACATGTACTTGTCTCTTCTCCAAAACACTCCACGATATCTCCAGTGGATAGAATCATAAGCCTTCTCCATATCAATAAAAATCATATGGAGGTTCTTTCTTTTAGATCTATAAATCTCCATCATTCTCCTCATCAAGTGGTTGGCTTCAATTGTTAAGCATCTGAATTGGTTTTCTTTTACTTTGGAAACTTGCCTGAACCTTCTTTTGATCACACATTCCCAAATTTTCATAGTATGACTCATTAGTTTTATACCTTTATAATTCAAACAATTTTGAATGTCTCCTTTATTCTCATAAAAAGACACCACGACGCTTCTCCTCCATTCTTCAGATATTTTCTTGCTTTGCCTAATGTCATTGAATAAATTTGTCAGCTAAGTCAAACCACATTCACCTAGAACTCCCCATACTTATATAGGAATGTCATGAAGTCCTACACCTTTCCTAGGTTTCATAACCTTCAAAGCCTCATCTACTTTCTTCCTCTGTATTCATCAATAACTTGCATAATTCAACTTTCGCTACTAGCTAGAGCTCCTAAGGTGATCTCTTTATTTCCTTCCCTAATGAAAAGCTCATGGAAATACTGCTTCTATTTAGTCTCTATAACCTTCTGAGTAACAAGCATGTGCCCTTCATCATCCTTAATGCATCTCACTTGAGAAATATCTTTCCTCTTTATGTCTCTTGCTTTAGTCAATATGAATGTATCATTCTGTCGCTCCTTAGAGTCAAGATTTTTGTACAAAACCTCATAAGATCTTGACTTAGCTTCACTTACAGGCTTCTTTACTTCCTTCTTTGTCATTTTGTATATTTGTGACAATTTCCTTTGTTCTATCCTTATACATAGATTTAAAGCAGAATCTTTTAATTTTAAGCTTCTCTTGCACCGTTCCACTCCACCACCAATCCTCTTTATAGCCTAGAACTCCTCCCTTTGACTCGCATAGCATCTCTTTGACTTCCCTTCGAATACACGATGTTATTGCCTCCCACATCTTGTTTGCACCTTCGTTACAATCCCAAGATATGTCTTCTAAAACCTTCTGACTTAAGCTTGATTGATTAATTGAAGATTCTACCATCTAGTTCTAGTGATCTTGATAACCCTCCTTTTCTTCACCAACCATTTTATTTGCACGTCCATGATTAACAAGTGGTGTTGACTTGTCAAACTCTCTCCTGGGATTACTTTGCAATCTAAGCAACACAACCGATATCTTTTCCTCAAAGTAAAGTAATCTATTTGTGTTATAGTCTGACTGCTCTTATAATTAATTAAATGCTCCTCCCTCTTCTTGAAGAGAGTATTTGCTATGAAAAGATCATAAAACGTCACAAAATCTAGAATGACTTTTTCCTCTTCATTTTTATCTCCGAAGATATGGCCTCCATGGACACTATTAGCATACCTAGAAGCATCCTTTCCCACATGTCCATTAAGATCTCCACCTATGCAAATCATCTCTCTTTGTGGGATTTCTTACGTAACCTTATCCAAATCCTCTCAAAAAACTTGTTTAATCTTTATCTCTAAACCAATTTGTGATGCATAAATTGAGATGATATTTAGAATTTCTTCTTTGAGCACCAATTTTAGCAAAATAATCCGATCCTCAAATCTTTGCACTCAACTACAATATCCTTCAAATCCTTATGAACATCCACTCCAAAATCATTTATGCCCTTCTCTTTACCCGAATACCATAATTTAAAGCATGTTTTCTCGATCTCTCTTACTTTATCTTCAATCCATTTTATCTCTTGGAGACATAGTATCTGAATCTTCCTTCTTTCCATTGTATCTATTATCCATCGATTTGCTACTCAAAGTGCCACTATTCCAACTACCTACCGACAACTTCTTTTCCGACCTCCTTTGGACTAACTTCTATACTCGCATGCATCCAACATGTGGGAACTCTTGTAAATTTTGGAATGCATCCGAGCGACAGTGTAACATGAATAGCTTATTTGCTCGCATGCATTCCTCATACGAGAACCCTTGCAAATTTTGAACTACGTCCGGGCAGCGATGTTGCGCCTTTTGCCACTTCTCATTACATTCGAACGATACAACACATCGCTATTATTAGGGAACTTCCCAACGGGATCTAAATATTTTCTTAAATCCATGTTGATAAAGAATTAAATAACTCGTGGAATTTATTTATTATAGGGTAAATATTTAATTCAACATTTAAATTCCAAGATACTTGGAATACATGAAAAAGTGATACCTCTACAAAATCGTATTTTTTAGTAGAGTAATTACGATTCCACAGTGAATGTACATTTTTAATATTTTTAAGATTTAATCTTGATACAATTTGATAAAGATACGGGTTTTATTTAACTAAAGGAGCTACATGCAATGAAAACTAACGACATTTTTATGGCACATGTACTAGAATGAAAACTAGCGGTTTTTATTTTTAAGATTCTTTGACTTTTTGATAAGAAATGAATTTGTTGTGAATTATTTACTCATAGGGGGTAATTTTAGGTCTTTGTTTCATTAAAAGCAACAGATCATCATAAGCTTACAAAAATAAAATTTCCATATATAAAATAAATAAATAAAGAGGCATGCAAGGATATTTTTATTTTTGCAAAATGGTAAGAAATGAAAATTCATATGAAGTAAATATCAAAACTACTCAGTAATTTATCTAATTAATATGAAGCAATAATTTTCAACAAATTCTGGATATGTTGTAGTGCAAAATAAGAGGAACATATGCCAAATTTTTGAACACTTGCACGAATCACTATGAACTAAATAAGAGAAGTCGAGTAAAGTATGTTGAATTTCACTATTTCAATTTTGGTAATTCATAGATAACCCATAGAAATCCCTTTAAAAGTTGAACCTTCATTTGTTGTCAATGTAATTTCGAAAAACTCTGGGTTATAGCTCATGTTATTTGAAAAGAATGGTCAAACTGCAAAATTAGAATGAAATAAACTGCTTAAAGTGATGAGAAAGGACCATATAGTAAATTATGAAATAGATGGATGCCATTCATTTTTTCCGTCGATACAGGCATTGCACGTGATGCTCTGTTGGCGGAGGCTTCATCGCAATATTAAAGGCCTGCAGGAGGGTCTTTAGATTTTTTACACCCATTTAAGTAGTAGAGATAGGAACCCGCCACTCGATTTGGTCTGTCGATCATTGCTGGGTGTCGCATGCATGTAGGTCATGTTCAAATGAATATATGATTCATCTGCATTATAATAAAATTTTGATCTAAACTCCCGAGCAAATAAACATATAAAATGCATAAAATAATAAAACAATATAAACCACTTGATCAATAAAACTAGGCTAAATAAACTATATTATTATACAAGTGAGCCCTAAAAAGAAACCCTAAGAAGAAAACCAATAAGACCTCCATTTGTTCATTTACAATAGACATGTACAATAACTGAGTAAGTAGCGAGTCATTGTAATTTTGTACAAGAAACATGCTAAGTTCGATTGACTTGATTCCAATAAGATTAGCTTGATAAAATGTGAACAAAAATACAAAAATAAGTAAAAAAATACTAAGTGCAGATTTACTAGTGAAAATGCAATCCCTAAATGCCAACATACCTTTAAAATTAAACATGAAAAATATGCTACTTTATGGTATATTTTTGTGTGAACGAGGGTTATATGTGAAAAGTAAGGTTTTGGACCTTATCGGTATATGTACTTATGTAAGTTCACTTGTGAATTATTTCAAGCACAATATACATACAATAATACATGTACACAATTTTGTAAATTAGTTTTGTATATATATTATCTAATAAAAATAAAAACATTCAAAATAAATAAATAAATAAGAAACTCATGTTTATAAGTATTGTACCCATTGATGAGTCTCCATTTAATCACCTTTATTCTTTTATTTTGGCCTTAAATAGCTAATTGCATGTACATGGCATTAATTTGTGCAAAATAACATCCAATAATTAATATACAAATATTGTATAAAATATTATATTTAATCTCAACATAAAAGAATAAAGAAAAAAGAATGAAGTGTCAATGACACTGAGTGACCCTAGACCTCGAGACACAGACATCATGATGATTTGGTCAACAAGGAATAAAGTAGGGGGAGAGGACAGAGAAATTGTTTAGACAACACACAACAACAACAAAGCCTTTTCCCACAATTAAGTAGGGTCGACTACATGGATTCTTCGCCTCCATTTATATCTATCTTCGGTCAATCCTGGGCTTATATCCAAAAAACTAAGATCCCTTTGTATAGTCTCTTTCCAACACTTCTTGGGCCGTCCTCGCCCTTTCTTAGCCGGCTCAACATCCCAACACCCGCATCTCCTAACCGGTGCATCAGCTGATCTTCTTTGCAAATGATCAAAACATCTTAAGCGGTTTTCTCGCATCTTATCCTCGATCGGAGCTACACCAACTTTCTTTCTGATTGCATCATTCTGAATCCGATCTTTACGTGTGTCTCCACACATCTACCTTAGCATTTTCATTTCTTCTACAACCATTCTTTGCACACGTCTATGGTTCACATGCCAACATTCAGATCCATAGAGTATAGTAGGTCTCACGACTGCTTTGTAAAACTTTCCTTTATTTTTTAAAGGAATTTTCTTATCACAGAGAGCAACAGAGGCTCCTCTCCACTTTAGCCAGTCTGCATTTATTCTATTAGTAACATATCCGTCAATTTCCCCATAATGTTGCAAAATAGATCCCAGATATCTAAGAGAATCTCTCTTCTGAATGTTATTGTCACCAATCTTCACATCGATTCCTTTGTCGTTGCTTCCATCAAAGGTACACTCCATATATTCTGTGGTAACCCTACTTATAAGAAACCATTTAGTCTCCAACTCATGTCTCCAAACCTCAAGCTTCTCATTTACTCCATCTTTAGTCTCGTCAATCAGCACAATATCATCAGCAAATAACATGCACCAAGGTAACTCATCCTGAATGTGAATTGTCAACTCATCCATAATCAAAGTAAAAAGAAATGGACTCAAAGCTGAACATTGATGTAAACCAATATTGATGTCAAAATAGCCAGTCTTCCCAGACGGGGTCTTTACACAAGATAAAGCCCTATCATACATGTCCTTTATGAGGTTAATGTATAGGACATGTACTTGTCTCTTCTCTAAAACTCTCCACAATATCTCTCGTGGGACAAAATCATAAGCCTTCTCCAAATCAATAAAGATCATATGGAGGTTCTTCCTTTTAGCTCTATAAATCTCCATTGTTCTCCTCAACAAATGGATGGCTTCAATAGTTGAGCGACTTGGCATGAATTCGAATTGATTTTCTTTTACGTTGGAAACTTGTCTCAACCTTCTTTCGATCACATGTTCCCAAATTTTCATAGTGTGACTCATTAGCTTGATGCCTCTGTAATATGAACAATTTTGAATGTCTCCTTTATTCTTATAAAGAGGCGCCACGATACTCCTCCAATCTTCAGGCATTTTCTTGCTTCTCCAATTAACATTGAATAGATTCGGGCGATGCAATGCGTCGTAAGTAGGGAACACTCCAATGAAATCTGTATGTTTGTTTAAATCCATGTTGAAAAGATCCGACTGTCATGAGGCAACTTCCTAAATAATATTTTAAAAAAATTATTTAGGAAGTTATCTCCGACTATTTTATGCTGGCAGTCGGCTACCTAACAAAATCTTCCTCATTTACCCGGGCTTGGGACCGGCCATGGCTGAGTTATGTTTAGACAACACACAAAAACCCTAATTTAATTCCTTAATAATTGGTATTTTGAGACCTATTTTGTCATCTCATTTCTATACCTTAAATAATAAATCTCTCTACATGAAAGTTGTACGTAAAGATACAAAGAAAAAAATAAAATTTATTTCATTCACAAATATTGCACATGTACCCGGGAGACGCAGAATAAAAAGCCACAAGGAAATTTTATAGACACATCTTCTCCATATATATATATATATCCAATATTCACCAAATCCACCTTTATTGTTCATAAAATTAAATTATCAATTTAATAAAGGTAGTTTCATTCAATTTGGAGTTAAGATGCAAAAAAGTTGTCTTTTGGGTCCTTATTGTACAATATACATGTATATAATATTCAGTATATTTATTCTTTATATTTTCACTTTCTTGTATTTTTAGATATTTGTAAATATTATTTAAAATACATGTAAATAATAAAAATAAAATAAAATAAAACCATGAAGAATATATTAAAATAAATAAGATACTTCAATATATAGGTGAAATATACCTATAATATACCTCGGGAGCTGGGAGCCTACACCCAGGGGTGTAGGTAAACTACCTACACCCGGTCTTTTTTTCATGATTTTTGAGTTTTTTTGAACGAAACATTAGGAGGGTTTTCTTAATAAATTTAGAAGAATATGTGTTTCAAGTTTCATGCAAAATAAACATTCTTACCATGTTCATCTAGAAGGGATCATTTTCAGCAATTCTGAGATCGTTAAAATTTGACGGTATTGATGAAGATGATAGGAATATTGAATTAAGTTGAATTTTGAGTGACACCATAGTAATATATAGTGATATAATTTCCTAATGGTTTCATTTTAAAAAAATCAGAAAATAATGAAAAAAATGAGCCGGGTGTAGGTAGCAGATCGGAGCCGGACACTCAAGTTGCTTCTCCGAAAGACTCAATAACAACAAGGACATACCCGGAGGCCATCATGCAAGCCCTTCAGGTCAAGGGTATGAGCTGTGGTATCTTTGCTGACGGTAGTGCATGAGTAGTGTCAGGTAGTGCCTACTTATAGAGCCAGTTCAGAATGACAAGATCGAAGTTGGGACTAGTCTGACAGGGAGCCTTTCTTAAGGAAGCCCTTCTTTTTTCTTAGCTACTTCATTCCTCATTCTTCGATTCCCCTTACATGCCTCCAACCATAAATGCTGAGTTGTCGGGGCTAGTGGTTTAACCTACACCCCTGGGTGTATGCTCCCTTTTTCCATATACCTATATGTTGGACATGCGAGCCCACGACGAGCCATTATGCAATAAATGTTATTGCACATATCATTCCCTAATCTGAAATGAAGAATAAATAATTTGCATAATAGGTCCCTCTGTACAATTAGGGTTATGTATCATGGCCATCTTGATGATCATATAGCTATTGGTTCATTAAATGAATCATAGAGGCTAGTGTTTGGATGAATATCTAAAGAGTTAGATAGAGGACTCATCAAGCACCGTCAAATGATTATTAAGAGATGATCTCCAACCTGAGTAGGAGATGGCAATCCTTTCTCACATAGACTGACATCTGATCGACCTCTTGATGCAGGTCCTCTGCATGGGAATGGTGATTCGGAGGTGTCAGACTAGTTAGGTCAAAGGGTTGACTTGACGAGATCGAGATAACCTAAGTCCTATGTTGAGTGCTGTCACAGCATAGGCACACATCCTCTAACCGGAGACAGATGTGTTACTATATATCTGAGTGTGTACATTTGGCAGACCAATAGGTTGGTGACCTAACCAAGGTCTATACACCAGCGCGCTGGTGTGCATGTAAGGGCATATGAGTAATACGATTTCTCAAAGGGATCATACAGGTTCACTTATGAACCGGAAGACATGAGCTCACTCATGAGGTATTGGGACCGAACAAATTCCATGCATGGTCGCCGTGCTTTGGAAGCATGACAAGAATTTGAAGGTATGATATATGCTTTAGGAAAGCATATAATCGATACCAATCCCCAATGACCAAGATTAAGAAACTTTGTGATCAAACCCTGAAGAAGACAATGTAAAACTGATCTTGATCTTCAGATTGATCATAGGTCTTCTAGTATGCAGGATGTACAGGTATTGGGAATACCTGAGGGTGATGTGATCATAAACGATTGTATAACCATGACGCTTCCATTCCGAGGGAGTGATGAAACAGGTTTGGATTTTAGTGGCTCATCTCAATAGAGAAGCAATCTGATCTTGGTCCAAGTGTTGGACATTGGTCTGAATAAGATTCAGATGCAATGAGAAGATTAGATTTGCGGTCTTGATTTAATCAAGCATCCGTGAGAGGTACGTAAGATCTGGATTTGAGATGAGATCTCAACATCCAAGTCACTATACGTAGAACAATACAATCGCCCCGTCCTTATCTCCAAGTATCTGCGGAGAAAGCACATTATTCTTGAAGGAGTTCAAGAATAATTTATTTGATGAATTGTATATATCCAAGCAACAAGATGTTGATAATTAAATGAGATTTAATTATCAAGAATAATATGAATAGGATTCATATTGTGAGAATGATTATCCAAGATAATTAAATGGGATTTAATTATCAAGGAAATGCAAATTGTGGATAGTGCTATCCATAATATCCGAGCATATATTATAAATGTGATTTATAATATATATTAGAGAGAGAGAGCACCTTTGCAAATAGCATTTGTTAATTGTTAATGTGAATTGGATTCACATTAAGCAATTAATTGGAAATGCAATTTAAAATTTAGTTTGGGATGTGAATATGATTCACATATTTTCAATGGCATGATTGAAATACTCACTAATTAATTGGGAATTAATTTAGTGGATAATTTTGCAATATATATACACTAATTAATTTGGAATTAATTTAGTGGATAATGTTGCAAGATAAATAAGAGATAATGACAAGAATTAAAAGGAGGAGATAATCCACCAAATCATGAGGTGGCGTCACCCATGACTTGGTCATGGGTGACACCCCATGATTTTAGAGGATTATTATCCTATTTTAATTAATATCTCATTATCTTGTGTTTATTGATTTAAATTATGTTGATGATAATGCAACATATATTTAACTTAAAATAAATTAATATGTCGTTGTTTTTGAACAACAATGATCATGGCCATTGGTTTAATATACATATCAATCTAACCATTAATTTTGTATATGCCATGGATTGTGATCCATGGACTTCCAAACTAATATAAAAGGAGGGCGACCCTAGCCTCTTCAAAGAGATACAATACAAGAGTTGTATACGCCTACTCTTCCTCTCTCTCTCTCATTCTCGTCCTCTCTCTCTCTAAGGTGGCTGTCCACCTTGTGCTTTGAGGGGACAAGCAATCGTCTCCATGCCGTTGTGCTGTCGCTTCTATTTCTCGTGGATCTCCATCGACGGATTTTGTTGGACGAAATCAGGAGATTCAAGGCTTGAATCTTCATCGAGGATTGCGGGAGGAACGCGTCTCATCATCGCGTCCGCAAGTGCCATCTTTATAGATCAGACTTGAGTCAGGAGGATCTCTTGCTTTAGAGATCTTGTGATTGCAACCACACTTCAAGAGGTATTTCTAATACTTTATGGTTTGATGAAACGATCCAAGAAATGTTCTTGTGATCATGTGGTTTCATCGCTTGTTTTAAAAATTTTAAATTCCGATGCATCTTGCGACTAGTACGATTAGTCGCCCCGATCGCATGAGATGCGATCAACACGCTTCCGTGATGTGCTTGAGGATTCTTCGTATCCTTCAAGTGGTATCAGAGCCTTTGGCTGGAAACGGTTTTGGATACGATCCGTAAACCTAGGACGACTTGGGTTTGAAAGGGTTGCGAAAATTTTTACTGCATTTCAATTTTTGCACCTCTGTTTAATTGAATTTTTCGACACTGTTTAAATTGTTTAAACATGAAATTTTCAATTAGTTTTTTCCCATTAAATAAGGAAACCACAGGATCCGAGTTTACGAAATTTGGATTCCATTTGCTCAAGATATGACCCTTTGAATAAACATGTATTCACTCTTTTGGGAACTGTGAATCTAAACATGATTAATGAGTTAATTACTGTTTTGATCCACCTAGAAATGCGTTAAACATTACTTCGATTCTGTCATAAATCAAATTAGCAATCTTAGAAAACTGATTTTGCGTAATTTGGATTTAAATTGATCGAAATATGTTGATTTTAGTGAGTAGGGGTCACTGCTGAAAATTGACATTTTTGATCATGAACCATGTGATAGTCATTCAAATAAATTGATGAAAATTAATTGTTAATTTTCTGAAATGATTATTGATAAATATTTGTGAAATATTTAAAGAGATAATTATTCTATTGAATGACATTTCACTAACCAAGAAGATAAGATAGCTGATCTTGATCATTAATTGGTTGATATGAAATCATCAACAAACATTGTTTTATGCAAAATCCTAGTTTATCCTACAATATTTGTAGGACAACTTTTACAAGCAAAATCCTCTTTCTTGAATAGGATTGGGGATTTGTTTAGCAAATCTCCTTATAATATTATCAAAATGGTTTTGATGAATATTATATGGTATAATTTCGGTTGAAAACCCAATGAGAATCTCAAAGTACACAATGATCTATCTAGCATTATGCTTTCCTGAGGTGGATATGGTGTCTAGTCGGGGAGCGTTGGGGTAGCGGGTTGCACCGGATGTGGTCCGTCCCACTCCCGTCGGTACTGGCCATGACAGCGGGTAGGGACTCGATAATGCCGGAGAAATCAAAGTGTATTTTTCTAATTATTAAAACTCAAATAATACGTACTTTGAGATTATACCTACTATTCAAGTAATAATCAAGTTTGTTGATGGATAATTGGATTGATAATTAATTTAATGTGATTAAATTGATTATATCCAATTAAAAGCACTCTATTATGAATAGATGTGTATTTCCCTTGGAATAATTAATTATGTGAATATGATTCACGATAATTAATTATTATAATTTGAATATGAGGTGGAGGATCACATAAGTGACATCCTGGTCTCCCGTCAAGGCAAAGGATTCCGTCTCCAGATGTTGTATATAGGAGACGCCTGTCCGAAGTGACAGATCCTGTATATGATTTATTTGGATCGGGTTCTTTGCTTCTCGAAAGAGTAAGGTCGTATACGTAGTGACCCCAATATCGGGTCCTCATATTATTGGGACAATATTGGATTGCGTATAGCGAGTATTAAGCTTGTTGACGGTTAGTTCAATTAACAACGGGTCAACATCATCTTAGGGGTGATGGACCCGGGTGTTAAAGACCGAATTAGAAAATGCAAGTTGGACTTGCAAGGCGGAATGTGTTATTGACAGTCGTCCCGCACCCTATGTTAATTCGAGCAAATTAATGTCCAAATTAATTAGATGTCGTTCGTTGCAGTCGGATACGAGAGGGCTAATCAAAAACCACTTATCGATTAATTTGAAGTTAATTTCAAGCGGCAATTTTTTTTACTTGGTGAAGTCCAAGGTCGATCTCAGGGAGGCATCTGTCTCCTTAGGTAAATTAAAGCAATTATTCGAGTGTTGAGTTTCGAGGAATATCTTTATTTTTGGTCTTTTTAATTTTTATGCAGACGTATGCAGACAATGCAGGCCAATGTAATGTGCAATTTAATTAAGGTATCAAATGAAGTCCAAAAATAATGAAAATTGGCCAGATGGTTATTTATGATGAAAATGACCTACACTAATTTTTTTGGAATTTTTCGACTCAAAATGAATTTACTGTGAATTAAATAAACAGACAGAGTGATTTTTAGAATTTAATTTCTAATAAATATCAAATCATAATTTTTCCAAGCACTAAAATTATCCTAGGTAGCTCTAATAATCAGGGACCTAGGAAAATTTACAGAACTTAATTTCACCGTGAAATGAATTTATTAAAATTAATTTAAGAAAATCACTAAACAATTTATTTAGGCCTTGATATGCGTGCAAATGCTGTGAAATTTTTATGGTATGTTAAAAATGATGTCCTTAAGCTACTGTGAATTTTTGATAATTTTTGAAGGCACAAATAATTAATTAAAAATCAAAAGGCATCACTGGGCGAAATATGTCAACAATGCACCAATTAATTCATTAATAATTCGAATAAGCCTACAAAAATCAGACACGTGTACTAATAGACAAAGGACAAAATTTCCAACAACATGCAATTTTTAGAATTTCAAAATGATGTAAAATGCAATCTAGGGATGCGTGCAAACACAGGGGTGTAAATGCAATACAGGAAATTAAAATTACAATAAGCAAATATGCAGACAGGGACTCAAATGCAATTACCTATAATGAGGGGTAACTCTTGTGCAAATTCTCCACAGGGCACGTGCTCCTCACGTGGGGTCTGCTTCACAGGGACCTCTTTGCAAATATGGAAATCTCCAGGGGCCTCTGTGTAATTTACCCAGGCCGCACGTGCTCCTCACGTGGGTGGCCTAGGCTCGGTGGACTGCGGAGGCTCGGATCTAGGCTCGGACGCTCTGGAGGTTCGGACTGCGGCTCGGTGTAGCTTCGGGTCGCCCGAGCCTAGATTTGGAGAAGAGGTTCGGGCGACTGGGCCACGTGGCGTAATGAAGGCCCTCGGATAGAGATTGATCCGAGGGGTGTCGGTGACGACGCGTGGCGTGAACTCGGACCTTTGGATCGATGATAATCCAACGGCCTCAGGGGCTCGATGAAGACGGAGACGTGGCTCGCTGCGGACCGCTGGATCAGAGGCGCGATCGACGGTGGAGAGCTGCTGCGATGAGAGGACACGTGGTGATGTGGGGGCCGTTCGATCGATGTGATCGAACGGTGGCTGCTCGTCTGCTCCGACGATCCTCCGCCGCCTGCGGAGGAGATGGCGGGGCTCCGGCGAAATAGCCTTTGCTCCGCCCGTCCTTCCTCGAGTCGATGAAGCTTTCCGACTTATCGGAGCTATCCCAGAAGACGCGTGGCGTGAAGGCGGAGATGCTGGTGGTCTCAGGAGCGTCGGGGAGCGTCCTGTCGTTGAGGGCGATGAAGCTCGAGAGTGTCTCCGGCGAGCTTCCGTTCAATGAGAAGCTGGGTACCTGCAAGTGCGAAAGATAGAGCCGGAGCTCGTGCGTGTGTTTGTGGAGATGTTATGGTGATCGGCGAGGCCTAAGGGTGACGGAGGTCGTCTGGAGATGGGGCTCCGGCCAAATGGCGGAGCTGGAAGTCGATGGAGGTTGTTGTGCGTCGTCGGAAGGTGCGGAGGGGTCAGCAGGGACGGGAGCTTCGACGCGAAGCTCGGCGAGATGGAAAGGAAGGGAGAAGGTGGTCGTGGATGCCGAATAAAATCGGAGAAAAAGAACAAGAAAATAAAGAAGAAGATCGGAGGAAATGAAGGAGGTTACCTGGGGATTGGAGCTCGGATTGGAGTTCCAGGGTCGTCGCTCGAGGGATCGGTAGGGCCGAGCTCGTGCAACTACTCGGAGGAGCGGCTGCAGCACGGCGGAGCTGCCGTGGATCTCGCCGGAGCTGATGTCCTTCTTCGCTCGATGAATCACCAAATTGCTGTCACCAACTGGAAGATCAGAGCTCAGGGAAGCTCTCTGGAGTGGCGGATGGGGGTGAATGTCGCCGGTGGTGGCGTATTTATAAGGTGAAGATGGTGGGTTGGCTGGTGGAGTAGCGAAGTTGGTGGTCGTCGTGGGGCGAGTATGGTGGAAGTGGTGGAGCGTGAGGAAGCTTGCGAGGGAGAGGGATGAGTGGGGCTCATCGTGGGAGTGTCAGCGATGAGAAAGAGTGGCTGACGTACCGCCGGAAATAGCAAGGGGGCGCCCCTCCCGCAAGGCAAGGGACGTGGGAGAGAGAGGCGCCTGGAGGTAGGAGACGAGGTCTCCACCGTTGGATCTTGTGATCCAACGGTGGCGATCGAACCGTAGGGGACGAGTAGGATGAGATCCAGGCGCGCTGATGATGGGCCGAGAGCGCGCCACGTGGCGGGCTGCGGACGAAGTGCGAGCGGACGGTTTAGATGAGGAGATGGAGATGATCGAAGGGACGAGACTCGCTGGGAGAGGGGCGGCCACGATGGAGCGATCAAGGGCCTGATCAAGCGGTGTGGATGCTGCCACGTGGAGGGCTCTGGTGAGGGCACTAATGTGCGGCGTAGATCAGAGCAGGAGGTAATCGGATGGTCCAGGCAAGGGGGGTGCGTGGAAAGGGCTGAGCCGTTGGATCTGAAGTGAGATCCGACGGCTGAGGACGCCGGTGGATGAGGCGAGGGGAAGCGGGCCGCGTGGCGCAACCAGAGGGCGCCACGTGGCCTGCTGTGAGTGGCTGGAATAAGATGCACGTGTAGAGAGAAGAGGAAGCCGAATTTGGAAAAACTCAAAACATGAAAGTTGTAGATCTTGATGAGATATACAAGTTTCATGTTGACCAAAGACAGAGATGAGGTCAAAATATGATACATAAATACAAGAATACATAAATATACATATATAGTATACAAAATGGCTCAAAAACCCAAGTTTCTCATACAAACTCCAATTTCAATGAAATTAGTCTCATTTTGAAGGTCTTTTAATATGTAGTATTCTAAGAGTGAGTAGACCTAATTCGGGGTTTGTATGAGGGCTTTATGTGTGTTTTAATGTACACGGGTTCTCAGGCTATTCTGGCTATTTTACAAGGGTGATTTTTGGTATTCTTCCCTATATTATTAAGGAATATATGTATATTATAGAGAAGAGGTTATTTTGGTGACGAGGTATTTTACAAGGGATTTTGGCTTCTTATTTAAATGCAAATAAGCTGCTAAAATGCATGAACTATGGATGTGTGCATGAATGCTATTTATGCAATTTAAAAGGAAATATGCCTCTATTTTCTCGGGAACAAGGCTCTATTTTTGACTTTTGAAGTGATGAATCACAGATTCATCAGCCCCCTATACTTAAACCTTGCTCGTCCCCGAGCAACTAAATGAAATGCAAGAGCGAAATGATTTTGGGTTCCAAACCAAAGTCATGAACAAAAGTTGAAAAGTGGATCATGCCACGACCTTTGGATTAATCATTTGTCGGAACCTTATCGGGATCTGAGTTTAAGACTTAACAGACTTCAAGTTCCACAAGTCTTCTATTCAAGACTCCTCAACTCACCTAATCAGAACAAGTCTACATACACAAACTCTAATGACCATGAATCTTTTCATGCAGTGTAAGTGATAAATGACTCCCCACCTCAGAAGTAACAAAGAAACAACCTCCCCCAACCTGGTAACTCTAATGCCTCGGTCTAGCAACTCTTTCCTCGAGAAGCGGGGTATTCCCTTCTAAGTTCAAGTTCAACCGGCTCAAGAAGAGGAGGAAGAAGTATAGACTTTTGGAAGCTCAGCCAGTGTAGCTACGTCTCCCGCTGCAAGTAACATGGTGACTATAAGCTTTTGCTTTTCTTGACTACGTATACTCCGGTGGGGTTATTAAATTTTCAATCCGACCCACCACTTTTTTTGGAGTTCTTTTTGGCTTTTTTTTTCACATGCCTTTGTACAACATATATACATGGTGCAGCATAGATACAAGAAATTTCCTCTTGAGCCAGTAGACTATCCCTCTTTTGAAGCTTTATTGCAACCCACTGCTTCTGTCTTTAGCCTTCATCACCACTAGTCCAAGTTGAGACACACTTCCTTCACTAGAAGAAGAAGAGAGGTTCCGCCTAGAAGTACTACCCTCATATGCTACCCCAAGCTAAAGGAAACTGTCTCCTTATCACCTCATCCGTAGAGAGCCATGTGTACAGTGCTGGTGCACGTCAAGCCATTGTCTCTAAGAGTCATGTGTGTGTTGTTAAGTGCTCTATTCAGGCTTGTCAAGATGACATATGAACATAGACTTGCAGACTTAAAGAATTAAGTCTCCTGACCTGAAAAATCTTAACTCCAGTTCCTATAAGGTTCTTCTGAAATTAGGTGGATTAAGGTCAAATCATTTCCATTCTCAATATCTGCTCACAACTTGGTCCAGAACCCACTAGCTTTTCACTTTGCATAAGCAACGTATGCAGATGAGATGTCATGTTATGAAAATGCAAGACTCTTTTTATTTTTCTATGCAGAGATGATATGCAAGAGTAAATAAGAAGCCTATCTACTAAAGATTTTTTTTTCGATTTTTACCCACCCGTAATTATTGTAAAATATATACAAAAATACGCGAAAGTACGAGCTATGGGTAAAGGGTAAAGTATATATGTAATATATACACGCCCCCCTATACTTAGCGTGTGCTATGTCCTCAGAGCACTAAGAGCGAGGAAAAAGACATAACTCGTGCTAAGCGTAGGAGAGCCAAAAAGTATAAAAGTCATCTCGCCCCCCTATACTTAGGCTATGGCAGCCTAAGTATAGAAGAAGATCAAAAATGGGGCGGATGCGGGAAAGATTGGAAATGGATGAGTATAAATACGGGCATCGGTCCCCCCTATACTTAGGTCAGCCTAAGTATCGGTAGGAAATGAGTATGAGGACCCATGTGATCTGGAGGGTGTACAGTGAATCGACTCGGGTGACCCCTCCCCCCTATACTTAGGATCTGGTCATCCTAAGTATAGTCCAAGATAATGGCTCGATGATGTGGGGATGGAATGGGTTACTAGAATCGTGGGGGTAAAGGATAGGATATACAGGGGAATGATATATACAGATGAGTCGGTCTGAATCTTTCGAAGATGCTGCTGATGGCTGGAGTTCAGTGCTGCAAGGTTTCATACGCGGCTTGAGGTGTATCTGCTGTATCTGTCTCGCGCATGAATACAATCTCCTCTACATGGACCAACTGTTCATTGGATTCAACAAAGTGCTTCAACAGCTGCCCATTTACTAGGAATGTCGGTGCGTCCTCTGCGAGATCTGAGATCTCGACACATCCACTATCATGCACCGTACGGACGACAAATGGTCCCGTCCACTTAGACTTTAACTTGCCTTGGAAAATCTTCAGCCTAGCATTGAACAACCATACCTTCTGTCCAGGAACAAAGGTCTTTCGTCTGATATATCTATCATGCCAACGCTTCACCTTGTCCTTGTACACTAAACTGTTGTCGTATGCTCGGTTTCTGACTTCCACAAGTTCATTTAGATCCATGTCTCTCTGTTTCTGACCCAGGTGTGTGTTCCAGTTGACCTTCTTTATTGCCCATTCTGATTTGTGCACTAACTCTGCGGGCAAATGGCACGGCTTTCCGAATACCATTCGGAATAGGGAGGTTCCTAACGGTGTCTTGTAAGCCGTCCTATACGCCCAGAGGACTTGATCTAAGATCTGAGACCAGTCCTTCCTGTCCGGGCGGACAAGCTTTTGCAATATGGTTTTTACCTCCCTATTTGACACCTCCGCCATACCATTGGTTTGTGGGTGGTAAGGACTCGCGACACGGTGTTCGATGCCGTAGTCTTTCAGGAGTTTCTTCACCTCCCGATTCACAAAATGGCTACCCCCATCTGATATCATTATTTTGGGGATCCCGAACCTAGAGATTATGTTCTCTCTGATGAATTTACAGGCAGTCCTGCTGTCTGCGGCTCGGGTCGGGATAGCCTCCACCCATCTGGATAGATAATCTACCACAAGGAGGATATATTCAAACCCGTGGCTGACAGGAAATGGGCCCATGAAATCGATGCCCCAGGCGTCAAAGACATCACAAATGATGACCGGCTGCATTGGCATCTCATCCTTGGAACCAACGGTTCCTCCCATTCTCTGGCAAACTGGGCACGACTTCGCGAAGGTGGTGGCATCGCGAAACAGAGTCGGCCAGTAGAAGCCACACTGAAGTACCTTCCATGCGGTCCTCTTCCCGGAGTGGTGTCCTCCTGCCTCTAAGCTATGGCATAAAGAAAGGACACTCTGGTATTCCTCCTGAGGAATACAACGTCTCCAGACACAATCCGGTCCTTCAAAGAAAAGGATCGGATCCTCCCAATGGTAGTGTCTAGCGTCCGACTTTAGTCGGTCGATTTGGCTCTTGGGCCAATCCTCGGGAACTTTCTTGGAGACAAGATAGTTCACGATATTGGCGTACCATGGGAGTGAGTCGATAACAAAAATCGACTCGTCAGGGAAGGAGTCTCGAATCGGGGAAACCTCGGAAGTATTAAGATCTTCGAGACGAGAAAGATGATCGGCTACTACGTTCTTCTTTCCAGGTTTATCACGGATGTCCAAATCAAACTCCTGTATAAGTAAAATCCAACGAAGAAGACGCGCCTTCGCGTCCTTCTTCTCCATCAGGTATCGTAGTGCCGTATGGTCTGTGAACACGGTTACCTTGGATCCGATTAAGTGGGATCTGAATTTATCCAAGGCAAACACTACCGCAAGCATTTCCTTTTCGGTAACTGTATAGTTACGCTGAGCAGAATCAAGCACTTTGCTTGCGTAGTGAATTGCAAACGGGACGCCATCTCTTCTTTGTCCCAATACAACCCCAACAGCATAGTCTGAGGCGTCCGTCATGATCTCAAAAGGTAGAGACCAATCTGGGGCTTGTAAGATGGGTGCGTCCATGATCATTCCTTGTAGAAGCTTAAAGGCCTCAAGACATTTGTGATCTACAATAAACTCCGTGTCTTTGCCTAAAAGCTCAGTTAGCGGTCGGGCAATCTTGGAAAAATCCTTAATAAATCTTCGATAAAATCCGACATGCCCGAGGAACGACCGCAACTGTTTTACGTTGGTTGGTGGCTGGAGTCGCCTGATCACGTCCACCTTGGCAGGATCAACCTCCATTCCTCTTTTGGAGATGACATGCCCCAACACTATGCCCTCCGTCACCATGAAGTGACTTTTCTCTCAGGAGAGCACCAGATTGACCTCACAACATCTGTTGAGGACTCGGTCCAGATTCCTAAGACAGGAATCAAAGGAGTCGCCGTGGACTGAGAAGTCATCCATGAAGACTTCCAGGAATTCGCCGACCATTTCGGCGAATACAGCAATCATGCACCTTTGAAAAGTACCTGGAGCATTGCATAGCCCAAAAGGCATGCGCCTGAAAGCATAGGTACCAAAGGGGCATGTAAACGTGGTCTTTTCCTGGTCCTCCGGAGCTATGGCTACTTGATTGTAGCCCGAGAACCCATCAAGGAAGCAGAAGAATTCTTTCCCTGCTAATCTTTCCAAGATCTGATCAATGAACGGTAGAGGGAAATGATCCTTCTTCGTCGCGGCATTCAAGCGTCTGTAATCCACACAGACGCACCACGATGTGGGTATTCTCGCCACGATCTCCTCTCCGTCCTCGTTGGTGGTCGTCTGGATTTCCGATTTTTTCGGGACAACATGGATTGGGGCCACCCACTTAGAGTCGGAGATTGGGTAAATGAAACCCGCGTCGCACCATTTTTCTATCTCTTTTTTCACAACTTCTCGTAAATTTGGATTCAACCGGCGTTGGAATTCACGAGAGGGTTTGGCTTCGTTCTCCAAGTAAATATGGTGCGAACACAGAGCAGGATTTATCCCATGGAGATCGGAAATGCTCCAGCCTATTGCCTTGCGGTTTTTCTCCAGGATCTCTAGCAAGCGAGATTTCTGCTTCTCGGTCAATTGCGAACTGATAATGACCGGAAATCTCTTGTCTTGGCCCGCAAGGAAGGCATATTTCAGTGTTGTGGGAAGATGTTTGAGCTCAGGAATAGTGTGATCATCTAATAAGTCTGGCTCAATCTGATCTGGTTCGGTGTTGGAAGTGGCTGGATCATTTTCTGTAATAGCTGCCACCGAGTGCGGCTCTGGAGTCGGATCGTCAAAAGTTTCCATACAATCGGCAAACGCCTCGTCCAACTCGTCATCCTCATCTTCCGATTGTCTTAAGGATGTAAGGACTGACAGGCCCAACTGGGCCTCTACGTCATCGAAGATGTAGGGCGATGCAGGTTCAGAGCTGTACTCGTTCCTCAGGATCTCGCAGACTGACTCATGCACTGGATCATCTTCAAAGGAGATGGACCATTGATGCTGGCTGGGTTCTGTTTCCATGGCCCAACTACGTCTACATGTTCACAGTCTGTCTCGGTAGAAGAGTACTCGGTGCTGGATTCGGAGTCCGGTCTCTGCCATCTCGTCTGCTTCATCTCCAGTTCCTCATCTCCGCCGGGAGTTTGGAACTGAATCTTCCCAGTCTTATAATCAAATAAGGCCCCCGCAGTTCTGAGGAAGGGCCTACCTAAAATGATCTGGGAATCTCTCCAATTACGAGGGGTTTCCATATCCAGGACAGTAAAGTCCACCATGTATTCTTGCCCCTCGACTCTGATCACAATGTTCCTTAACTCTCCTTGGGACCTCTTAGTGGATTTGTCAGCAAACTGCAGAATAGCTCTAGATTTCCTAAGAGGTCCGAGATTAAGCCGCTCATAGAGGGCTGTGGGCATTAAGTTGATCGAGGAACCATTGTCCAGGAGAGTGCATGCAAACGCAATGTCATCAACATGACTCACTACATAGTGTGCACCCATGTCTCTTCGTTTCCGAGGAAACGAGTTCTTTATTGCACAAGTCGTGGCTACTGATAGAACGTGTTTCTCAACACGGCTTTTGGTCTTCCTGCTAACCCTAGTAGGTGTGCATCTCACCTTATGGTATTTTTGGAATGCAGGGGTTATTTCCACGAACTTGTCAAAAGGGATTGTGACCTTGATGTGTTTATTGCAGAATTCAGCCATCTCAGGGTCATCTTTTTGGATTTTTTTGATTTTCTTCTTTCCACCCTTGAGAGCTTAGGGGAAAGGGATTATTAACTCAGGTTCTGGAACTGAAATATTTTCATTAGCTGCTGTAACTGAGTTCTGAACAAGACTCTGACTCGGACTTTTACACAGACTCTGACTCGGACTCTGACAAACAGGAAAATGCTTAGGCGAAACCGGTGATGCTTCTTCCGCTTCTTCTGGATGGTCCTCCTCAGATGGAGGTGCGGGCTCATCGGTGTCGTCTGACTCTAAGTGGTTTCGGGAATGCTGCTTCGAGGACTCAGATGTCCTCTTCTTCTGCTGGGGATGGTGGTGGGGATGCTCCTCCTCTTCTTCCTCCGAATTCTCCTCAGGTAGATTCTCGGAGGTTCCTTCCTTTTGCGCCCGTGCCCGATCAGGTATGGTCACGGTCCTTCCGCTCCTGAGGGACATATGATTAACATTATCGTACAAAAGGATCTCATGTTCAGATAGATAATTATCTGAATAATATACCTGATCTCGAGGTCGGTTCTGGCCCTGGTGTATGCTGTTCGGATTGGCCTGAACCTGTACGGGAATTGGGGTCCTTGGCGCCATTTGTTGGTCCTGGGCACGAGAAACCCGATTGATGTCGGTTCTCATATCCAAGTAGTCATTCTGTATCTGTTGGACCCTATCAGACATGGTCTGGATCGCCAAGGTGAGTGACTCCAATTCGGTGGGCTGGGCTTGCTGCGGTGTTGATGCCGTCCTATATTGGCCCTGCTGGCCATGCCGATACTGCTGCTGGTGGGACGGTGCTGACCCCTGCTGGTAGGTGCGCTGCTGCGGCTGGTACCCATGATCTGGCCTGGACTGATATCGCGGGACTGTGACGGGCCTGGTCTCTTGGTAAACTGGGGTGGGGCGGTGTGCCTGATCCTTCCCCATCTCGATTTGCCGGACTAGCGGGTCCCGGCTATACCAAAGCCCGTTAATCTCGTATACAGGCGGAGGCTCCTCATATTCTGTTTCCACTGGTGGGGGTGCATGATGGTTCGGCTGGGTATAAGTCTGATCCCAGCTACTCTGAGACCCCGGTGCCTGTTCCTGTACAAGATGGACTCGGTGTACAGGTACAGGTGGTGCAGAAGGGGTGGGTAGCTTAATCTTAGCTACCTTTTCAGAGAGTTCCTCCACTTTCTTGGGAAGGCTCGAAAGAGACTCCATCTCCGCGACTCTCTTGTGGATCTGCTCGACCATGGTAAGCTTGTCGGCTATCATCCCCATGCTAGGGATGAGGTCCTCAGTCAGATCTGCAACAGTCCTTCTAGTTGTTGTTAGACTTGTGAGCCCTGGGCGAACCATTCTTACAATAAATGTTATTGTAATATTTAAGTTTATCAATAAAAGTTATTGATGCTTCACTCCCTTTCTGAAATTATATGAATGAATGCACTATAAGGTCCCTCTGTACAATTAGGGTTATGTACCATGGCCAGCTTGATGATCATATAACTGTTGATTCATTAAATGAATCATAGAGGCTGGTGTTTGGATGAATATCTAAGGAGTTAGATGGAGGACTCATCAAACACCGTCAAATGATTGTCAAGTGGAGATCTCCAGCCTGAGTAGGAGATGGCAATCCTTTTCTCACATAGGCTGATATCTGACCGACCTCTTGATGCAGGTCCTTCTGCATGGGAATAGTGATTCGGAGGTGTCAGATTAGTTAGGTCAATGGGTTGACCTGACGAGATCGAGATAACCTAAGTCCTATGTTGAATGCTGTCACAGCATAGGCACGCATCCTCTGACCGGAGACAGATATATTGCTATATATCTGAGTATGTACATTTGGCAGACCAATAGGTTGATGACCTAACCAAGGTCTATACACCGGCGAGCTGGTGTGCATATAAGGGTGTATGAGCAATATGATCTTTCAAAGGGATCATATAGGTTCACATGTGAACCGGAAGACATGAGCTCACTCATGAGGTATTGGGACCGATCAAATTCCATGCATGGTCGTCGTGCTTTGGAAGCATGACATGAATTTGAAGGTATGATATATGCTTTGGGAAAGCATATGATCGATACCAAATCCCAATGACCAAGATTGAGAAACTTAATGATTAAACCCTGAAGAAGACAGTATAAAATGATCTTGATCTTCGGGTTGATCATGGGTCTTCCAGTATGCAGGATGTACAGGTATTGGGAATACCTGAAGGGTGATGTGATCATAAACGATTGTATATCCATGACGCTTCCATTCCGAGGGAGTGATGAAACAGGTCTGGATTTTAGTGACTCCTTTCTGTAGAGAAGCAATCCGATCTTAGTCCAAGTGTTGGACATTGATCTGAATGAGATTCAGATTCGATGAGAAGATTGGATTTGCGGTCTTGATTTAATCAAGCATCTGTGGGAGGTTCGTAAGATTTGGATTTGAGATAAGATCTCAATATCCAAGTCACTATACATGGAATAATACAATCGCCCTGTCCTTATCTCCAAGTATCTGCGGAGAAAGCACATTATTCTTGAAAGGGTTCAAGAATAATTCTTTTGATGAAATATCCAAGCAAGGACTTGATGATTAAATGAGATTTAATGATCAAGCTTAAATATGAATATGATTCATATTGTGAAAATGATTATCTAAGATAATTAAATGAGATTTAATTATCAAGGATTAAGAGAATGTGGATAACACTATCCATGATATATGTGTGTTATAAATATGATTTATAATATACATATGTATGAGAGAGAATTTATGTAAATAGCATTTGTTAATTAATAATGTGGATTGGATTCACATTTGTTAATTAATTGGAAATGCAATTTACTAACTAGTTTGGGTTGTGAATATGATTCACACAATATTCAATGGCATGATTGAAATATTCACAAATTAATTTGGAATTATTTTGGTGAATATTTATTGTAATTAATTAAGAAATAATAAGATAAATAAAATGGAGCAAATAACCACCTCTAGAGGTGGCATCACCCATGAATGGTTCATGGGTGACGCCCCCCCTTTTTAGGAGGTTGGTTAGCTCCATTTGATTTATCATATTATCTCTTAGTTAATTTATATTTAAATTGATGTTGTTGCTTTTTAACCAACAACAAATCATAGCCATTGATTTATCATGGACCAAGCATAGCCCTTGGATCCATGTGTCCCATGGATTGAGATCCATTGGATCCTAAACTAGTATAAAAGGAGGGCTAGGGTAGCCTTTCCAAGTTACAACATTCTTGAGTTCAAGAACTCTCTCTCTCTCTCTCTCTCATTCTCGTGTAGGCTCTCCTTAATACTCAAGTGGCCGTCCACTTTGTGTATTGAGAAGGAGAGCATTTCGGCTTCGCCTGGATCTTCGTCAAAGGATTGCGGGAAGGACGCGACTCATCATCGTGCCCGCAAGTGCATTCTCCGTGGGTCGGACTTAAGATAGGAGGATCTCTACTTTGGGATCTCGCGATCACAACCATGCTTCAAGAGGTATTTCTTATACTTTGTGGTTTTATGAAACGATCCGAGAAGTGTTCTCGTGATTATGTGGTTTCATCGTTATGTTAAAATTTTTTAATTTCCGCTGCATCTAGCATCTAGTACGACTAGTTGCTCCGATCGTATACGATACGATCAACACGCTTCCGTGATGCGCTTAAGGATTCACAATATCCTTCAAGTGGTATCAGAGCCATAGGTCGAATAAGGTTTTGGATGTGATCCATGAACCTTAGACGATTTGGTTCTTGAAAGGGTTGCGAAATTTTTACTGCATTTCAATTTTCGCACCTCTGTCTAATTGAATTTTTCCGTACTGTTTAAAATGTTTAAACACGAAATTTTCAATTGGATTTTGTTCCCCATTAAACAAGGAAACCATAGGACTTGAGTTTACTAAATTTGGACTTTATTTGCTCAAGATATGGCTTTTTGAATATGACTATATTCACTGTTGCGGGAACTGCGGATTTGAACGTAATTAATGAGATGATTACGGTTTTAATCCACCTTGAAATGCGTGAATTATCACTTGGGTTCTTTAATAAATAAAATAGGCAATCTTTGGAAACTGAGTTTACATTTTTTGGATTTAAATTGATCAAGATAAGTTAATTTTAGTGATTGGGGGTCACTGCTGGAAATTAACAATTTTGATCTTGAACCTTGTGATATGTCATTCAATTGTTATGATGAAAATTAATTGTTAATTTTCTGGAATAATTAGTGATAAATATTTGTGAAATATTTAAAGAAATAATTATTTCATTGAATGACACTTGCCTAAACTACAATGATGAGATATTAGATCTTGATCATTGTTTCATCAACAAACATTGCTTTCATGAAAACTATAGTTTATCCTACAATAGTTGTAGGACAACTTTTACATGAAAAACCCTTCTTTGCTTGAATAGGATTGGGGATTTGTCTAGCAAATCTCCTTATAATCAAAAATGTTTTGATTTATATTATATGGTATAATTTTCGGTTGAAGAACCGATGAACATCTCAAAGTACATGATGGTCTATCTGGTATTATCCTTTCCCGAGGCGGATGTGGTGCCTAGTCGGAGAGCATTGGGGTCGCGGGTTGCAACGTATGTGGTCCGTCCCACTCTCGTCGGTACTGGCCATGACAGCGGGTAGGGACTGTATAATACCGGAGACAGACAATATGTATTTTTCTAATTATTAAAATTCGAATAATACGTATTTTGAGAATATACCTACTATTCAAGTAAAAGACATGTTTGTTGATGAATGGGTTAATGATTAATTTAATATGATTAAATTAATCATATCCAATAAACACTCTATTTTTGAATAGATGTGTATTTCCCTTGGAAGAATTAATTATGTGAATGTGATTCACGATAATTAATTATAAAATTTGAATATGAGGTGGAGGATCACATAAGTGACATCCATGGTCTCCCATCAAGGCAAAGGATTTCGTCGCCAGTTGTTGTATATAGGAGACGCCTGTCCGAAGTGACAGATCCTGTGCATGATTTAATTGGATCGGGTTCTTTGCTTCTCGAAAGAGTAAGGCCGTATACGTAGTGACCCCAATATCGGGTCCTCATATTATTGGGGCGATATTGGATTGCGTATAGCGAGTATTAAGCCTGTTGACGGTTGGTTCAATTAACAACGGGTCAACATCATCTTAGGGGTGGTGGGCCCGGGTGTTAAAGACCGAATTGGGAAATGCAAGTTGGACTTGCAAGGCGGAATGTGTTCCCGCTTCTCTTATTCGAGTCACAGGTTCTCATATTATTGGGATGTGATAAGGATAGAGAGGAGATCCCAGATCTTGCTTGAGATATAGCGGTAAGTATATCTCTTACTTTGAAAGAAAAATAAGGGAATAATCTTTCAAAGTTGACCTGGCAAGACAAATTTGATTTAAAATGCCTTAATCAAATTAATCTTAAAATGAATATATAATTATTCTAATATAGTGCATTCTTAATTTCAGAAAATGAAGTCCATGAACCCACTTAGCAGGCTTCTAGAGGTCAACCAGTTGACCGGACCAAATTATTCGGATTGGATCCGAAATTTGGATCTTGTTCTCTCTGCAGAGCGCATCTCCTACGTGCTTAGCAAGGACAAGATAGCAGACCCTATGACTGATGAAGATAAATCATATAATGTTAAATATGATGAAGATAATAATCTGGCAAGATGTTACATCCTTGGGTCATTGTCCAATGTGCTTCAGAAGCAACATGTGGAAATGAACCATTGCCAAGAGATTATGCTGAGTCTGAAAGAAATGTTCGGTGACATAAACCGCACACAACGTTATAATGTGATGAAAGAGCTTATTCGCTGCAAGATGCAGGAAGGAACCTCTGTCAGAGAACATGTACTCAAAATGTTTGGGTACCTCTCTGAGCTGGAAACCCTGGGAGCCTACTTGGATTCTGAAATGCAAGCTGATTTCATTCTCCTTTCGCTCCCTAAGTCTTTCAACAACTTTGTTGTGTCTTACCACATGAACAAAGGTGATTTCACAAACGCTGGGCTGTTAGCTGCATTGAAGTCTGCAGAAGACGTCTTGAAGAAGGACGGCCCCTCTGCTAGTGCAATGGTTGCACAGGTGAGAGGAAAGCGCGGGCGGAAGCAAGGTTCTCAGAAGGGCCCAGCCTCGAAGAGAAAGAAGAAGAATCAAGGAGTTGGTTCATCTTCTAGTGCTTCCACACTGATGACATCGAAAAAGACCGATGTCTGTCACCACTGCAAGAAGCCGGGGCACTGGCGGCGTAACTGCCCGGATTACCTGAAGTCTACCGACAAAGGTAAAGCCCCAGCAGGTATGAAATCTACTTTCATCATTGAAACTAGCTTTCTCGTTGGACGAGAAGGAAATTGGGTTATAGATTCTAGTGCTTCTGTTCATGTATGCAATTCGTTGCATTTGTTTCAGGAAACTAGGAATCTGGAGCATGGGGAGATAGTTATCCAGATGGGATCTGATGCAAGTGTTGCAGCAGTCGCCATCGGGACATGCAAACTGTCATTATCTAGTGGTCGAGTCCTAGTACTTAAAGAGTGTCTTTATGTACCTGAGGTCAGGAGGAACTTGATATCTGTGTCTAAGCTTGTTAGACATGGGTACTCTTTCCTGTTCTGTAATAAATTAGTCATTAATAAATATGATAAATTTGTTGCGGAAGGTGTTCTGACTTCTAGTGGACTCTATGAATTGTGCATTGATGAATGTGTCATAAATGTCACTACCACTAATAATAAAAACCCCAAGAGATCCAGGGAAAATGGAAATCATTCAAATATGATTTGGCATCAAAGGCTTGGTCATTTATCTGTTGATAGGATCAATAGATTGATAAAGGATGGACCTTTAGATTTTCTACAGGTTCAAACTTTACCTACCTGTGAACATTGTATTCGAGGTAAAATGACCAGGATGCCTTTCCGTAACAAGGTTACGAGATGCGAGGGTATTCTCGACCTAATACATACTGATGTATGTGGTCCCTTCAATACCGTGACTAGAAATGGATATCGATATTATTTGACATTTATCGATGACCATTCGCGATATGGGTTTATCTTCCTGCTACGTCATAAATCAGAAACCTTTGAAAAGTTCAAAGAGTTTAAGGCTTTGGTTGAGAACCAAGCCGACAGGAAGATTAAACGGATTCGATCTGACCGAGGTGGTGAGTACCTCTCAGATGAATTCAAGGAATACCTTAAAGAGAGTGGAATTGTCTCCAATCTCACTCCTCCTGGAACTCCCCAACTTAATGGTGTTGCTGAAAGACGCAACAGGACCATCATGGACATGGTCCGTTCAATGATGAGTAAAGCACATTTACCTCTTAGTTTCTGGGGATATGTAGTAGAGACTGCAATATATATCCTAAACAAGATTCCTAGCAAGTCTATACCAAAGACTCCTCACGAGCTCTGGTATGGAACCAAATCTAGTGTCAATCACTTGAGGGTTTGGGGATGCTTGGTTCATGCAAAGAACGTGGACGCAAGTAAGCTAGAATCTCGCACTCGTGAGTGCTACTTCATTGGGTATGTTAAAGATGGTATTGGATACCAACTTTATGACCCTGAGACCCAAAAGGTTTTTGTCTCTAGGGATGTGAAATTTCTGGAGGATGATTTCCTTAAAAGTCAAGACAAGAATGAAGTAGAGGAACTCATTGAATCCCTTGAGGATTCTGAGATTCCTGAACCAGAAACTGAAGAAATAAATGAAGATGAAACACCCATACCTCTTCGAAGGAGTTCGAGGGTGGTTGCACCACCTGAAAGGTATGGATTCCATGTGTCAGGTGAGACTGACAATGATCCTTCTTCATATGATGAAGCACTTGCGGATCATGACATGGACAGATGGATGCTAGCAATGAAGTCAGAGATTGACTCCATGCATAAGAATGGTGTATGGACCCTAGAGGATCCACCTAGAGGGGTAAAACCCATTGGGTGTAAATGGATCTTCAAGAGAAAGAGGGGACCTGATGGGAAAGTAGAGACTTTCAAGGCACGGCTCGTGGCCAAGGGCTACACACAGAGAGAAGGCATCGACTACGATGAGACATTCTCTCCTGTGGCCATGCTTAAGTCCATCAGGACACTACTAGCTATAGCTGCATATCTTGACTACGACATCTGGCAGATGGACGTCAAGACAGCTTTCCTCAATGGATACCTCGAGGAGGATATCTATATGGAGCAGCCCAGGGCTTCATAGCCGAGGACGGTAAAGTATGCAAGCTGAAGAAATCCATCTATGGGCTCAAACAAGCTTCTCGTAGCTGGAACATCAGATTTGACGAAACCATAAAGAGTTATGATTTTGTGCAAAACCCTGATGAACCTTGTGTGTACAAGAAGCTTAGTGGGAGCGCCATTGTGTTCATCGTGCTTTATGTAGATGATATCCTTATCATTGGGAATGATACAGGAACGATGACCAGTGTGAAGATTTGGCTATCCCATACCTTCGAGATGAAAGATCTTGGAGAAGCCTCTTACATCTTAGGCCTGAAGTTGTTCAGAAACCGAGAAAAGAGAATATTGGGATTATCACAACATGGATACATCAAGAAGATTCTTGAACGATTCCGCATGGATAGTTCGAAGAAAGGATTCCTCCCCTTAGGACATGGTATCCATCTGTCCAAAGGGATGGCTCCTCAAAGTGTTGAGGAAAAGAAGGCCATGGCTGGATGCCCTTATGCATCAGCCGTAGGAAGCTTGATGTATGCCATGATGTGTACTAGGCCAGACATCTGCCATGCAGTGGGAGTGGTAAGTCGTTACCAATCCTGCTATGGAGAGAAACACTGGAATGCAGTAAAGAACATATTCAAATATCTAAGACGGACGCAAGATTACATCTTGGTCTATGGGGATGGTGATCTCCAAGTCTTGGGATATACAGATTCAGACTTCCAGTCAGATATTGATGATCGAAAGTCGACGTCAGGGTTTGTATTCCTGTTGAACGGTGGTGCTGTGAGCTGGAGAAGCAAGAAGCAGGACACTACGGCGGATTCAACAACAGAAGCCGAATACATTGCCGCATCGGATGCTGCAAAAGAGGCGGTGTGGTTGCGCAAGTTCATCTTGGAACTTGGCGTAGTTTCCTCTGATACTCCCGTCCCGTTACTCTGCGATAACACTGGAGCCATTGCCCAAGCAAAGGAACCCAGGTGCCATCAGAAGAGCAAGCACGTGGAAAGGAAATACCACATCATTCGGGAGATTCAAAAGCGTGGTGATATCATCATCACCAAGGTGGCCTCTGCCGACAACATTGCTGATCCTCTTACCAAACCTCTGACACAGAAGGTTTTTGACCAGCATGTAATGAGTATGGGTTTACGGATTGTACCTGAATGGTTCTGAGGGCTAGTGGGAGATTGTTAGACTTGTGAGCCCTGGGCGAACCATTCTTACAAAAAATGTTATTGTAATATTTAAGTTTATCAATAAAAGTTATTGATGCTTCACTCCCTTTCTGAAATTATATGAATGAATGCACTATAAGGTCCCTCTGTACAATTAGGGTTATGTACCATGGCCAGCTTGATGATCATATAGCTGTTGATTCATTAAATGAATCATAGAGGCTGGTGTTTGGATGAATATCTAAGGAGTTAGATGGAGGACTCATCAAACACCGTCAAATGATTGTCAAGTGGAGATCTCCAGCCTGAGTAGGAGATGGCAATCCTTTTCTCACATAGGCTGATATCTGACCGACCTCTTGATGCAGGTCCTTCTGCATGGGAATAGTGATTCGGAGGTGTCAGATTAGTTAGGTCAATGGGTTGACCTGACGAGATCGAGATAACCTAAGTCCTATGTTGAATGCTGTCACAGCATAGGCACGCATCCTCTGACCGGAGACAGATATATTGCTATATATCTGAGTATGTACATTTGGCAGACCAATAGGTTGATGACCTAACCAAGGTCTATACACCGGCGAGCTGGTGTGCATATAAGGGTGTATGAGCAATATGATCTCTCAAAGGGATCATACAGGTTCACTTGTGAACCGGAAGACATGAGCTCACTCATGAGGTATTGGGACCGATCAAATTCCATGCATGGTCGTCGTGCTTTGGAAGCATGACATGAATTTGAAGGTATGATATATGCTTTGGGAAAGCATATGATCGATACCAAATCCCAATGACCAAGATTGAGAAACTTAATGATTAAACCCTGAAGAAGACAGTATAAAATGATCTTGATCTTCGGGTTGATCATGGGTCTTCCAGTATGCAGGATGTACAGGTATTGGGAATACCTGAAGGGTGATGTGATCATAAACGATTGTATATCCATGACGCTTCCATTCCGAGGGAGTGATGAAACATGTCTGGATTTTAGTGACTCCTTTCTGTAGAGAAGCAATCCGATCTTAGTCCAAGTGTTGGACATTGATCTGAATGAGATTCAGATTCGATGAGAAGATTGGATTTGCGGTCTTGATTTAATCAAGCATCTGTGGGAGGTTCGTAAGATTTGGATTTGAGATAAGATCTCAATATCCAAGTCACTATACATGGAATAATACAATCGCCCTGTCCTTATCTCCAAGTATCTGCGGAGAAAGCACATTATTCTTGAAAGGGTTCAAGAATAATTCTTTTGATGAAATATCCAAGCAAGGACTTGATGATTAAATGAGATTTAATTATCAAGCTTAAATATGAATATGATTCATATTGTGAAAATGATTATCTAAGATAATTAAATGAGATTTAATTATCAAGGATTAAGAGAATGTGGATAACACTATCCATGATATATGTGTGTTATAAATATGATTTATAATATACATATGTATGAGAGAGAATTTATGTAAATAGCATTTGTTAATTAATAATGTGGATTGGATTCACATTTGTTAATTAATTGGAAATGCAATTTACTAACTAGTTTGGGTTGTGAATATGATTCACACAATATTCAATGGCATGATTGAAATATTCACAAATTAATTTGGAATTATTTTGGTGAATATTTATTGTAATTAATTAAGGAATAATAAGATAAATAAAATGGAGCAAATAACCACCTTTAGAGGTGGCGTCACCCATGAATGGTTCATGGGTGACGCCCCCCCTTTTTAGGAGGTTGGTTAGCTCCATTTGATTTATCATATTATCTCTCAGTTAATTTATATTTAAATTGATGTTGTTGCTTTTTAACCAACAACAAATCATAGCCATTGATTTATCATGGACCAAGCATAGCCCTTGGATCCATGTGTCCCATGGATTGAGATCCATTGGATCCTAAACTAGTAGAGGGCTAGGGTAGCCTTTCCAAGTTACAACATTCTTGAGTTCAAGAACTCTCTCTCTCTCTCTCATTCTCGTGTAGGCTCTCCTTAATACTCAAGTGGCCGTCCACTTTGTGTATTGCGAAGGAGAGCATTTCGGCTTCGCCTGGATCTTCGTCAAAGGATTGCGAGAAGGACGCGACTCATCATCGTGCCCGCAAGTGCATTCTCCGTGGGTCGGACTTAAGATAGGAGGATCTCTACTTTGGGATCTCGCGATCACAACCACGCTTCAAGAGGTATTTCTTATACTTTGTGGTTTGATGAAACGATCCGAGAAGTGTTCTCGTGATCATGTGGTTTCATCGTTATGTTAAAATTTTTTAATTTCCGCTGCATCTAGCATCTAGTACGACTAGTTGCTCCGATCGTATACGATACGATCAACACGCTTCCGTGATGCGCTTAAGGATTCACAATATCCTTCAGTTGTCTCATTGGATAAGATTGAGGGAGACAACTGATAGGCCCTTGTGGCCTGTGACCTGCCGGTTTCTGCCATCTGCTCTAGGATCTTCCATACAGCATGCTCGTTTTTGTTTAGATAGCTTCCTCCACAGGCTGCACTGACCAACCCCTGCATCTCTGGGGTTAAACCACAGATCAAGGTCTGGACTAAGATCGCTTTTGAAATGCCGTGGCATGGGCATTTCTGTACTAAGTCATTGAACCTGTCCCAAGCCTCATGGAACGGTTCGCTGGCTCCTTGAGCAAAGCTGGCGATCTTTGTTCTCATCTGATTAGTTCTACTGAGAGGGTAGAACTTCTTCAAGAAAAGGTCCTTGAACTGCATCCAAGTAGTACATACCACCCCTAAGTTTTTTAGCCAATGAGCAGCCTTATCACCTAGGGCAAAAGGGGTGGCCTTCAGCCGAATATAATCTTGGCCAACATTGGGATGGCTAAGATTATTGCACACCAACTCGAAGTCACGGAGGAAAGTGTATGGTTCTTCATTAAGGTTTCCGTTGAACTTCGGAAGCAGACTAAGGAAGTGGGGCTTCAGCTCAAATGCCTGGGCGGGAACTGCAGGTGCCAACCAGTTCTGAATCTCGTTCTCCGCCGGGTTATAGGTATCAACCATTGGTCGGTCGATCCCTTCTGCTGCTATGATCCGTCCCATCCGCGCCGTGAGATCTGCATTCCTCTGTTCGGCATCAGCGAGGCAGGCAAGAATCTGTTTAATTTGTTCCTCATCTGGTGGAGCTTTTGGCGGCATCTCGTCCTCTAATTCTGGGGTTTGGAAAATAAGATCGGTGTTAGAGGGCAAATCAAGGAAGGGATTACCGAGGCAATGATCTTCCTCGGTAATCTCGGAGGAGATAAAAGGGTTGGTTTGAGAGTAACCACCCTGAGCATGTGGGAACCAGGATTCAAGAGGGTCATGAGTCCTGGGTGGTCCAAGGTGCGCTCGGACCGAGGAAGACGAGTTACTTGGGGGACTCATAGAGAGATCAGTAAATAGTGCGTCGAGATCTCCCCAATCACTCATCTTGAAGAGGGAAGACGATAGGATTTTACTCCTACCTGAAGCAATCAACAAGAACAATCCAAGACCCTGGGTTCACACTCAACACAGTGAAGGACTCAAAGTTGAGTCCAATTTATCTTGTAGTTTTTAAGTGTGATATTCAAGCAAAAATAGCAAGGATTACGCGGCCTAGAGGAAAGTCGGCTTAGAGCCGAATGCGTCTTCCCTGTTTATCCTGTCGCCTAAGATACCGTCGATCCTCCCTTTCTTTGCTCCTATCCGGAGTGGGGACTCAATGACGTGCCCCTATCTACCTGCACTGAGGCGGAGGCTGACAAAGCTTTTAGGCCTTGTCGCAGAGTACCGCTGGTTCGCCCCTATCTACCTGTGAAGGCGGAGGCTACTTGGTACTTGTCAATGAGTTTAAAAGTATCCCACTCGTGATAATTGCTAAGATCAGTTGGCTCGTGATATGGAAGGCGGGGATTTGGGCTCTGCCTTAAGGTGTTCACACACACTCAAGTACCCTCACTCAGCCTGAATACAAGATCGGGGATTAATCTCCCGCAAACAATTTTCAGATTTTATTCTCTTTTTTTGGTCAATACTGTTAGCAGTCCCGATTTTTAAAGTTAAGTTATCACTTTAATTAGTCCACCACAAAGCACGCCTATCGGACAGTCCCAATTTCCTGTTTAATTTAAGTGAGAAAATCAGAGGGAGAAATCGAGAAAAGCCGATGCACGAAAAATCGATGATGCTATGCTGAGTAGAGAATACTTACAGTGATCCCTTCGCTTTTTTTTATGCAGGATGCAATACAGAATTGAAAACTTTACTCTACATGCAAATGCAAGCGATGAAAAGCCGCTCCTAGATAGGCAGTTCTATTAGCGTGAAGAACAGTTTAAATTTGACTAAGTATTGCGGTCTAGGTGCGTCTTTTAAGTGTATTGTGTGGTCCTATTGATTACGAGCACAAACAAGTCCTAGAGAGGCTCGAGGAGCCGCTAGTGCAAGCTAAGTTACAATTCACCCACACAGCACACGGGACACAGTTTCACTATCTTTACACACGCGAGATCCCAAACGGGAACCGCTGGAAATGATGCGAGGAAAAAAATATGTGGAAATGAATGAGATTACAGGTTCTCTCAAATCACTCAAACAAATTCGAATGCGTGTTCCTCGAAGCGTCTTCGACTCCGGTGTCCCTCGCACAAAAACAAGTTGAGGTCAGATCAAGAACGACACAAAAATGCAGAAATTTACAAGACAGAGAAATATTCACAAGAAAAACCGGGGGTCAGACTACCCGGGGAAGGAAAATCAAACACTCAAAAATTTGCTAAAAATTATCCTAAGCCGTGCCTCCCCGGCAACGGCGCCATCTTGACAGTCGTCCCGCACCCTATGTTAATTCGAGCAAATTAATGTCCAAATTAATTAGATGTCGTTCGTTGCAGTCGGATACGAGAGGGCTAATCAAAAACCACTTATCGATTAATTTGAAGTTAATTTCAAGCGGCAATTTTTTTTACTTGGTGAAGTCCAAGGTCGATCTCAGGGAGGCATCTGTCTCCTTAGGTAAATTAAAGCAATTATTCGAGTGTTGAGTTTCGAGGAATATCTTTATTTTTGGTCTTTTTAATTTTTATGCAGACGTATGCAGACAATGCAGGCCAATGTAATGTGCAATTTAATTAAGGTATCAAATGAAGTCCAAAAATAATGAAAATTGGCCAGATGGTTATTTATGATGAAAATGACCTACACTAATTTTTTTTGGAATTTTTCGACTCAAAATGAATTTACTGTGAATTAAATAAACAGACAGAGTGATTTTTAGAATTTAATTTCTAATAAATATCAAATCACAATTTTTCCAAGCACTAAAATTATCCTAGGTAGCTCTAATAATCAGGGACCTAGGAAAATTTACAGAACTTAATTTCACCGTGAAATAAATTTATTAAAATTAATTTAAGAAAATCACTAAACAATTTATTTAGGCCTTGATATGCGTGCAAATGCTGTGAAATTTTTATGGTATGTTAAAAATGATGTCCTTAAGCTACTGTGAATTTTTGATAATTTTTGAAGGCACAAATAATTAATTAAAAATCAAAAGGCATCACTGGGCAAAATATGTCAACAATGCACCAATTAATTCATTAATAATTCGAATAAGCCTACAAAAATCAGACACGTGTACTAATAGACAGAGGAGAAAATTTCCAACAACATGCAATTTTTAGAATTTCAAAATGATGTAAAATGCAATCTAGGGATGCGTGCAAACACAGGGGTGTAAATGCAATACAGGAAATTAAAATTACAATAAGCAAATATGCAGACATGGACTCAAATGCAATTACCTATAATGAGGGGTAACTCTTGTGCAAATTCTCCACAGGGCACGTGCTCCTCACGTGGGGTCTGCTTCACAGGGACCTCTTTGCAAATATGGAAATCTCCAAGGGCCTCTGTGTAATTTACCCAGGCCGCACGTGCTCCTCACGTGGGTGGCCTAGGCTCGGTGGACTGCGGAGGCTCGGATCTAGGCTCGGACGCTCTGGAGGTTCGTACTGCGGCTCGGTGTAGCTTCGGGTCGCCCGAGCCTAGATTTGGAGAAGAGGTTCGGGCGACTGGGCCACGTGGCGTAATGAAGGCCCTCGGATAGAGATTGATCCGAGGGGTGTCGGTGACGACGCGTGGCATGAACTCGGACCTTTGGATCGATGATAATCCAACGGCCTCTGGGGCTCGATGAAGACGGAGACGTGGCTCGCTGCGGACCGCTGGATCAGAGGCGCGATCGACGGTGGAGAGCTGCTGCGATGAGAGGACACGTGGTGATGTGGGGGCTGTTCGATCGATGTGATCGAACGGTGGCTGCTCGTCTGCTCCGACGATCCTCCGCCGCCTGCGGAGGAGATGGCGGGGCTCCGGCGAAATAGCCTTTGCTCCGCCCGTCCTTCCTCGAGTCGATGAAGCTTTCCGACTTATCGGAGCTATCCCAGAAGACGCGTGGCGTGAAGGCGGAGATGCTGGTGGTCTCAGGAGCGTCGGGGAGCGTCCTGTCGTTGAGGGCGATGAAGCTCGAGAGTGTCTCCGGCGAGCTTCCGTTCAATGAGAAGCTGGGTACCTGCAAGTGCGAAAGATAGAGCCGGAGCTCGTGCGTGTGTTTGTGGAGATGTTATGGTGATCGGCGAGGCCTAAGGGTGACGGAGGTCGTCTGGAGATGGGGCTCCGGCCAAATGGCGGAGCTGGAAGTCGATGGAGGTTGTTGTGCGTCGTCGGAAGGTGCGGAGGGGTCAGCGGGGACGGGAGCTTCGACGCGAAGCTCGGCGAGATGGAAAGGAAGGGAGAAGGTGGTCGTGGATGCCGAATAAAATCGGAGAAAAAGAACAAGAAAATAAAGAAGAAGATCGGAGGAAATGAAGGAGGTTACCTGGGGATTGGAGCTCGGATTGGAGTTCCAGGGTCATCGCTCGAGGGATCGGTAGGGTCCCGAGCTCGTGCAACTACTCGGAGGAGCGGCTGCAGCACGGCGGAGCTGCCGTGGATCTCGCCGGAGCTGATGTCCTTCTTCGCTCGATGAATCACCAAATTGCTGTCACCAACTGGAAGATCAGAGCTCAGGGAAGCTCTCTGGAGTGGCGGATGGGGGTGAATGTCGCCGGCGGTGGCGTATTTATAAGGTGAAGATGGTGGGTTGGCTGGTGGAGTAGCGAAGTTGGTGGTCGTCGTGGGGCGAGTATGGTGGAAGTGGTGGAGCGTGAGGAAGCTTGCGAGGGAGAGGGATGAGTGGGGCTCATCGTGGGAGTGTCAGCGATGAGAAAGAGTGGCTGACGTGCCGCCGGAAATAGCAAGGGGGCGCCCCTCCCGCAAGGCAAGGGACGTGGGAGAGAGAGGCGCCTGGAGGTAGGAGATGAGGTCTCCACCGTTGGATCTTGTGATCCAACGGTGGCGATCGAACCGTAGGGGACGAGTAGGATGAGATCCAGGCGCGCTGATGATGGGCCGAGAGCGCGCCACGTGGCGGGCTGCGGACGAAGTGCGAGCGGACGGTTTAGATGAGGAGATGGAGATGATCGAAGGGACGAGACTCGCTGGGAGAGGGGCGGCCACGATGGAGCGATCAAGGGCCTGATCAAGCGGTGTGGATGCTGCCACGTGGAGGGCTCTGGTGAGGGCGCTAATGTGCGGCGTAGATCAGAGCAGGAGGTAATCGGATGGTCCAGGCAAGGGGGGTGCGTGGAAAGGGCTGAGCCGTTGGATCTGAAGTGAGATCCGATGGCTGAGGACGCCGGCGGATGAGGCGAGGGGAAGCGGGCCGCGTGGCGCAACCAGAGGGCGCCACGTGGCCTGCTGTGAGTGGCTGGAATAAGATGCACGTGTAGAGAGAAGAGGAAGCCGAATTTGGAAAAACTCAAAACATGAAAGTTGTAGATCTTGATGAGATCTACAAGTTTCATGTTGACCAAAGACAGAGATGAGGTCAAAATATGATACATAAATACAAGAATACATAAATATACATATATAGTATACAAAATGGCTCAAAAACCCAAGTTTCTCATACAAACTCTAATTTCAATGAAATTAGTCTCATTTTGAAGGTCTTTTAATATGTAGTATTCTAAGAGTGAGTAGACCTAATTCGGGGTTTGTATGAGGGCTTTATGTGTGTTTTAATGTACAAGGGTTCTCAGGCTATTCTGGCTATTTTACAAGGGTGATTTTTGGTATTCTTCCCTATATTATTAAGGAATATATGTATATTATAGAGAAGAGGTTATTTTGGTGACGAGGTATTTTACAAGGGATTTTTGGCTTCTTATTTAAATGCAAATAAGCTGCTAAAATGCATGAACTATGGATGTGTGCATGAATGCTATTTATGCAATTTAAAAGGAAATATGCCTCTATTTTCTCGGGAACAAGGCTCTATTTTTGACTTTTGAAGTGATGAATCACAGATTCATCAGTTATCGCTTCTTTTTATCGGAGTCGCAGGTTCTCATATTATTGGGATGTGACAAAGATAGGAAAGGAGATCCCAGATCTTGCTAGAAATATAATGGTAAGAATATCTCTTACATTGAAAGTGATTAAGGGAATGAACTTTCATTGTTGACAAGGCAAGACAACTTTGATATAAAAAAATTCCTAAATCAAAGAAAAATATGTATATATAATATATATACCCTTATGCAAATTTCTTATTTTAGATAATCCTTCGTTAGACCCACTCAATGTTATACTCAATAATAACCAGTAAAATATCATGGATTGGACTCATGATCCAGATATTGTACTTGTAATTGAACACATAATGTATGTGGTTGCAATGTGCAAGTTTCCTCAACATAACGAGGAATGGCAATTAAATAAGACAATAAGACATCTCCTTAGGGTTTGTATGTCTCTATAGTCTTTATCTTTCATCGAGTATACTTTGGAAGTGACATGTCGATGATGATCGCAATTGTCAAAATAATCCTTATAAAATCTAAGAAGATGTTATGGCATACATATGTGCTCTAGACATTTAATCATGAATGACATGGCTCAAGAGATGATGTATTCAAAATGTTTGAATACCTACCTGAACCTAAGTCTCTAAGAGTTAAGATGTATGTAGATATGACGAGTGTCATCATTCTACTATCTATACTCGTCATTCATGAAGCTTCATAATAATCATTTTGTACGAATTTAATGAAGCATGTATAAATGTTGAAGTGCTCTTGTATTGAAATATTTTGAATTCAACACAAGAGATTCTTTGTCTTGAACAATGGTTGTTTATAGATGAAGAGAGTACAGTGGAAGCATGGGTCGAACCCATGTGAGAAGGAAAGTCAAAGTGTTGATTGTACTTCTGTGACTTCCATATGACATCCAAAGAGTTGGATGAATGCCAATATTGCAATAAGTTGATGTGTTGATAGTATGACTATCAAATCTGTCTAAAATCCTTAATGAAGGACTCGGATAGAGCATTGCAATAATCTACATATAATCATTGACTTTGACTTACTTATTTCATAAGATAAAGTCTAATAATTATATCCCAATCTTCTAATGACACTTGCAATTGGTTGCATGTATATATTAGAAGATTAGAAATTTGATCTTAAGGTTTAATAGTCATCTGCATGGATATTGATGTAATTGTTGTAGCAATCTCTGTTGGATAGATGGACTTCATATTCTCAGTGGAAGAGCCCTTAGTCTTAGAGAATGTCTCTATGACCTATATATTAGAATACACTCATTGTTTGTTTCTAAAATGTTGGAAATAAACATGAATTCTGAGATAAAACTATCATAAAGAGTTATATAGGATATATTTCAGATAGTAATCTAACATCTAGTGGACTCCACAAAATTAGAAAATTAATGAATGGTCCTTATAGGATCAATAGGAGGATAAAGATCATTTGACAATGATCTGGCATCGAGTCTTGGACATATGTCTATTTATATGACCAATAGACTACTAAGAGATGAAACTTTAGAATGTCTAAAATTTCAAATCTTACATACTTGTGAATATAGTATTCAAAGTAAAATGTCCAATACACCCTTCTCTGGGAAAGCTGTAACATGTCAAGGTATTCGGGATCTCATACATATTGATGTATGTGGATCATCTATATCATTGTGAACACTATGGATATGTGATATCTATTGATGATTATGTATGATATGAGATTTCTTCTCTTCACCTGAGAAACCTTTGAAATGTTCAAAGATTTCACAATTTTGGTTTAGAACCAAAGTTTGAAGGAAGATTAAATGAATTTGATCTAACCAAGGTAGCAAGTACCTGTTAGATAAATTCAAAGAATACCTTATGGAGATATGCATATCATTTCTATCTCAATCCTCCTGATAAACCTAAACTCAATAGAATTGTAGGGATATACAATTGGATGATGTGTGGCATGATTTGATCAATGATGAATTTTAGCATAATTACCTCTTAGTTTCCAGGTATGTATGTAGTAGAGACTACATTATATATCCTTAATAAGATTCCATGCAAGTAAGCAAGAATCGAGCACTAGAGAGTGCTATTTAATTAGGAAAATAAAGGATGGTATTGGATACCTACTTTATAACCTTGAGATTCTTAAAAGATCTCATCTCTGAGAATGTGATTCTTAGAAGATGACTCTCTTGAGAATCAAGATGAAAATGAAGTGTAGGAACTCATTTAATCTTGAGAAGATAATGAGGCTCTTGAAATCAGGAACTAAAAGGACAATTAAAGATGAAGCACTAATACCTCTTCAAATGAGTTTGAGGATGTATTCCATGTGTCAGTTAAGTCTGACAATGATCGGGCTTCATGTGATGAAGCTCTTGAGGATCATGACATAGAAAGATGGATATTAGCAATAAAGCCTAAAGTAGACTTCATATACAAATGTTGTATATGGACCCTCGAGGATCCACCTATAAGGGTAAGACCCGTTAAGGTGTAAATGGATCTTCAAGAGAAGAGGGAACCTGATGAGAAGGTAGAGACATTCAAAGCACGGTTCATAGTCATGAGCTAACACCGGAAGAGAAGACATTGCTTGCGATGGGACTTGCTCTTCAATGACCATGCTTAAAATCATCAGAATATTGCTAACCTTAGCTACACAACTTGACTATTGCATCTTCAAGATGTAAGTCAAGATTGCATTCCTTTAAGAATACCTCTCTGAGGATATTCACATGAAGTATCCCAGAGCTTCATGATTGAGGAAAGTAAGGTGTGAAAGCTTACGAAATCCATCTATAGACTCAAATAAGCTTCTTGTAGCTGGAACATACGATTTGATGAAATTATAAATGTTATAATTTCAGATATAATCTTGATGTACGATATGAAGCTTAGTGGGAGTGCCATTGTGTTCATCATGATAAATGTATATAATATCCTAATCATTTGGAATGATATAAGGATGATAATAAGTGTTTTATGATCTGGCTATTCCATACCTTGAGATATGATCTCAAAGATTCCTCTTAGATCTTAATTCTGAAGGTGTTCAAAAGCAAAAAAAAGAGGGTATTGGGACTGTCACATTTGTAGTACACCTTGGACATATTCCATTCTTAGGAATTCCAAGAAATGCTTCCTTCCCTTAAGATTTGGTATTGACCTATCTAAAGGGATAACACCTCAAAGAGTTGAGGAAGTGAATGCTAGAACTGCTTGCACTTGTGCATCAATTACGAGAAGCTGAATGTGTGCTAGAAGTGTACAAAAGCCAGATATCTGCCATGCAGTAGGAGTAGTAAAGTGTTACTAATCCTACTATGGAGATAAAACACTTGATTGCAGTAATAACAAAATCTTCAAATATGACAAGGCTTTAGAGATAGTGATCTCCAAGTCCTATCTTCCAGAAATTAAGACTTTTAGATGGAGATCTAAAAGGTCTTAACTGCGAATACCTTAGGATATAGCAATCTCCAAGAATAAGGGTATTCTGATAAGGATAATAGAAATTACATGATGGTTATAATAATAATTTTTTGAGTTGTAATGTCAAGGACACTATGACTGACAAGATTGAGTATTGGTTGCATTAGATGCAACATTTGCATTAGATGCGAGCACTATTACTAGGGATATGCAAGTGCCGTAAAAGGACTTGGCGTAGTCTCACGGGAACAGAGTGACTGATCAGCTTACCTGGCTATTTTCTAAATAGCCTATGATTGTCACATGAGTGTGGTTTTAAATGATTAGCCCATTAATGGCTCCTTGGGCTAGTGGGAGATTGTTGGACATGCGAGCCCACGACAAGCCATTATGCAATTAATGTTATTGCACATATCATTCCCAGATTTGAAATGAAGAATACATAATTTGCATAATATGTCCCTCTGTACAATTAGGGTTATGTACCATGGCCATCTTGATGATCATATAGCTGTTGATTCATTAAATGAATCATAGAGGCTAGTGTTTGGATGAATATCTAAAGAGTTAGATAGAGGACTCATCAAGCATCGTCAAATGATTATTAAGAGATGATCTCCAGCCTGAGTAGGAGATGGCAATCCTTTCTCACATAGGCTGATATTTGACCGACCTCTTAAATGTAGGTCTTCTGCATGGGAATGGTGATTCGGAGGTGTCAGACTAGTTAGGTCAAAGGGTTGACTTGACGAGATCGAGATAACCTAAGTCCTATGTTGAATGCTGTCACAACATAGGCGCACATCCTCTGACCAGAGACAGATGTGCTACTATATGTCTAAGTGTGTACATTTGGCAGACCAATAGGTTGATGACCTAACCAAGATCTATACACCGGCGTGCTAGTGTGCCTGTAAGGGCATATGAGTAATACAATCTCTCAAAGGGACCATACAGGTTCACTTATGAACCGGAATATATGAGCTCACTCATGAGGTATTGGGACCGATCAAATTCCATGCATGGTCGTCGTGCTTTGGAAGCATGACAAGAATTTGAAGGTATGATATATGCTTTGGGAAAGCATATGATCGATACCAATCCCCAATGACCAAGATTGAGAAACTTGGCGATCAAACCCTGAAGAAGACAGTATAAAATTTATCTTGATCTTCATGTTGATCATAGGTCTTCCGGTATGTAGGATGTACAGGTATTGGGAATACCTGAGGGTGATGTGATCATAAATGATTGTATAACCATGACGCTTCCATTCCGAGGGAGTGATGAATCATGTTTGGATTTTAGTGGCTCCTCTCAGTAGAGAAGCAATCTGATCTTGGTCCAAGTGTTGGACATTGGTCTGAATGAGATTCGGATGCAATGAGAAGATTAGATTTGTGGTATTGATTTAATCAAACATCTGCAGGAGGTACGTGAGATCTGGATTTGAGATGAGATCTCAACATCCAAGTCACTATACGTGGAACAATACAATCGCCCTGTCCTTATCTCCAAGTATCTACAGAGAAAGTACATTATTCTTGAAGGAGTTCAAGAATAATTCATTTGATGAATTATATATATCCAAGCAACAAGATGTTGATAATTAAATGAGATTTAAATATCAAGAATAATATGAGTAGGATTCATATTGTGAAAAATGATTATCCAAGATAACTAAATGAGATTTAAATATCAAGGAAATGCAAATTGTGGATAGTGTTATCCATAATATCTGAGCATATATTATAAATGTGATTTATAATATATTAGAGAGAGCACCTTTGTAAATAGCATTTGTTAATTGTTAATGTGAATTAGATTCATATTAAGCAATTAATTGGAAATGCAATTTAAAATTTAGTTTAGGCTATGAATATGATTCACATATTTTCAATGGTATGATTGAAATATTCATTAATTAATTGAAAATTAAATTAGAGGATAATTTTTCAATAGATGTACAATAATTAATTTGGAATTAATTTAGTGGATAATGTTGCAAGATAAATAAGAGATAATGACATGAATTAAAAGGAGGAGATAATCCACCAAATCATGAGGTGGCGTCACCCATGACTTGGTCATGGGTGACGCCCCATGATTTTGGATGATTATTATCCTATTTTAATTAATATCTCATTATCTTGTATTTATTGATTTATTTATTGAAGTAAATTATGTTTATGATAATGCAACATATATTTTATTTAAAATAAATTAATATGTTGTTGTTTTTGAACAACAATGACCGGATTTAATATACATATCAATCTAACCATTGATTTTGTATATGCCATGGATTGTGATCCATGGACTTCCAAACTAATATAAAAGGAGGGCAACCCTAGCCTCTTCAAAGAGATAAAATACAAGAGTTGTACACGCCTACTCTTCTTCTTCTTCTTCTTCTTCTCTCTCTCTCATTCTCGTCCTCTCTCTCTCTAAGGTGGTCGTCCACCTTGTGTTTTGGGGGAACGAGCAATCGTCTCCACGTCGTTGAGTTGTCGCTTCGATTGCTCGTGGATCTCCATCGACGGATTTCATTGGACAAAATCAGAAGATTCAAGGCTTGGATCTTCATCGAGAATTGCAGGAGGAACGCGTCTCATCATCTCGCCCGCAAGTGCCATCTTCGTAGATCGGACTTGAGTCAGGAGGATCTCTTGCTTTAGAGATCTTGTGATCGCAACCATGCTTCAAGAGGTATTTCCAATACTTTGTGATTTGATGAACGATCCAAGAAATGTTCTTGTGATCATGTGGTTTCATCGCTTGTTTTAAAAATTTTAAATTCCACTGCATCTTGCGACTAGTATGACTAGTCGCCCCGATCGCATGAGATGCGATCAACACGCTTCCGTGATGCGCTTGAGGATTCCTCGTATCCTTCACTATATAATATATGTACTTAATTATCAAGTGAATAAATAAATACAGAAAAATGAGATAAAATATGTAAATAAATACTTAAATAATTTGTAAATATATAAAATACTTGTATATAATAATAAAATCTAAAATAAAAGTAATATATGTTAAATACAAATATAAATACCTATAAGTATACATGAAAATATTAACATGTAATAAATTACAAATATTACTATGTAATAAATTAACTTTTGAAAATAAATCGAAATCGTTATAAAATACTACATAAAATAACAAATATTTTTCATATTTTGACAAAACTAATAAAATCATTTGTTATTTGAAAACCAACTAATAAGGGAATTATTCCCTGTTTTGTCCGTTCCTAGATGACGTGGACTAATGGGAGTACAATGATTGTTGGCCTCGGGTCAATTGTCCTCCCTCCGTAGACATGTGTCTGTCAGAGCTGAACCATTCCATTTTGTCGATTTCCCTCGCGTGATACACTACCCAAGGAGCCTCGACTCCTTCATGACACTTCACCATAGATTATCCCTCCATCACACCGATCATTCCATTTCCTCGTACATGTGTCAGATTGCATGTAAATCAATGATCAAACCTCACATTTATAAAGCTCACCCCTTTTCACATTTTTTTTTAAATTTTTGATCCTTCTTAGCATCCCTAAACCCTAAGATCCCATCCTAGATAAGTTGAGCATGATGACAACTCGCAGGATGGATTTGGTGTATGCGACGGAGTGTAAATGAAGTGATCCATACCACATCGGACCTCCACCTGTGATGGTTATTGATCCCTGATATCAAGTACAAGTTTTCCTTTTTATTGCATTTCTAGGTAAATTTAGGTTGTAGTTTTTATTCTCAGCTTTAAGTTCATGATTTAGTCGATTTCCTGAGCATAAAACTTAGATTTTATATTACCAAAGCTTTATAGCCCCGGAAGTCGTTCCCATCGTATCTCGCCTAGTTCCGTCGTGACATCACTACCATTACCTTCTCCGCTCATTTCTCCACCTGCCCGAACCATCGACCCACTTTGATCTTCACCTCGTTATCCTTTTTCCATCGTCTGCCAGAGCACCTCCATTTCACCTCACCACCATTCATCTCTTTGCCAATAACTGCCAGGACCAATCGCCTTTGTGCCACGATTCATCCTATATTATTTGCAGGTCCTGAAGGGCCCATATAAGGCACATGCGCTTTGAGGCTTGACTTCTAGGGACCTCGATCTTCGTTGAGCTTCTAGGGCTCCATCGATGGGTCATGGATACTATTGAGGGTTCTACTGACTGAGGATTCCTTCCAGGCACCTCGCGCGCACTTAATCATAAAGGAGTAGGATCAGATGACGGAGCATCAATAGTCCGAAGCTTGGAAGTGGCGGGGTTCTTTCTTATTCTTCTACGTGCCTCCTTAGTCGTCCAACCAAGAGTCGTGCCTTAAGTAAGCAACCAATGTAGGATCGAGAAACACACGGCCGTCTAATCCAACGATTGGATCTAGTCTTCACTGATCATCCATGAATCGACATCCATCGTTCAACGATGACGCATGTCAAGTGAACCCTTCAGTGTTGTTGGATGACCCGCTTTATGGGGGTAATTTTCAAGTTAACCCTAGTATATTTTTTACATTTTAAATTAGTCATGTAAATATTTAAGTGTTTAATATTTTGTATAAAAAATGTACGGACCCCTTGAGTTTATTATTATTTGCATCAGGATCCACGCGAGCTTACCTCACATGGCAGCTCACGTAAGGTGGGCAAATTACAAGGAACCCCTCCCGATTTTCTTATTTTAGTTTTATACTTTAAAATTATAATATAGCGTTTAATTTTTGGATATTTTGCACGGAAATCCTTGTTTTTATTTATATTGCAACAAGGCCCCTACTAGGCTTTTATTTATTTATTCGCATTTCTATTTTTGTTTAAATGGCTCTTGTGCCTTATGAATTTAAGAAAATTATTGGATATGCTTTAAATGACGTTATTTACGCCATGATTTTTATTTGTCTTTTTAATGCATTTCCTATTATTAAAAATCATTTAAGAGCTATTTATTCCATGTTTTGCTATAAAAAAGTACAAAAAATGTATAAAACCACTTTTAAAATTTCCAATATATTATATTACTATATAATATAACTTCAGATCAAAAATCACAAAACTATAAAAGAAAAACAACAAAAATTATAAAATCATCCTAACCCTATAAAAATTTGAAAAAATCTATAAAATCTAAAAATAGTTTTCTATTATATACTTTTCTTTTAATATATAGTATATATTAAAAATAGTTATGAGTAATTTTAGACTTATTATCTATTTTTAAAACTCAAAACAATGTGGTCTATTATTATAAGTCGTTGTTTTATCCTTTTAAATCTATTAAAAATACATAAAAATCTTCAAAAGTTACCTAAAAGTCACAAAAATAATTTATTTTATATATTTTGAGTACATATAGCTACATTTATAAATATAACACCATATATAGACTATATATATACAAATTTATATATATATACTCGTATACTTATTAATATTACTATTATCATTATAAATATCTATAAATATATTTAATACATTAAAAACTAAAAAGGACTGCACTTAATTATATTTTCTGATTTTTTATATATTTATTATATATCTTATATAGTATTTATATTATATATATTATTACATAGATATATATACTTATTATATCTTAAAAATAAAAGAAAAAATCAGAAAAATATAAAAGAAAAAAAATTTAAAAATTAGAAACCATCAAAATATAAAGTTAAAAATCCGTAAAAATTAAATATGGTTAAATCCCCCCCCCCCAAAATTAAAAAACAGCAAACGTACAAAACGATTTATTGTTTATTTTTAGACAATAAATACTCCTATCCACATATTTGATATATATGGTTCCACATCTACACTTATTCACTAGACACATATTTTTGTGGAGTTAAGATAAAAATAAATTTTGACCCACACATTTGCATTGATTATTCATACATTGTGGGTTGATTGTTGACCGACACAACAATTGTCGGATTTAACTTATCGGATACCACAGGCCCTCTAAGACCAGGTGCTAGGAACCCCTACAAACAACTTTCTATCAAATGGCGCCATTGTTGGGGAGAGACGTCAGATAGTAATTTTTTATGCATACTATCAATTTTTATTTTCCTTGTCTTTTATTTCCTTTTTATTCAATTAATTGTGTATATGCTCTAATCATCTCTCTTTGATTGGTTTTTCTGCAAGGGCTCGCTATGCGAGGATGCTCTTCTAGGAGGTCGAGACAACGGAGTACAATGAAGACCGACCCTTTCTTTACAGGTTGGTAGGAGAGAGCTGAAGAGAAGACCGAGGAGAAGGAGAAGAGCATGTTGGACATGCAAGCCCGCTGCGAGCCATTATGCAATAATTATTATTGAAAATATCATTCCCTGATCTGAAATAAAGAATAATTAATTTGCATAATAGGTCCCTTAGTACAATTAGGGTTATGTACCATGGTTGTCTTAATGATCATACAACTATTGATTCAATTTTTGAATCATAAAGGCTGGTTCTTGGATGAATATCTAAAGAGTTAGATCGAAGAACTCATCAAGCACCATCAAATGATTATTAAGAGATGATCTCCAGATTGAGAAGGAGATGACAATCCTTTCTCTCAAGGATGATATCTAACTGACCTCTTGATGCAGGTCATTTGCATAGGAATAGAGGGGGGTGTTTGATAAGTTAGGTCATAGAGTTGACTTATCAAGATTGAGATAACCAAAGACCTATGTCGTATGCTGTCACAATATATGCACGCATCCTCTAACCGAAGGCAGATGTGTTACTATATGTCTGAATATGTACATTTGGCAGACCAATAGGTTGATGACCTAGACAAGGTCTATACATTGGTGCACTATTGCGCATATAAGGGCATATGAGTAATATGATCTCTCAAAGGGATCATACAAGTTCATTACTGAATTGGAAGACATGAGCTCACACATGAGATATTGGAAAGAATCAATTTCGTGTACGGTCGTCTCGCTTTGGAAGCTTGACTGAATTTGTAGGTTTGATATATGCTTTTGGAAACTATATGATCAACATCCGCGTATGATATATGCTTTTGGAAAGTATATTATCGATACCGACTCCCAATGATCAAATGAGAAACTTAATAATAAAACACTCAAGGAGACAACCTAAATAGATCTACAACTTCAGGTTTATTCTTGGTCTTTCGGTATGTAGTATGTAAGGGTATTAGGAATACATGAGGATGATGTGATCATAAATTATTGTACAACTATGACACTACCATTCCTAGGGAGTGATGAAATGGGTCTGGATTTTTGTGACTCCTCTCAGTAGAGAAGTTATCAGATATTGGTTCAAATGTTGGAAAATGATCTCAATGTGATTCAGATGCATGAGAAGATTAGATTTGCGGTCTTTATTTAATCGAGCATCTATGAAAGATCCGCAAGATCTAGATTTGAGATGTGATCTCCAAGTCACTATACGTGGAACAATACAATCGCCATGTCCTTATCTTCAAGTATCTGCAGAGAAAGCACATTATTCTTGATTTAGATCAAGAATAATTCCATAGTTAAATTATATCTAAGCATTAAGAAATGGATAATTAAATGTTATTTATTTATCATGAATAATGTAAATTTGATTCGTATTATTTGAATGCATGAGAATGATGATCCAATATAATTAAATATGATTTAATTATTATAGATATGAATAATGTGGATAACACTACCCAATTATTCATATATACATTATAAATGTGATTTATAATATATTAGAGAGAGACTATTGTGATTTATATTTGTTGATTAATTATTGATGTGAATTGGATTCACATTGAATAATTAATTGAAAATATAATTTATATTTTGTTTTGGGGTGTCAATGTGATTCACATATTTTCAATGGCATGATTGTAATATTCACAAGATAATCATGAATTCTTTTTGTGAGATATTTTACAACAAGTGTTGGTGTAAATCTTGGAGATTTCGTGAGATAATGGAATCTCATGAGATAATAAGGAGATTGCCACCTTTCATCCTAAGATGGTGTACGTCCACCAACTTCCATTAGGAATGGGTGGTTGTCCCTCTTTTTTAGGGATGAGGGAAATTTCCTCCTTACAATCTTCTTAATTAATTGATTTAATTTGGAACAATTTATATCGATTTATCAATATATAGTAATCTAAATTAAATTAATTGTTGTTGTATTTTTACAATAAAATCTTGGCCATTGGAAGAAGCACAAATCAATCCCATCCATTGATTGCGTGTTGTCCATGGATTGAGATCCATGGACTCCCAAAAGCCTATATAAGAAGAGGCACCTCTTGCTCTTCACGTTACGAAAACAACTTCAATAGCTCTCTCTCTCTCTCTCATTCTCATGCCACCTATCTATCTCTCCCTTGAGTGGTCGTCCACTCCATCCCTAGAGAGAAGGTCATTGTTGTCATCACATCGCCATTGTATTGTCTCTTCGACAACTCTTGGATCTCCATCTTATTTGGCACGCCTCGTTCGTGACGAAGACATTTGATATCGTGGGACGAGATCATGAGATCCATTGTTTGGATCAACTACTTAGATTGCTAGAAGCACACAACTCATCTCCGTGCTTGCAAGCGTCTCCTTTGATGGATAAGACTTGAGATAAGAGCTCTCTTCTTTTAGAGACTCGATCGTAACCACGCTTCAAGAGGTAAAACTAATACTTGTCTACCGTTTAGATGAAATGATACGAGAATTGTTCTTGGATCATGTGGTTTCATTGTATTAAAATTTTTAATTTCGCTGCCTCGAGCTAGTACAACTAGTCGCTCCTGATTGTATACGATGCGATCCTCACACTTTAGTGATGTGCTTAAGGATCTTCCCATATCCTTTAAGTGGTATCAGAGCCACTGGTTGGAGGTTTTGGATATGATCCATAAACCTAAGATGACTTGGGCATTTTTTGATTATGTGATGTTTCATCGTATTTCTTTCATGCAACCTTATTTAGTGTATTTTTTGCCCTATTTAAAAGTATTTAAACATGTGATTATCACCTTGGATAGTGTTCCCCATTAAATAAGAAAATTGTGGGATTTGAGTTTGCATGATTTGGAAACTGATTACTCAAGCCATGATCATTTTATTGAACATGTATCCACAGTTTCGGAGATGGCGAATCTTGACGTAATTAAAGAGTTATCTATGATTTTAAAATGCCAAATGCGTGAATATCACTAGGGTTCTATTGTAAATTAAATTAGCAAAATATGAAAACTTTCTTTGCTTGATTTGGATTTAAATTAATTGAGATATGCTTATTTTAGTGAGTAGGGGTCACTGTTGGGAGTTAAATACTTGATCATTAACCTTGTCATTGTCATTCAATTAATTTAATAAAAATTAATAGTTGACTTTCTGAAATAATTATTGATGAATATTTGTGAAATATTTAAATATGATGATTATTTCTTTGAATGGCATTGACCATAACCAAATCTGGTTAGATATGATCTAGATCACAATTGGTTACATGAACCTTCCAACAAACATTGATGCTTGAATAAGATTGGGGATTTTTTTATCAGATCTCCTTATAAAGGTAATAAAAAATGTTTTGATTATTATTATATGGTATAACTTCGGTTGAGAGATTGATTATCATCTCAAGTACAAAGTGATCAATTGGCATTATCCTGACCTGAGGCAGATATGGTGTCTGGTCGGGGAGTATTGGGGTAGCAGGTTGCTCCGTGAGCGGTCTATCCCACTCCTATCGGTATTAGCCATGACAACGGGTAAAAAGGGATAATGTTTGAAAGGATCATGATGTATTTTTAAAATTATTAAAACTCAAATAATACATATTTGAGATAATACCATATTTCAAGTAACAATAGAGTCTGTTTATTGTATATTAATTAGATCATTACCTTAATATTATTAGATTAATTGGAATCCAATTAAAATTAAAACATTCTATTATGAATAAAGTTTTTATTTACTTTGGAAGAATTAATTATGTGAATATGATTCATAATAATTAATTAGAATTTGAATATGATATGGAAGATCTCATAAGTGACATCTATGGTCTTTCGTCATGGTGAAGGATTCCTTCGCTAGGGATTGTATATAGGAGATGCATGTCTGAAGTGACAATTTTTGCATAAAAGTGCATTTGGATCATGCTCTTTGCTTCTCAAAAGAGTAAGGTTGTATGCATAGTTGCCCCAATATAGGGACCTCATATTATTAGGACGATATTGGATTGCGCATAGGGAGCTCTAATCCTGTTGACGGTTGGTTCAATTAGCGACGAGTCAACATCACCTTAGGGGCAGTGGACTCGGGTGTTAAAGACCGAATTGGGAATGCTAGTTAGACTTGCAAGGCAGAATGTGTTCCTGCTTCTTTTTATCCGAGTTACAGGTTCTCATATTATTGGGATGTGACAAAGATAAGGAAGGAGATCCCAGATCTTGCTTGAGCTATAATGGTAAGTATATCTCTTACATTGAAAGTGATTAGGGGAATGAACTTTCAGTGTTAACAATGTAAGACAATTTTGATATAAAAACTCCTAAATAAAAGTAAAATATATATTTATATTTAGGGTTTTATCATTTGATATAAATCGAGACAATCCTCGCATAGATCCCTCTCTCAGTTCTGTATAATTGTCTAAGTGTCGTGCTACAATGAGTACAAATTAATACAAGCATTTAGCGAGATTATCAGCCGGTTCCTTCTTGCACACTTATAGGTTAGATTTTATTTTATACGTGGATCATTGAGCTTGTAGATTGTTGGAGTCAGGTACGCACCCTTCTCTCTAGCATTTGCATTCATTATTTTCCGTGCATCAGCTTTTGTGAGCTCCTTCCCCTATTTTTCTCACTTAGGCTATAAAAGGATCGAAAAATTTGTTAGATGTTTTTTTCTCAAAAAGACCAAAAAAGACATAACCAATAAAATTGTGACTATTAATTCGACTCGACCCTAAAATCAAATGTAAAGGATCAAAATCACTATTTTGGGGAAAGTACCCTCTCATTGTCACAGGTACTTTTCATATTGAGTGAGCTACATACACATAAGGATTAGCTCCCCCATCCCTGGACTTGTGCCTTAAGCACTTGGGTCGACTCTTGGACTATGTTATTGTTGCCATCACTTGCCTCGGACTTTAGACGAAGTGGTCCCGGTGTTCTAGTAGGTATGCAACGCCAACTGGAACACAACCACTCTAGGTGACTACGCATGTGAGTTTTTAAATAAAATACTATCTTCTCACCTAGCTCTAAAATTAAAAATATAAAAATTTGAACTTTCACGGTCTTCGTTGTGTTGAGTTGATGAATTGAGGGTTGTGAAGTTATTTTTATCCGAACTTCGCAGATCTTGCTTCCTTCTCTCCAGTCAGTGCAACTCTATTTTATCAGTACTTTGCTCCCGATTTTTCTTTTTATACATGACCACCTCTTCCGTAGTTTCATCCATTAGATTTTGATTATTTTCCACCGCCACCACATTGCCCACCATCCCACTCACCCCATACCAAGCTGTTGGATTCACCTCTCATGAGCACCACTCTTGAACACGTGACCCGAGTAGTGAAGCAATTACAATAGAGGATTAATGACATATCTAAAACTACTGCCACTTCACTCTCTAGATCCATGGATTCAGGAGGGACTTCCCATGAGAGTTTGCAATCACCAAAAATACAAAAAAATGAGAAAAAAATATAAAAATCTAAAAAGATAATAATATGAGACACTTGCCCGAGTCAGCTTGTGAGGAGAGGGTACTTATGCCACATCCTTTGCCCACACCTGCATCCACCACAGTTCCCACCTCCTTAGCCCCCAAGGGTGACACTGTACAGACTACTCTTACTTATCCTTGTATACATAATGATTATGATCTCTTTCCTAGTATGGAAGATAGAAATTTAAAAAAATGTTAACCAACCTTGAAGGTGGAGGCTATTCAGGATATTTTTGGTGCCCCATTTTGAAAGGTCGTGAATCTTATGTGTGCGCTCACACTAAAGACGAGAAAGAGATGACGTAGAATCGAGTGACACATTCTTACCATGGTTGAGATCCAGATGACAACTGCGCATCTCCTCGTGCTAAGAGACGGTGTTGCAAAGACAAGGTGGTGGTCCAAGCGGAGCTCCGGCACGCCCTGCTCCTTGCCGACCAAGCATGTATAAGAGTTGATTTTTCTCCCGCTTTAGATAGATTCCATTCCTGTATTTCTATTCTGGTCTTTAGTTTAGCATTGTAATCAGTATGTAGAGTAGAATAGCTAGTTTCCCTCATCGGAGCTTTTGAGCTCCAACCTGATTTCTCTTTGACATGAACGATCGCCGACTTCCACTTCACATTCATTATATTCCCCTGCACATTCTCCATTTAAACCATTCATCGGACCCCCCTTGATCGTGTGCCGATTAGTGAAGTGAAGCTCCTCCATCACTGTTCGCTAGTGTTCCCTCGCTCACCTTCATTTTTGCGTTAATCAGCTTCAAAACTCGATTGAGGATCCTCCTCTCGAGCCGTACATCTTTCCTGTGTAGGTCCCGAGCACAAAGAAGCCCTTGCGGGCCACGATTGACCTACAAGTGGTTCCAAAAGCCCCTTGCAACACTTGAACTCGCTGGACCCCGTTTCGTGGTCCCCAAGCATTTTATGGGCATCATCAGTTGCAGACGACCATCTCAGAGGTGTAGAGCCAAACTCCATCAACGAAGACCGTCGCAGGAAGGAGATAGGACCAATCGAAGGTAGGGAAGCCTGTTGTTCTTCCTTATTCTTCAAAGAGAGTAGTTGTCGTTGGATGAAGAAGGCATCACCAGATCAAGCCACATCCGTTGGATCCGCCCGTGTGCAACCTTATATCATCACACACAATAGACTTATGCACATCTTGCCATGCACTTTCACGTTATGGATTTGTTTGGCATTTTTGGGATATTTAACCATTTATTAAAAATCAAAAGGAGCTTCCTTTTATTCTGTCTACAGTATAAAATACCAAAAAATATAAAATCATGGCTAAAAATCCTAAAAAATCATGTAATGTATATTTTACTATGTTTTAACTACATACCAAAAATCACTAAAAATGGAAAAAGAAAACTCCTACAACTTGAAAAATACTAAAAACATTTATAAAAATCTAAGAATTCATTAAAAAAATTCATAAAGGTTTTTCTGTTGTATAATTTTCTTATATAAATATGTATATATTGAAATTGATTTGGATAATTTTAAAACTTGTTTATTATTTTTAAAATCCAAATCTATTTCGGGTATTTATTAAATCCCTGATTTGGGATATTTTTGATTTAAAAATACATAAAATTAGCAAAAAAACTCTAAGAAATTATAAAAACATTATAAAAATAGATAAAATCAAAAATCACTTTATTTGTTGTATTTTAATTATCTCTACTATTATTTATAACTATATTACTATATATTGTATATATAACTTTATATATCATTTATATATTTAAAAGAAAAAGAAATATAAAAATCTGGAAAATAGGAAAAGAAAGAAAAAATTATAAAATTAAAAACAAAATACAAAATGTAAAACAAAAAATTAAAAAAAATAAAAATCATTAAAAAGATATATGTACATAATAAATGACTTGGTTATATATAAATAGCCGTAGGCTATCCATTTTGCCCTCTGTGGTTTGACCTATACATACTTAGTATGCATCTTATGGTAGAGAATAATAAATTTTAACTCACTTTACATACTTCATTGCTTTTATTTAATTTGTGGGTTATCTGCTGATTAACCGAGGTTTATTGAGCGGCTAATACATCGACTGCGGTTTCGCCTTGTGAAATTGTACGACCCTCATCTGATTTCTGTTTATTAGTCACATATTATCTTTCTTTTATTCAAGATTGAAGGGAGCAAGTCTTACCTTTGTTTTGACTTGTGATTTCATTTTGCAACTGTATTTTTACTCATTGCAATATTATGTTTGAATTTATGAAATTTATATATATAGTAAATATTTGTAATCGACAATTTATATATGTATATTTTCTAGTTGAAGAGTGGCCAATCTAATCATCCTCTCTTAATTTTCTCGCTCGTCGTATTAGGTCTATCGTGAACAAACTTTTTGCATTGCTAGATTGGTCTCAAACTTCAATTAGTTGTGTCCATTGAGACCACGCCGGTGTATCCTAGAGAATAGTTGTATCATAATTTGTCATACAGTTTATACATTCGTAGGAGAATAAGGGGGAGTGTGTATTCTCTAGGTCAGTGTATTTCCACGTCTTGGCAAGTTCGTTCATCACATGAATTTTGATATGCATTTCTAACCCTTTTATTATTGGGATTGATTCTAAATCCTTATCCTAGAGATATCCTAAATTGAGTATTTTTTAATTTTAACTATAAACATTGGCAAGATAAGTTATTCACTTCGAAAGAGATAAATAAGGTTGCTTATATCTTTAGCATGTCGAAATAAAAAAATCATTTTTGACATGGAAAAAGGCTATTAAAATTTGGACAAAAGTTATTTTGAATACACTCTCTAACAAACTTTTTGATGTCTATTGTACTTCTAATTTATCCTTCGAAATTTAAACAAAGCTTGAGCAAGAAGTACGTTATAGAAGATGCTAAAAACCAAGATATTATTATCAAAAATTTCCTATATTTTACGATGATAGAGGGTAAAGATGTTGCTTCAGAAATTATTAATACCATATCTTGGTTGATGATTTAAAAAGCAAAAAATTGTGATTCTTTCCTAGTGGGATACCTAATTGAAAAACTACATGAAATATGGAAAGAATGTAACTTAAAGAGAAAGAGAAAAACCAAGACTGTGACTTTTTATGGTGTGAACATATAAAGTAGAATTGAAGAGCAATGAAACGTTTTAAATACTAAAGAAATGATAGATAAAGATAGCATAGTAGTGATCAATTCAAATAAGCCTTTGATAAATCTCATATTCATCAACATTATTTGTATTATTTAACCATAACCTATTCAATTAGTTTATCAACTAATTAAATATAATTAACATTTTATACCTTGTAAATAATTAATGTTAATTATTGTAAATAAACTAAGTCACTAATTATTGTATATATGTGTTTATGGTCCTCTTTATTTTATGTATTTTTCATTTACTTAAAATCCCATAAAATTAGTATAATATTGAAAATAATATATTATATATTATCTCATATACAAAAATATCAAAAAGTAATAAAATAAATAAAAATAAGTATTTTTTATATTCACAAAAATATTTACAAAAATAATAGTATGTATAAATGATGTATTTTGGTTTACTATTTTACATGAAAGTTGTAGATCCCAAAAAATACAAAAGTTTCATGTAGTACACTTTTTAATTTGACTTCATTTACTATTTTATTTTGATTTTGCATTTATTACTTATTTCTCTTTTTCTTGATTGGGACACATGGCCTCTTCTTAGAGAGCCACATGGTTCGATCCTTGGTTATGGGCCACCTCTCTCCCAGTTGCCTGACCTATAGATCAGTCGGTTCTAGCTTCATCAAACCCGCCTCGCCAGGAGTCATTTGATCAAAGGATCAAGCGGTTTCCGCTCACCCACTCTCACCTCTGTTGTTGGATCTCATGATCCAACATCGCATGTTCATCATATTCCCAAGCAGCTTCTCCCCCAAGCGTCGCAACTCTTCACGGGAGCAACTCTACATACTTATCCTCGCATCTCCATGTGTCGCCTTGGCCTTAATCTGGTTCCATCTTGTAGCTCTTGTAACCCTCTTTTACGCCAACCAACTCATCCAATCCTCCTTCTCACGTGCACAACCATCAACGGTTGAAACCACGATGTTCAACTGCTCGTTTCCAAATAAAACCCTTCGGGGGACATCATCTATGCCAATCCATTCTTGCATGTAATCATCTGAGCCTACTCCTCCCTTCGGTGACAATTAGAATGAGAGAGTAAGAGCGAATATAAAGGTTCAAACTCCAATGAGATCCACAGACTTCGATCGTGTCACAACCATCGGACCAGTGGAGCTTGAGTTTTGCACATTCGCTACATGCATCAAGCGAAGACTAGATGCCCGCTAGAACTCCACCCCAAGCTCCAATCTGCCTACAACCACCTTATTCATCTTCTCTAGGTATGTCTCAGTTCCACTCCACGTATTTTTCTTTGAATTAATCACACACGCATACACACACCATCTCCCCCCTTTGATTCACTCTTCACCTTCATCACTCATCCCCAAATTACGTGCAACACTCCATCTTCTTCTTCTTCTTCTTTTAGATATAAATTCCCATCTCAAATCAGTTCCTCATCTTGAAAAGGTAAAGAACCCAAGTAGGGCATCACTTCCATCCACCCGTTCAACCCTTCATTTTGTGCCAAATCACCCCGAATTCTTCTTTCATGCTTCGGCTATGCGCTAACATTACAGATATTTCATTGATCGGAGGATCAAGTCCATATCTGATCTTATATTTCCTCCTCTAGAAAGCTTCATCGTCTCACCATTTCAGCCATCACCGATCGGAGGATCAAGTCTATATCCGATCTTGTATTTCCTCTTCGAGAAAGCTTCATCATCTCACCATTTCAGCCATTACTGAGACCTCTATGACTCTCCACCACCTTTGGGAGGTCATCATGAAGATGCTTTGATCTTCCCTGATGTCTAAGAAATATAAAGAAGCATCAATGAGTCCACCATAGCTCCACCTTTGCACCACTGTTATGAGGAGTAGCTGCCTGCATCGACGTATAGACATCATTGATCTTTTTGATTAAACGGTCCACAACAACTACGAGCCTCTGCCCAACCCCTGAGCCTTGGTGGGACCGAGGAGCATGTGAAGAACCTGAAGCAACCCATGTGGCCCGAGACTCCCCCCCTCCAAGCCACATACCGAAGCAAGGGAGTACGCCACTCACGTGCCTCGCCTATGAGATTTGCAAACTGGCCCTGCCAGGTTTCCTTATTCACACATTTGTTCATGCGTGTTTGGCTTGCAGATAAGCCCCTGTAGCTATTTTTATTTGTATTTTAGTCCTTTTGGACACATTTGTTATGTTATATGTTATGCATCTTGTATTTAAATTAAATGAAATTGGTCTCATTTTAATTGTATTTAAACTCTCTTTTAGATGATGCATAATGTGTTCTAATTTGATGTATAACTAAGCATTAATTTACAGAATAAACTCCTTGATTGATTTGTGACATGTAATTTGCCTTAGGGTCATTTTAAACCAAAAAGTGGATAGTTATCTTAGACAAGTTAATTATTATTGATATGTTCCCTGATTATGTGATTTTTTAATGATTCTAATCTGATCTTAGATTTAAATTAAAATGAAAGAGTAGTGTTTATGATTACGGAATTAAATGCTTAATTATCAACTCAATCAATCAATCCATTCGGTATCTAAGTTTGTGCATCATTGGCTTAATCACTTAAATGGACCAACTTTAGTTCAATTACGCTTTATTTCGGAAGCTTAATATGTTATTCTTTGTATTATACTCTTGTGTTGAACTATCATTCATATTGTAGCATTCTATCAACCTTCATATGAAAATCCAAAAAATATCATGCATTCATTATCATTATCTTCATTGACCTAGATATATTAGAATCACCTAACTTAGAATATTTAGACCTTACTTAAATAACCCAATTATCTTGTGACCTTTTTGTTCGATCTTGGACTTATCCATGTATAAATTATACCATGCTCTCTTCACAGAGATCTTTTCTGTGTGGTGTCGATCGTTTGTCATTGGCTTGTACTACAACGAAACGATATCAATTTAGCCAATTTATGGTTCATCAGATGGCATTGTTGATGGGGATACTGCTTCATTATGTTACATAATTAGGTTTAAGTACTTAATCAAGTGATTTTTAGGGTCACTTAGGTTATCGTATTGCTTTGTTAATCTTGATTGAGTTTGTTGATTTGTACCCATTGTGTGTTGCATTTTAAATGTGTTATGCTAGTTTTTATCTCTTGTTAGCTTGGATTTGACCAAATTGTTGTTGTGGTAGGGCCCGTGGAGTCCAGGAAGATCGACGTGAGGTAGAAACGAGGAGCTTGGAGCACTTGCTGAGAGTCCACAACAACTGATTGAGTAGAGAAAGAGAGAGAGAGCTAGTGTAGAATAATTTGTCATTATTTACGTAATAATTTGCAATTAATTAGCTAATTTCA